>NW_020769377.1:2282974-2304321 GCF_900518735.1 Pseudonaja textilis
GGGGGGGGGATTCTGGGAGCTGGAGTCCGCAGGTCTTAAAAATCACCAAGTTTGGAGACCCCTGCACCAGAGCAAAGTGGCTGTTTCCTTTCTTATTTCCCTACATTTATGCATGTTCCTGGAACTAGGCTTGACTGAAGGAAAAGGAGGGGACAAGGAGTTAGGAGGAACCTGAGAGGAGGATTTATAGTCCTGTTTCTCTGTTGCTGTTGTATATAAGTCAACCCCCATCCCTTAGTTGGTGCCCATAGGTACCATTCATTAATGATGATGCCTTGCCTACTACTGCTGGAAAGGAAAATTCAAAAATAATTGCTTATTACAATCGATTATGCCATTGCGAGTCAAACGTAATGGAATCCTTAAGTCATGTTTTATTATAGTGCCTCTGTTGTAGAACTAATATCTGTAATAAAGCATGTACTGCACTGCTGTTAGCTGACTTCCCAGAATGCAGAGATTGTCTTTATATTAAAATATTGCTGGCTAGTCACTATGATTTTACATCCTTGGCAGTGACCAAGTTCTGCTCTCAAGGTCGGGTCAAATTCTGACCCAACAACATAAATACTTTATTTTTGAATTGCAGAGCCTTTTCTTTCTATCTGGCTTTTGTGCTATGCTCTGTAAAGCTTATCTTCCTTTTTACTGTTGTAATATTTGGGCTATGATTGTACATTGAATAAACATACTTATCACACCACTCTCTTATTATGGAATGCACAAGAAATAATAACTAAAGACAGGACAGAAAAGGAAAAGCAGCTAAAACTATTTCACACTGGCATTTATAATGTACATAATGGCAAAAATGCCATTTCGGGGGGACTGAAAAAGAATTGACCATATATCCTTGTTCTCATCTCCTTGCAGTTATTGTTAACACGGGTGTAGCTCTATCCCCTTAAACCTCCGTTTGCATATAAAACAGGCTCTCTGTGTTAAACAGCACAGCTTTAGAGGAATATTTAAGGATACTTATTGTAGCTGACAGTAACAGGAGGCAGGAAAGGAAGATTTTGAAATAGACTTTAGTTTAAAAGAAGAGAAATGAAAATTTAGGTCTGAATTATCATATCTTGCCTTTAGCAAAATAACTGTTGAGAATGGAAGGTCCTTTCCCCATATCAGCTGATGTGAACAAGGATAGTAGATTTCCTCTTACTCATTTTTTATTGGCTATTCAAAAACGTATTTCTCATGCCTTGCTTTAAGGCATTAAACCTTTAAGAAAGAACTTCTTCAGATATACATTTTTCCAATATGAGTACTCAAGCAAAATATAGGCAATCCTCAACTAACAACTAATTGAGCCTGGATTTATGGTCATAAGCGGTGATGAGCAGAGCATTAAGTGGGTCACCATTTGACTGGGCCCGATTGTATGACCTTTTGGGGGGAAGTTGTTAAGCAAATGCTGTGGTCATTAAGCAAACCCATTTTATAAATAAGGGGAAATGTACCTGTCCCAGGACAATGTTGCAAGATCCAATCTGGGTTGGTCACAGGGACCAAAGGTTTACTCTTCCTATAAACAGTAAATCGCTGGTCCCGAGGACTGACCCAGATTAGATCTTGCAAACCCATTTTATTTATTTATATTTCATATTTCTTAATAGCCCATCTCCCTTGGATTTTCTCATTTCTGTCTTCCCATTTTCCTCAATGGGCATTTTTTTGTTGCCAGAAAGAAAGGTGAGAAACTAGCAAAAGCCACTAAAAATTGTGCTCATGTGACTGCGGGACACTGCACACGGCTGTAAATGTGAACCAGATGCCAATCTCCCAAAATGGGATCACGTGACCAGGGAGTGGTGGCTTTTAGAACTTGGAAATCAGATGAGGTCGTAAGCAGCTCTGCAGAGGTCCATTTGTAACTTCAACCATTTAACCGGTTGTTAAATGAGGACTACTTGTAAAATATTTCACCCAGTGTTTTCTAGTTCTCTCTATAATTGGAAAGTATGCAATTCTTCAACATGATGCCTTCTAAATTTAAGATTTTTTGGATGCAAGTCACAAAGTATCTCAAAAATATCGTGTTAATTTGGACCTATATTTGCTACATTTTGTGTCTTTTTTATTTTAGGGAGCAATGTCTGCTTTCTTTCAGATCTTGAATTAATTCCAGCATGGCAGAGTATGGGATCTCTCTCGGCGAACAAGTGGCTGTGGTTTGCGATAGTTACGCCTCTCCCGAGGCACTTCAGAAATTTGTCCAGGATGTTCAAGCAATTATTGGAGCTGAAAATCAGGTTTCTGTAGAAAACGTCAATCAACTGCTTTATTGTGAGTGTTCAGAAGTACTCATTATTGTGGTAAATACATTTGAATTAAAGATAACATGTGCCATTTATAAAGGAGAATTCTTCATTGTTAATACCTTAGAAAATTTATGCTAAGTCTTATGCTCTATGCAGGATGGTCCTTGGTTAACGATTGCCCTGTTTAATGAGCATTTGAAATTATGATTGGTCCCTAATGAGGGGGACTTATAGCAGGTCTTTGAACTTGTGACTGTCAAAGTATCCCTGCTGTCACATGATTGAGATTTGAGCACTTGGCAACCAGTGCGCATTCATGACTGTCACCGCATCCTCCGGTCACGTAATTGACATTTTTGCACAACAAGCAAAGTCTAGGGAAGCCGGCAGTCAAACTGTAATTTGCAGTCACATGATATCCCACTTAATGACTGTGAGTGACTTGCTTAACAATGCTAAAAAATGGTGTAAGTTGGCACGGTCATGTGGTGTTTAACTTACAGCCATGTTGCTTAGCAACACAATTAGCAGTTATTAAGTGTGGACTTCCTGCTCAGACACTGTGTGTTGAGATTATTCCTTTAGTCTAGGACAACGAAGAGTATCGGAAGGGTGTTTTTTTATTCAACAATAATTAAAATAGTCTATCCAAAATACATCCCCCGACAGCACACGGCCAAAATAAGTTTACTGATAAGAAATACTCCAGTTCACCTCCTTTCTGTTGCCTCTTACCATATTACCAAATAGCAATATTCACGATAAGGTCAAAGTTAATGACAATTAACTTCTGAAATATAGGAAAATAAATTCTTTTTTCCATCTGAACATCTGATTGATCTGAAGACATTTTAGGTAGCTATCCACGCAGCAGAAGGACAAAGGAAATGTATAAATGCAGATAGATACTGTAAGTTACCAAAGAAATAGCATGAACTGAAAAAAGAACCTCATAAAATGTAGGTTAAAGCTCATTGTGATAACCTCTATATAAAACCCGAAGGAGGTGGAAAGGCAGTGGCACTCTGGATAGGAGGGCACAAAACTCATCAAAGATTACATCAAAGACCTACCAGAGAAACCTCTTATATTGTTCCTCATAAATTTTATGAGAAACATAATTTTATATAGGGTTCAAGGAACTGAATGTGGTCCATAACAATATAAAATAAGAGGCCTAGTAAATGAGTCAAACTCAAAGTAAGCTTTATCCAACTGTTGGGTAAAAGGTTCACCTGAAGACGGAGGCTCAGCTGTCTCATCCAGAAAGACCAGAATCAAGGCAGGCAAAGCACATTCATAACAACCTCCACAGCAATATTTGGCACAGAATAAGACAACCTTCTTTATGCAACTCAGGGTCCTTGGTTGGGAATCTGGATCTTTCCTCAATTTGTAAAAAGCTGGAAATAATCATCTCCACAACAGTTTTCTAAGCTTGGAAGCAGTTTACCAAGTCTTTCTCACTCTACGAACAGCTATTCATTGCATGGAAGTCATCAGTGACAAAAGCAGTGTTTTTTGAACTTGGTAACGTTGAGCTATGTAAACTTCAACTCCCAGAATTTTGCAGCTAGCATGTTGCATACGTGCATATACGGGTAAGTATAATTGGTATATGTATGTGCTTCCCATTTTATTTTCTCAGCCTCCCACAAAGAGTCCAGCTTTGATGTGGTTCTTTCAGGACTGGTTCCTGGCAGCCTAACACAGCACAGTGCAGAGCTTCTTGCTGAAATAGCTCGGATTGTCAAGCCTGGAGGCCGTGTCCTTTTGAAAGAAGCAGTGACCACCGAAACAGGTAAGTCTTTAGTCCTTCGCTTATTTCCAGCCATTAATTGGAGCTCCATCACCCTCACTTTTGCACTTGGGGAGAATAAAAGGCCAGTGCAAACTTGGTTGATTTCAACACACTTGCACAGGTAGTCTTCAACTTACCACAGTTCACTTAGTGACCATTCAAAGTTATAACAGCACCCCAAAAAAGGGACCTATGACCGCTTTTCACATTTACAACTATTGCAGCATCTCCATAGTCACGTGACCAAAATTCAGACCCTTGGCAACTGTTTAGAACGGTTACAGTGTCCCAGAATCATGCAATCACCTTTTCTGACCTGACAAGCAAAGTGGAGGCTCAGTGATTAGAATGCGGTACTGCACGCTGCTTCTGCTGACTGTTCGATTCTGAACAGCTCATGGTTGAACCGCTCAAGGTTGACTCAACCCTCCATCCTTCCGAGATCAGTAAAATAAGGGCCCAGATTGTTGGGGGCAGGAGGCTGACTCTGTAAACTGAGGAAGCCAGTTTCACTTAACAACTGTGTCACTAACAACTACAGAGATTCACTTAACAGTTGTGACTGGAATGGTCGTAAAATGGGGCAGATTTTACTTAACAAATGTCACTTAGCAATAAAAATTTGGGGCTGTATTGTGATCATAAGCTTAAAACATGGTATCAGGGAAAATCCTTTGGGAGGAAAGATATATACTTCAAAATGTCATTGAGTTTGGCCAGCGTTGGATGGTTACATAGACGCTGTACATCTATGGAGTTTTCTTAACAATAGCCTACAAATGGGCTACGACTTCTCTTCCAAGAGGTGTTTCTGACTTTCCAGTTCAGCCTCAGTAACCTTGAGATGTACTTCCAAGGAACAGCCTAGTGTGACTCTACTTAGTCTTTGGGCGAGACAGAATTAATCTGAAGCTATCACTTGCTGAAACCATGTGCAACCCAGATTGCACCTGTTTGAACAGGGATCCTGTTTAATTTTATCCTGTCACAAGTCTCCATTCTGGACAGGGAGAAACGGCTTCTAAAATCTGAGACATCAGCCAGCCATGAACTGGCCCATCATAATAGCCATAGCCCTTAGACTTATATCCCGCTTTACAGCTTTTTCTAAGAGGTTTACAGAGTCATCCTCTGGACCAGCCCCAAGAATCCCATCCTTTGCATTTCCCCCTGGTTCCTCTTGTTACTATCTGGCCCCAAAGCTGCACCCCTACTGATTTCACCTCTCCTAAGATTGCAGTACTGTGGCTATTTTTTATTCCTTTTTTCTATTTTAAGAAAGTAGTTCCTGAACATTTGGATTCGGATACAGTACAAAACAAAGCAGTCTCATTTAAACAGCGAAAATAGAAAGCAGATTAAGAAACAATATCTTATAGCAGCATATTAACACACATCTGAAAATGGGTCTGTGTGGGCTCCATAGTGCTTGGTGTTACAATTGAAAATGCTTTCTCTTTTATCAATCAGAAACTTGCACGTGAGGTAATGATAAATAACAAACAAATGACAATTTGACTCCAGACAAGCTGAGAGGGGACTAGAGATGAACTCCAAGTTATTTAGCGCTTTAGTATTAAAACCAGTTGAGACGAGAAAGTAATGTAATGCAGTTATGTGAGATTTGTGAGGGCTGGTAAGAATCCATGAAGCTCCTTCGTGTTCCCTCTAATTTCCTGGCACAACTGTAAGTTTTTTTCCCTGTGAAACATGGTGAAGGGAATGAAATACAATTAAAACCATATCTGAGAACCCAGATTGTTGGAGGCAAGAGGCTGACTCTGTAAACCGCTTAGAGAGGGCTGTAAAGCACTGTGAAACGGTATATAAGTCTAAGTGCTATTGCTATATCATGGCTAGCTGAATAAATCAGTTTGCCTGTAAGAATTATACATCAAGAACAGGAGCAACGTGTCTCACGTGGTTAGGACATTGAGTTGACAATCAGCAAGCCCGCCTGAGTGCTGCTGTATGATGGGTGAGCTCCCGTCATTCATTCTAGCTGCTGCTGATGTAGCAATTCAAAAGGATGCAGTTGCAAGTAGATAAGTACCAATTTGGTTGACACATTAATGGGGGCATGGAAGGAGCTTCCAGTTAGGCAACAGTGATAGCAATGGCTGATCCTTTCGCCCTGAAAACGACACGAACGTGAACTACAGGACCTTTGCAGCTCTCTGAAAATTGTGGAAGTACATAAGAGAAGCCTGACCCTATTGCATTCTTTTATTAAACCAGTCTATTTTATCTGGAGTGATTTGGAAAGCCTGTCAGAAGTTGTTTTTTTCATCCTCATAACTTTTATTTATGGATATTTGTTATCTGCTCTATTTCTTAGGTAACGATGACAAACTCAAGACAGTAAGCAAACTACAAACAATCGCAACACTCTCTGGTTTGGTTGAGGTAAAGGAGGTAAGCATTTTGATGTTGAGTTGTCAAGAGATCATTTTAGAAAACTCTGCACTTTAAAAAGGCCTTTATGCTGCTGTTCAAAATTACAGCTTTATAAAGCTGGTTGCTAGAAGTATATATAAAATATGCAATACAGCAACCTTATAATCTCAATTCATACTTCAAAGGAGAGAGAAAATACATTTGAGAAGCAAAAGATTGGGTTTATACAGTGAGTAAGCCAAAATGCCTCTGGAAAAATCTTCCTTTAATAGGAGAAAATGTTATTTTGTCTGTAATAAGCCATCATTGGTTAATAAGCACTTTGTTCAGGTCTTCCCTGCCTGAATGGATTAACTGGTAAAGTAACTTGTCGTCATCGTGTCCCCCCCCGTCCCGTCCCCCCCCCGCCTTCCAGCTGCAGAAGGATGCTTTAACCTCAGAACAAATTCAAGCTGTCCAGAAGCATCTGGATCTGCAGTGCCATGAAATTCTCGCAGTTCAGTTAGAAGGCAAAAAGCCCAATTTTGAGGTTGGATCTTCAAGTCAGCTCAAGCTTTCTACTATCAAGAAACCACCAACTGGTAAGAAAGCCATAGGCAGGGGCTTTTATCTTCTCAGATCTTGCTCCTAGGTTCACTTAAGCACATCTGTAGAAACCATCCTAAGTACGGGGAAGTTATGATTGAATGTATACCTCACCATTATTTTGTCCAGTTCAAGGCAGTGAATATAATCTTCCCACCTCCTGGTTTCCCCACAACAACCACCTTTTGAGGTGGGTTAGCTTAAGAGAATGGACTAGCCCAAAGTCACCCAACTGGCTTAATGCAACTCAGTCTCTCAGTCCAGCACCTTCACTTCCACACCAAACTAGTTCTGAAAAGCCCGGCCCTTTGGCTGTTGATTAAAAGGCCCTGCCTCAATTTTCCCCTTGAGCCTCTTCAGGGGAAAAGAATAATACTTGATCAGATTTTCCATGATTATAATTTTTGTTTAAATTGATTATTAAATAATACACTCAGCTCAGAGGTATCAATAGTCCCCGGGATGGTTTTATATCATAGGACTAAGACGTTTTGAGGCTTGTCACATCATCTTTACAATTGTGTTCTCTGGGGTCGATTGGTTGTTTCAGAAAAACCACGGGTGGATCCCACGGCTGCAAAACTCTGGACTCTTTCTGCCAATGACATGGATGACGAGGACGTGGTAGGTGCAGAAAGGCCCCTCCAAAGGCTGCCAGACAACCTCACCCAAAGGGATGCCCTGCCTTGATTTGCAAGGTTATGTTTTCTGTATTCCACATTATTGCTGAGCCACCTCCTAAGCCAGGAAAAAGAGGCAAATAAGGTTGGGCAGCTCCACCCAAGAGGAATTTTGAAACTATTTTATATGTATTTTCTCCCCCCAAATCTGGATTTTATACAGTTCCCCTCTTTTGATAGAAGCAGCACTCCATTTTATTACTGTTGCTTATCTTTTTTTAAAAAAAGTCTTCAAAGCTGTTCAGCAGCTCTAAGCATTTAGTAACAAACTTCGCCCGGGGATCTTTGCTTCCTGTGGATCTGGGATTTGTTTGGGATTTGTTTTCTCTGGGTTCTTATTGTCTCCAGGATCTCCTGGATTCAGATGAGCTTCTGGATCCTGAGGATTTGAAAAAGCCAGATCCCGCATCTCTCAAAGCACCTTCTTGTAAGGAATCTGGAAAGAGGAAAGCCTGTAAGAATTGGTGAGTGTCAAAATAAGTCAAGGACTTACCAATACATAGACACCTGAAGCACGATAACAAAAATGCCGCAGAGAAAACAACATCTAGAAAATAGAGACCATGGATTGCAGTCCTGGTGAAACCTTCTAAATCAGTGTTTCTCAAATTGGCAATTTTAAGATGTGGGGACTTCAAGCCCCAGAATTTCCCAGACAGAAATTGGGAGTTGAAGCCCACTTGCCAAGTTTGAGAAACCCTGATTTAAAATCATTGTTCTTGTGATGGAGCAAACACATTTATTTGGGGTTAAATGAGGAGTTGGAGTTATTTAAATACTAGCTGACCCTTAATCCGTTGGATTACCTTTTCCAAGATGCTTACTTAAAGCGATAACAGAATGACTACAGGTGAACAAAGCAATGGGAATGACTTCTGACTTCCTACTCGTTTCCCTATCAGCTTTGCAAGTGGGAACCTTGCTGGAATGTCAGAAATCACAATCATGTAGCCACAGGGATGCTTACTTACAATAGTTCATTTAGTGACCATTCAAAGTTACAATGGCACTGAAAAAAAGTGACTTATGAACGTTTTTCACATGTACAGCCATTGCGGCATCTCCACAGTCACCTGATCAAAGTTCAGCCGCTTGGCAATTGACTCATATTTATGACAGTTGCAGCGTCCCAGGGCAATGTGACCATCCCCTTTTGCAACCTTCTGACCAAGTCAACGGGGGAAGCCAAATTCACTTAACAACCATGTTCCTAACAACTGCAGCGATTCACTTAACAATTGTGGCAAAACTCACTTAACACATGTCTCATTTAGCAACATATCTTTTGGGCTCAATTGTGGTCATATGTTGAGGATTACTTGTACAACTGGCCTGAAGGCATGGACATTTCAGTCCCCTGGGAGCAACGAGTCCTTGATTTTGGGTGCATTCTTTAAGTTAGCCCCTTTGAGCTACTTTGATTCAAAAATGGTTGCCCTACGATGCTCCATTTCACACAGCTGAAGGTTGCAAACAGAGGCAGAAGAGTTTTAATAGTATATACATTGACAACATTAAATTCTTGGCAATTCTTGCGGTTTTCCCCTTTTGAGAACAAATGAGCAAAAAAGAAGGAAGGACAGACAGATATACATAAATGTTTCCTCCGTCGAAGATTCACAAGGAGAAGGCAATCTTCATGGTCTCTTTATGTCTATTAAACATATTTAAATATCTACAGACCCCTCACATCCCAGATATAAACTGTTTCAACTCCTACCCTCAAAATGACGCTGTAGAGCACTGCACACCAGAACAACTAGACACAAGGACAGTTTTTCCCAAATGCCATCACTCTGCTAAACAAATAATTCTCTCAACATTGTCCAACTATTTACAAAGGCTGCACTACTATTACTATTAATCTTCTCATCACTCCTTATCACCTGTCCCCTCCCACTTGTGGCTGTATGACTGTAACTTTGTCACTTGTATCCTTAGGATTTATATTGACTGTTTCCTAGTATGATTTGATTGCTTATTGTACCCTATGTCTATGATTCTTGACTCTTGACGAGTGTATCTTTTCTTTTATGTATACTGAGAGTCTTTGCACCAAGACAAATTCCTGGTGTGTCCAATCTCACTTGGCCAATACAAGAATTCTGTTCTATTAAACTTACCGCATCTTTTTCCTCTACAGCACCTGCGGCCTTGCTGAAGAACTAGAGCAAGAGAAGAAAAATGCACAGCCAAAATCTGCTTGCGGCAATGTAATTATTATTTTTTCACTCTCAATCCAGACATTGTTTAGTCTAACATTAGAACATAATGCCAACTATGTGTCCCACAATGATAATTTATAGAATAAGGATTTTTATTCATGAACAAATAGGCCATTGCTAATTTTAGCTGATGCTTTTATGTATTTTTAGTAAGGAAAGAGACAAGGAGGAAACGCCTTTCCCGTCAGAATGCTTCCAGTTTAATATTTGTTTTTAACAGAGATGGTGGGTTTGATTCATGCGCACATTTAATTGATTGGCATTTCAAGCAATGAACTAGATTTTTTAAAAGGGATCATTCTTTTGATATGAGGAATTGGCAACCAACATCCACGTTCAGCATCTGCATGTGTGACATGCATTTTGGAGCTTGATGGATTTTGGATCTTGGTGCCGTAAGACAATATAGATCCAGGAGAGCAGGTTCTGGATGACACCCTTCTCTGTGGAGCGGGGTCTGGAGGCATTGATCACCTGAGGCAGCAGCTAGGTGACAGTCTCCCTCCGGTTCCTTATCTAGCTGGATTCAGCCATTTAGTTACCAAATTTAAGAGAGGTGCCTACCCGAGTGGGCTCTGGGTGGCTTACCCAGTACGATACAGGGAGTTTTTGACTTAGCGGTTACAACAGACTTCTCCAGAGCTACTTACAACTTGGCTTCAAAGTTCCAACAACCCTCCCCCATCACGTGATCACATTTGGATGCTTAGGAACTGGCCTGCATTTATGGCCATTGCAGCCTCCCGGAGACACATGATTTAAATTTATTTATTTATATTTTTATGTATATTGGGGGGGGGGGGAGGCGCTTTCCAGAACGTCAGTAGAGTGGGCGCTGGCCATGTCTCCGGGGAGAGGCAATTCCAGAGGGTTGTGACAGAGAAGACCCCCTTCCTTGCTCCCACAAGAAGACGGCCTTTTAACGGAAGAGGCCTGGAGCACATCCACTCCGCCCAACTGTAATAGGATGCTGTTTCATTTATGGATTTGTTTATTAATTTTTATGCCGCCCATCTCCACTGCAAGGTGACTCTGGGTGGTGTAAAATCGGGATTCTGATGACACCTTGGAGGGAATAAGAGCAGCACAAGCAGCCCTTGGGCTCTTCAACGAGTCTGTATCTGGCTCCTGGAGACAACTGGCCCGGGTGCAAGAACTCAGGGGGCAGGATGGGGTTCAAAGATCCTAGTTTATTCCATGTGACCTATACACCAGAATCTGAACCACTGAGGGTCCAGGTGAATTGGCACCAGAAAAGAGTCAAGGGTGGCTGGACTTAGGTCTCTTACGGGAGCGTAGAGACTCCAGACTGATGAAGTGCTTGACACACACACACACACACCCCTCGGCCTCAGCCTGGTTGTCTCCTACAATTAAGAGCACAAGTCACCCTGAAGGCTGGCTGCTCTTTGGTCTGGTGGTTTCGCCTTCTTCAGATGCCACTTTTGTTCCTCTCTAGTGCTACCTGGGGGATGCCTTCCGCTGCGCCAGCTGCCCTTACCGTGGCATGCCAGCCTTTAAGCCTGGCGAGAAAATCCTCTTGAGCGAAACCAACCTTCAGGACTCCTGAGAGAGGAGCAGCAACTCACAGCTTCCTTGGCGGTGCTTCATGGTTTGGACACAACCGGCAGTTTCTCTAGTAAAGAGGGAGGAAGTCTGGACTTGGTGGGGGGATCAGCAAACAAATAGGTGGACCAATGCAGGCTGTGTCCGCTTTCAGGATTCCCTGGCCGACACAGATTTTGGCTGTTCCCCCACGTCCTGCAGATCAAAAGATCTCGCTAGTAATCTTTCCATTTACTTTGCCTGCAGAACGTGGCTGTGCCAAACCCCGACGGGCGGGGCGGGTGGCGTTGGCTTGTACTCAAAAGGTGCACCGTACATCTCCATCCCCAGTTTTATACCGAGGGGAGGATTCAAAATTAAACCTGTGAAACTCTCGACCTTACTTTTGTTTTACTTTGGCTCACAAAGGTCTCGATCATTATTTTCCCGAGGAGTTTTACGCAGAAGTCACTATTCCAGCTGGTTGTGGTTTTTTTTTTAAAGAAAGTTTGAGAGTCCAGATTGCTGGAAATACTGTCTCAGAAGTGAGTGTAATAAAAAGTTGGATCTGAAACTGTTTCGTGGCTCTTCTAGAAAAGGCTTATACAATCAATCTGGAGCTTGACGCCTATTGACCGGGGATTATACAGCATTAGAGCAGCAGGCTGGCTGGCTGGCTGGCTGATTGATCACGGCAGATTGTAAGGGATCAGTCTACATACCAAAGGAGGTTAATTTATTAGCGGGTTCAAATTATTGCAGAACGTCCTTCATTTCCATTGCTAGCAAAATCATGCTCAGCTTAGAGCCCCACGTGGGAAGAGGGCAGGGGCGGATATTCAGGTTGAAAAGGCCAGGAAACAAAAACGTTATTTCTGATAGTCACTAAATAATTGAAAAAGCCAACAAATACCAAAAAACACCCCACTATCTTTGAATATAGAAAGGCCTTCCAGTGTGTTGGCCATCACAAGTCTGGAAGAGTTAAGAAAACGGAGAACCCCACATAAAACCCATATATAGGTCAGGAAACCACATTCCAGATGAAAGAAGATGAACAAGGCTTCCAAAGAGTGAGGCCAGGTCATTGCCAACATCGGTCGTCACAGGTCCATACATTCCCATCTTCCAAGGTGAAGTCAACAGAATTTTATTAATTCAACCAGTTCTTGTCTTTCTTGTTTAGGGTCCTTAGACCCTAAGAATGATTCAGTGTGCATCCAAAATAAATAAATGTGTTTCCTGGCCTTTTCTAAAGCCAACTTGAATATCTGCCTTCCCTCCCATGTGAGGCTCAAGTCTAAGCATGATTTTGCTAGCAATGGGAACGAAGGGCGTTCTGCAATAATTTGAACTGTCTAATAAATTATAAGGGGCTGAGGATGGACTCCGAAAGAGGGCTGCAAGCTTGGAGGTCCACTGCTGTGACTTTAGGTGTACAGAGTCCTTAATTTACAACCAGTTGCTTAGGAACCTTTCAAAGTTACGGGGCATCCCGAAAAAAGGGACTTTATGACCCAGATTTGAAGTCCTAGTGTCTGCCTGTGGCGTTCCCCCATAACTGCATTTTGGCCATTTGTAGCCTCTGGCTGCTGTGTGACTGCAATTTTTGATGTGTTTACATCTGGTTTTCAAAAAAAAAAAATCCACCCCATAAACCCCTTTTTTAACCACAGAAAAGTCATAAAATTGGGTACACTCATGTGTTTGACCCCCTTTATGACTGTCACACAACCCAAAGTATAGACTCAGCCATAAAATTGAGGACTTTGGAATTTTGCTTACTGTTTCAGCGCCCTTTTAATTTTATTCCAACAACAAGTTTTATACTGGCCACCAGACTATTAAGAGTGAAGAGATTTCCATCCAATGATGTCACTTCAAGAGAAACCTGATCTTTGGTGGTGCTTTTTTAAAATAAACTGTTCTCCCATTGCAGTGCAAGCTGATCTCTTGAAATGATTCTTTAATGTTCCCTCGAAAAGCTCCCTTTGTATGTATATATATCATAAGTCTCCCAGCTGCATAAAATGCATTATTAATACGCAGCATGTTAACACATGGTTACAAAGAGCAAATCTAAACAGCAACCAATTAGCAGATTAAATAATGCAGGCTCCAGTCTCTAACCATGAATTATTGACTTGTCACTTCCGCTTCTTTTTTCCTCGTAATTTCCTTCTTTACATATTTTTGTTTCTATGCTTCTAAGTATCTCTGAAGTTAAATCTTTAATGTAGTCTTAATTGCAACATGGTTAACAAGTGTATCAGAAAAATCAAAGTGTCAGAATCCTTGGTGGTTGTTTTTTCTTCATATGCCTGCCTGGGGAAAAACTAGACCGCTTCAGAGCAGCAAAGAGATGCAATATTTGCACTTCCCTTTGGAATCAGACTTACAACCACTTGTCACGCAAGCATTTCAGCATCCCCGTGGTTATATGATCAGAATTCAGACGCTTGGCAACAAGCTCATATTTATGACGGTTGCAGTGTCCCGGAGTCACATGATCACCTTTTGCGACCTTCTGACAAATTCAAGGGTGGAAGCCAGATTCACTTAACACATGCGGCCAATTTAACCCCTGCAGTGATTCACTTAACTGTCAAAAAAGGTCGTAAAGTGGGGCAAAACTCACTTCACAAATGTCTCACTTCAGAACAGAAATGTTGGGCTCAATTGTGGTCGTAGGTCAAGGACTACCTGTAATCTGCTTTACATTTACAGTATAGCAATAGCAATAAGACTTTTTATACTGCTTTATAGTGCTTTACAGCCTAGGTAGTTTACAGAGTCAGCCTCTGGCCCCCAACAATCTGGGTCCTTTTTTTACCCACCTCAATAAGATGGAAGGAAGAGGGAGGGAGGGAGGAAAGAAGGGAGGAATGAAGTAATGAAAAGGGAGGGAAGGAAGGAATAGCAATAGCATTTAGACTTCTGTACTGCTTTACAGTGCTTTTATAGCCCTAAGCGGTTTACAGGGTCAGCCTGTTGCCCCCAACAATCTGGGTCCTCATTTTACCCCCCTCAGAAGGATGTAGGGCTAAGTCAACCTTGAGTCTGGTGGGATTTGAACTGCCAAATTGTAGGCAGCCGGCTCCAGCAGAAGTAGCTTGCAGGACTGCACTCTAACCACTGCGCCACAGAAGGTCCTTACCATATAAATACACGTATAAATAGTATAAATAGCTCCAAGCATATATTGACCCAACAATGGAAAAAGCAGGCACTACAGTAATTATTTAAAATTATTCCACCCCCCACCCCCCAAAATTTTTTTTACTATTGCTGTATTGGCCAGTACTGAGCAAGTAACCCCAGCTAGATATCCGGAGCAGGACAAAAAAAAAATATTCCATCTATTCTTGGAGAAAATGCCTTCCCAACCACCAAAGTGCCAATCAATGTCACCTCGGATAAGCTGGCAAGTGCCATAATGAAGAGTTCACCATGGAGTATTGGGGTGCGGGGGGAGGAATCCTGAACTTTAATCAAACCATTGGCTGCTCTCCTCTGATCTTGGCTGGACTCCCAAGTTAAGTTTTAAAAAAAAGATGTATCCCTAAAGGCAGCAGACAATTTTGGAAATATTGCCAAGGAAACCGGAGTTATCCGAGGTGAGCTTGGCTTAAAAAGCATGCACTTATTTTTTTCCCAAGCACTCATTAGATACTCGTGCTACATTTATCTTTTTAATCTTCTAATCCTTTTGTAATTCCCCTTTTTGAAATAAATTGCATTTGTGATGGTACAAGTGCTGGCCAACACTGTCAATCGGAAGGTGTCCAATTTTAAGACTTGGAGATTTCAATTCCCAGAAGTCCCCAGCCAGCAGGAAACCAAACACTCTTCCAAATCCACCCCTACCCCCAAATCCCACAGCCCCCAAATCATGAGGTACAAAAGCACTCCTTTTGTTCACAAGACTTAGCTGGGATTTTATTAGCTAAAATACCAATGCTAGAATCAGAAATGTCAATAGAAAAATAAAAACCGGTATTGGGAGGTTTAAGTCTCCCTCTGTACAAAGATTGGTTTGCATTTGCTGCGGGGGTCAGGGGCATGCAAACACAGTGGGCTTTTGCTGACAAGAAGACAGGTGCACTCTGGCAGGTTTGCAAAGGAAGAATCGGCAGCAAGGAAGGAGTCCCATCAGCCCCTCCTTTCAACCCAGTTTGTGGGGGGCTCCTAACAAACCCCTGCAGGAAGGTGGGGTGACCCTCCTCCACTTTCCGTTGCAAGTCAACGTGTTCATGGTTGCGAATGTACATATTTGGTAAAGGCAGTGAACAAAACAGCCAGTCCTGTTCTTAAATTCGGACGAGTAAGAAATTTGGTTGTCTTTTTTTTTCAAGTTTCACCAAGCTCCCTGCTGCTGGGTAATAAGGAGATTGCGGATTTAATTCTTTCTGACTTGGTTGATCCTTTTGTGCTCGCTAAACCCGCCGAGTGCAAACAATCAAGTGAATTCAGGAGGCTGGGGGGGGAAAGAACATTTCTACCTCCTCAAGCATCAAGTTAGAGAGGCCGGGCAAAACTAATGCGAAAGTATAAAGTACGAGAGAGCGAAGAGAGCAATTTGCCGGGGGAAAGAAGATCATGCTGGAGGGATCCCATTCAAACCAGTTCCAGAACGCCTCGAAAGCGACAGCCGTTCGAAATGATCACAGTGTTTTCTGAGATTCTGGCCGCTTCATCATGATCAATACATTAAAAATGAGAACAATCACACATTTGAAGCCTTTTACCTCTTAAAACGTAGCGATGGGCAACCTTTCGAGAGTCGTAAGATGCACTTAAATTAGGGGGGGACACAATGAGTGGGACTATAGCAAAGCAGGAAGAGCCCCACCCCCTGTGGGCAGAGGCAGCCTTCCCCCGGGGGGGGTGCTTTTCAGGTGGGTTAAGCCTATGTTAAGATACAAACCCCATTTTTGGCAGGTGCGTCTTTCGTAAAGTGGGGGGGGGAAAAAGCACACGCCTCATTTTTGACGGGGCAATTGAGGGAATCCTTCACAGTGATAAAAACGGAGGGTGGGGGAACCTGCTTACAGGTGGCCTGCTTGTGACCCAGAGCACTTTTCTTTTTTTAAAAAAGGATTAACCCAGCTGAGAGGAAAACGGGTTTCAGAAGACACCCTGATAATCAGTGGGGAGGAGTGGGGGGGGGGCAGAGACAGGACCTTACGGGGAGGGAGCGAGAGAGAGGGGGGGACAGGGTCAAATTCCTGATCAATGAGGAAGTCTAACCACCTGAGTGCTAAAGGCCCCGCCCTCCCGCCCTCCCTGCAAATGAATCCTGTCAGGGGAAAATACACTGGGATCTGCCTCCGTGAGGCAGACTGGTGAGCTCCTGGGCAGCCGTGCAGGGCTGCCACTGAGAAAGGGCACTGATGGGTTGCAAGACTGTCCCCAGGAGGGAGGGCAAGGTTGCCCAGGCACTTGTGAGGGTCCCAAAACAATCTGAGCCTCTTGCCTGCAGGGAACGGAGCATTTCCTAGGCAAAAATGTCCGAAAGTGCAGCCCACTTCCTTCCTTCCTTCAATAAAGGGTGATGCTCTTGTACGTTTGCAATGGTTTCTCTGTGAGTCCATCGGATGCGAATTAAGAGAGAGCATCCCAGGTTTCCAACTGCATTTCCAATCCTTGCCTCCACTCCTCTGTCCCCTGCAGTAAACCACCTGCCAGCAAAATTACAATTTAAATACATCCTGCGCGCTTGAGGTAGCAGTAAAGAGTTTTCCTTCTTGGACTCGACCGAACGCTTCCCATCGGAGGCGGGCAGGTTGTTGCAGCTGCCTCCCCTTCCCATTCTTCCCTAGGAAAGGCTTCCAACCATCGGGGTGAAGCCTCTTGCCCCATCCCCAGCAGTGTTACCAGAGTTACCCCACCCAGGTAACACCGAGAACAGTTTGCCCATTCTTTTGTTCTCTGGGATTCAAATCGCCATCACTCCCCCAACCTAAACCAGATATCCATACTTTAAAAAAACAAACAAACCCAGAAACACTCAAGTTGGCACTTCAGGTTACAAAAATGTCACAAATTATAAACACAGAACCACTTTTCCTTTCAGACCCAGTGCCTGAACACTCGTTCACCAGCAGCGGGGAGTGCGAACATTTTCACATTTCCTCGTGGGTCATCTTAGCCCCAGGCAATAATATCACAATGCGGACATTGAAAGCAGCCAAGTCAGTGCTGGGGTGAGGATGATGCGCAGAAGGACCCACAACTCTCTTGACTTTGGCTGAGGGGGGTTCAGATGAGGGGAGGTCCTTCGGGGAGACCCCCTTGACCCTCAATCCAGCGCAAGGTTTCTTCTCAAAACAAGTCGGCCTCAAGCGAAGCGAAGCTGTTGCAAAGCTCTCTTTTCTTTCAAAAGGTATTGCACAAAACTATCTTTGTGGTGATTTCTCGCGCTTCTGAACCTCCGTGATTCCCAAGCGACACTCCTCCGGTGGCCTTCTGGGACCGAGGCGGTAAAGGGGGCTAAAGAGTAGCCAAAACCCGTAAGAAGGAAATGATCACCACACAGAAGGTCTGTCCCACTCCCCAAGTCAGAGCCTCAAAGGGGATCATCTTCTTCCCAGCAGCTCGGTAGACTCCAGCAATCGCAGCACCTATACAGGAAGGGAGGAAGGAGGGAAATAAGACTTTCACTGGGCTGCCACATACCTCTGGGGGGATTTCTCCCTGTTCCCAGAGACAGGTAGTTCTTGGCCTATGATCCTAACGGGTGATGTGTACACCAGGCCTTTCCCCTGCCAGGATCCAGAACTCTAACCCAACCAATTCTGCCAGAATCAACCTACTTGTTAAGGTCCCGGCAGCTAACGGCCCAACGAGGCCCATCAGGAAGATGCTGACTGGCATGAACCGGCCGTATCGGTGCCTCCGGAGAGTGAAAAGAGCCAGTAGTCCTGCAGGAATGTGGAAGAAGAGAGACGATACCAGTGCCCACAGGAAGATTCCATACCACATCTCTGCAGCGGGAGAGGAGGGAAGAGCAGCTCAGAACAACAACCTGGGAATGGCTTCCACCAATAACCCTCCAGAGGTTGCTCTCCCCATAGCATTCCTCCAAAGTGGCGACATAATTAAGGCTTTCTTAGGTGGGCCCTCCAGAAACTTGACAGCTTCTTCCAGAAGAGCCGGGAATTCCAGAAGGTGCAGCTTCCCAGGTGGAAGAGATTCCCAGGTGGGGGGGTATTCCACATTTTAGTCAGGTTAGACCAGTGTCTCCCAACCTTGGCAACTTCAAGATGGGTGAACTTCAACTCCCAGAATTCCCCAGCCAGCATTTACAGCCCTTTGCGGCATCCTTGAGGTCACGTTATTGCATTTTATGCCAGTTTTTCTGAAAACTGGCTCTTTTGATTTTCGGTAAAAGCAGACCCATAGGAAACCCCGGGGTCATTTAACTGTGCTTGGCTAGTCTAGTGAAGAGAAGGACCAGGGGAGACAGGAGAACATTCGTCCAATATTTGAGGGGCTGCCACAGAGAGGAAGAAGGGGTCAAGCTATTTTCCAAAACACCTGAAGGCCAGACAAGGAACAACAGATGGGAACTGAATAAGGAGAGATTCAACCTGGAACTAAGGAGAAACTTTCTGACAATGAGAACAATCAAACAATGGAACAGAAGTTGCCCTCAGAAGTGGTGGGAGCTTCATCCCTGGAGGCTTTCAAGAAGAGACCAGAGTGCCATCTATCAGAAATGGTATAGGGTCTCCCGCTTGGGCAGGGGGTTGGACCAGATGACCTATAAGGTCCCTTCCAACTCTGATTATCTGTTAACCATTGATGCTTTTGCTTAATGACCGCTGTAAAAAAGCTGTAAAATCGGGTCAGTAACAGATCTATTTTATGACTGTCACAACTTAGAACCGTAATGGGCAGAGGCTCCATTAAGCTCATATGTTGAGAACTACCTGTATATCTTTCCTGGTACCTCACCTTTAGTGAGCCACTTCAGGGTACAGGTATTCCTCAGTTTAACAAGGGTCATCGGAGCTGAAATTTCCATCACTAAGTAACGTGGTTTGTAAAGTGCAACCCTCTCATGACAGCTCTGCTCAGCGATGGCAAACCTGGCAGGCCCAGGTACCATCATTAAGCAAAGCTTGTGGGTCATTAAGTGAGGAGCGGCTGACTTCCGGCCGGCTTTCCACAAAGTCAACAGGGAAGCCGGCAGGAAGCAGCAAGTCCTCCGTGGACAGGTCAGGTCGACTGCTACAGCCCAACCTGAAGGTTGCTGGGGTGAGGAGTGGAAGGGTGTCAGGACTGCCATTCAGCTATGCTATGCATTGTTTGCTGTCAGCCTGTCATATTATATTGTGGGGGGAGGGAGAGAATGTCACACGAAGGAATGCAGAACCATCCAGCCTATGAAGACAGGGACTGTTACCCAAACAATTTGTTAGCACCTTATTCAGAGGTCTCCAAACTTGGCAACTTTAAGACTTGTGGACTTTAACTCCCAGAATTCTCCAGCCAGCTGGCTGGAGAATTCTGGGAGTTGAAGTCCACAAGTCTTAAAGTTGCCAAGTTTGAGGACCCCTGACCTAATTGGACACTCATGGGGAAGGACGGAACAAGGGAAAAGTTAACCAGACGCTTTGGGCGCAAACCCCCCAGATCCGGCTTGGCTTCTTCTGAAACCTCTTGACTTTAGGAGACTTAGACTAACTTTATAGTCACTTTGAATGTCCGCTGATCGGCATGCATTAAAATAAAATTCCGTTCCATACAGCTCTCAACGGGTCACCACCTCCAACATACACTACGTAAACATGACAAAATAAATACAAAAATTATGCACATGCCCACATATATTATTCTATGACGGAGAGAAACAACACAGTCTAATCTGGATGTATGGATGTACATGGCGAGAACAATGAATCTTTTGAGTTTACCAGATGGATGAATGGCCTAGAGAACAAAGCTGATCCAGAATCTGGTAGTCCTGCTAATAGATACTTCTAGTAAAGAGTAAAGGGTACCTTTGGCTAACCATCCCTAACGATGGGCCGGGGCAGGGCTGTCTTAACGCGTGGGCCTGTGGACCCCATACTACAGTAATCTGTGTCAGAGGTGGGATTCAGCCGGTTCTGACCAGTTCTGGAGAACCAGTAGCAGAAATTTTGCGTAGTTCAGAGAACCAGCAAATCTCACCTCTGACTGGCCCCGCCAACCCCATCTCTTCTCTGCCTCCCAGCTGATCGGCTGGGTCTTCTTTGGTTGCCCTGCACAGGAGAACAGAGCTGGAAAGCAGGTTAGTGAGGTGAGGAAGGAATGAGGATTTTGCAGTATCCTTCCCCTGCCACGCCCACCAAGCCACCCACAGAACCAGTAGCAAAAATTGTTGAATCCCACCCCTGATCTGTGTATGTTAACCCTTCAATGCACCCTGCATCATAGAAATACAGCAACCTGTTTATTACATTTTACTGCATTTTTTTAATGAGTTGGTGTTATTTTATTAAATAACACCGATTTTGTTGGAAGAGCCAATAAAATAAATATAGGTTTAAGTTTATTGACCATTTATATTTTTATTCCGGTGAGTCGTAGGAGCCTCTCCAGGACACTGCTTTGCCCAGGGCCCATAATGCTGTTAAGGCAGCCATAGGGGGATTGCTTGCATGTTGCTCTTGTGTGTGTTTGTGTGTGTGTGTGTGTGTGTGTGTGTGTGTCTTTTCAAACTTGACCGAGTTGGGACGGTGGACAAGACAAGGCTGGCAGGGCTCCAGGAAGGTTGGGCAGGTGGCAGCTGCCTCTCCAGGTGAGACCAGGAAGAGGGCAAAGTCTAGCGGGGGGGGGGGCAGTGCGTGGGGGCGGGGCC
>NW_020769377.1:2304421-2323300 GCF_900518735.1 Pseudonaja textilis
CAAAGGAGACACTGAAAGCCCCGGATAAGATCTGATATTGAGGTTCCCGTGATGGGTCGCCTGGAACACCCCCGCCGCTTCCCACCCCATGCCCTCAGGACTCCAACACCCATGATTCCCCGCTGACAGGGAGCGGGTGGGCGGGTCTCCCCCACCCTCCCAGCGGGAAAGACTTCCCCGCCCCCGGTGAGGGTCTCGGGTCCCCCCCCCCCCTTCTGATACGAGCCGAGGAGCAGGTGCCTCTCCAGGGCTCCCTTCCGGGAGGGGATGGTGGGCGTTGTAGTCCCTGTCTCTCGACGGTTCCTCCTCACCTGTGAAGTGGCAGAGCGCGGCGACGCAGGCCGGGCTGGTGGCGTTGCCCACCCGCGGGATCAAGCGGAGGCTCAAGATCTGCTGCAAGAGGCCGCCGGAGTCCGGCGGAGACGCCCCGCCGCCTTCCGCCATCCCGCCGCCTCAGCCGCGGCATCCCGTTGCCGGATCCAGAGAGGAGCGGCGCCCAGAGCGGCGCCAGGCGCACTTCCAGCAGAGCCGCTTTCCGGCCGCTCTAGATCGTGGCGTTCTATGGTGTTTTTGTTTTTGTTTTTAAACTTTCTCCCCGCCCCGCCCCGCCCCCCTTGGAAAACTACACTTCCCAGAAGGCCCTTCTTGCTCTTGGAAACGGGTGCCGGGAGCGGCTAATTCACCGACGGCTGGAAGGTCGTTCGCAATAACGTTCGTTAATCCGCAAAGGCCCGCGCGGCTCTCGTAGCTTTTGCCATCCGAATCATTCCAGGTTTTCTGGGCCTCAAGAAGCCCAATCTCTCTCTCTTTTTTTCCAGCGCCTCTTTTCCCACCCCCGGGAGGTTTGACCGATCTATGGCGCGTATTTATCCCAGTCTCGAATATTGACGCCTGGATCGGTCGAATATTCAACTCCTCCACTTCACCAAAGACGCAAGACGGTCCTGCACAGGCTCGTTCTGTAGCTCCAGGGGTACTTCCGGCAAAGACGACATTTCCCCCCCCCAGGGGAGGCGTGTGCTTCCGGGTTGTCGCCTCAAGACGTGGGGCGTGATATGTGAGGTCGGAGTCGCGCCGGAAGAGCCATGTCGGATTCGGAGGATTTTTCGTCGGGGGAAGACGAGGATTACCTGCCCTCAGGTGAGGGCATACACCCCGGCCTCGGGGAGAGCGCGCGGCGAGCCGCGGGCGGGCGGTTTGGGCAGGCAGGACCAGGCGGCGAGGCCTTCGGGTCAAGGCCTCTGTCCGGCGGCTCCCAACATCCGGGCTACGCGCTGAGGGCGTCACGTGACAGCAGCCCGGCACCGCTTCGGGTGGGCGAGTCCAACACGGGTTGTTGGATGGGTGGGGGAAGGACGGGATGGCGCGGGGTTGTACCACCCTAAAAAGGGAAAGCGTTGGGCTGCAGACCCGTTTCTGCTCGCAGGTAGCGGAAATTTTGAGTAGTTTGGAGAACGGGCAAATCCCGGATCGGCCGCGTGGAATAATAATAGATCCGCGAACTTCAACTCCCAGAATTCCCCAGCCAGCAAAGCCGGCTTTGCTGAGCTGGGAATTCTGGGAGTTGAAGTCCCCTGCCTTAAAGCAGCCAAGTTTGAGAAACTCTGGAGTAGACTTTGCAAGGACCGCTGGCTCCTTTCCCTTCTAACTGCCCTGGAAAGGTAAAAGCTCCTTGCAGCCAAACTTGGTGAGGCTGCTTGCTTTGGGATGGAGATTTCCCAGTTCTTTTTTCTGATCTTTTCTTTGGGGGTTTCCTGGGGGTCTCCCATCCAAGATAAATGGCTTACTTTCACAGGATCAACCCTAGCTTTGCGCCCAACGTGAATCCTAAAAGCGGGAGATGGAGCCTTCGTTGGATTTTCCTTCCTCAAACTTTATGGCAGCCTTTTGTTAGCGCTGTCATGAACTGGGACTCCTGAATAGAAAGTCTCTCCCTTCAGCCTTTTTTACTTATTTTATTTGTAGTTCCATTTTTTTTATCCAGGATGCCTCTGGCATTTGTACAGTCCTCCCATTTCAGTCCTATCCTAAATTGTAATCTTAGGACAAAGGTCTCCAAATGTCACAACCTTAAGACTTGTGGACTTCAACTCCCAGAATTCTCCAGCCAGCTCCAGTTGAAGTCCACAAGTCTTAAAATTGCCAAGTTTGGAGACCTCTGTCTTAGGAGGTACATTGCATTTCTCGGGGAATTGAAGAATTAAGATTTCTGCTATGTTAAACTGAGTCTGATGAGGCAGGAGTGTTGGTGCAATCTGTCTAGCGCTGTTTTTCTTGCTGGCTGGGGAATTCTGGGAGATCAAGTCCACACATCTTCAAGGACCCAAGGCTAAGAAACTCTGCTCTGTAATTAGTATAATGGAAAGAACTTTTTTTAACCCTATCTTTATTTTTATTTTTTTATAAATAATTCAAGGCAGCAAACACACCTAATATTCATTGCTCCCCTTATTTCCCCCAGCAACAGCCTTGTAAAATGGGTTGGACTGAAAGTCCTTTCATGCTTAAGACGGGACTAGAACTCACCACCTTCTGGTGATTAACCCAAAGTCACCCAAGCAGCTCTCATGCCTAAGGCGCAACTAGAACTCACAGCCTCCTGGTTTCTAGGCACATTCATCACTAAATCTATGAAAGCCGTGGTTCTTTTGAGGATGACATGGAGTCCCAAGCAGCTACTTCTGTTGCAAATCGGCAACAAACCTTATTGCTGCTGTTTTTGTATTTTTAAATGACCAGGATGGAGAAAGAAACCAAGAAACAGCTTCTCCCCGCCGCCCCACACACATTTTGTAGCACCCCAGCTGACCCAGCGTATCTCCGGTCTGCCCAAGGGCAGATGAAGGGTAAAAACTTCCTTGGTGGATGCTCTTTCGGCTTTCTCTGTGATGACAATGCTTCCTTTTTGCTCAGGCCTTGTTGTGGTTAGCTAGCAGGGGGTGCAGACGGCTGAGGAGAGCGAGGACTCAGATGAGGGGCCAGGACCATTAGGGACTGGACTGCTGCCTTTCAGAGATTGTGGGGGCTGGCAGCAGCGATGAGGAGGTTCCCGAGGAGCCTAGGCCAAGTGTGCATGAATGGAGGGCTGCTCGCAGGGAAGAGCAGCTACAACAGCACGGGCGACTCGGGAGTAAGGCTGCAAGGTAATGGCTCCTCCTTCAAGAAGATAAAACCCAGCTGTGAATCGGACGTTCTTTGGAGGGAGCAAAGATGTTTTGAAACTCGAGCCTCGTGGGCATTGCAGTATCTTAAGTTGGTATTTGAAGACTCTTGTGTTATAAAATATCTCTAGGTAACCTTATCCGTGATTCTTGGCAGCCTCGCACAGTTTTGGCGAGGCTCGTGCTTATCAAAGTTAATTAGTTTGCAGCAGCCTTTTAACCGGGGATTCATAAGAAGGTTTCTGTTCCCTTTGGTTCGTGTTTGTTTTACTGGACAAGGGTTTAGGTCAGAACAGGCCTGGCTGCTTGGATAACACACAGTCTAGTCCGTCCGTCCCCTGTTCCTAGTGACAACCTGTTCCTTTTGGGTAACTGAGGCTGTGTCGATGCAGGGGAAGAATACAGTGAAGATGACGTCAGCGAGCTGGTAAAGGAAGAGGAAGTGGAGGAGCCGAAGCAGCAGCCAGACTGGAAGAAATGCAAAAAGGACACTAAAGGAATCGCACCTCGGTAAGCAGTCATTTGCATAAGAGGGAAAGAAAGAAAAGAAAGTGTTGTTTTGCTTCCTTTTCGAGATGGTGCCTGGAACTGCACTTTTTTCGATAAGGTGTTTTATTTGTGGAAAGTGACGAGTGAGGAGAGCAGTTCCATTGAAAGCTGGAGAGCTGCATGAAGACTCACAAAACTCCCAAGCTTGGGATTAGATTTGAGATAGGCCTGCTGTCTCTGTGGGATTAGCATAAACCAGGGTTTCCCAATCTTGGCTACTTTAAGACATGCAGACTTCAACTCCCAGAATTCCCCAACCAGCATGACTAGCGCTATATTCAGCATGGTTGGCTGGGGAATTCTGGGAGCTGAAATCTGCGTGTCTTAAAGTAGCCAAGGTTAGCCAATATACAGATAGTCCTCGACTTAACAACACTTCACTTCGTGACTGTTCAGAGTTACTGTCATGCCCTTGTTAGAGTCGGACTCTGTGGGAGAGGAAGAACTGGCCGACATGGAGTGGAGGTGTGGCTCTGGAGGTTGTGGAGGCGGCTGGGGAAGGGCAGAGGCCGGCTGAGCAGTCAGAGGAAGAACCAGGCCCATCTCCTCTTCATCCTAGGGCACGCAGGGAGGAACGGAGGAGGAAGCAACTTGGCTTACGAGAGAGGAAGCGGCCACGATCCCCCTCATTGGTTGCAGCTGGGGAGAATAGTATATAAGAGAGACAGTTAAAATACAGCGTTGCCAGAAGCAAAGCGTGTTTTATTTTGGTCTGAAGTTATCTTGGTTGGCGTCCTTCCCACAGACTGTGCCTTGTTATCTCCTTGAAGTTAGTAATTACTTATCCTGGTCCGCTGTGGAATTTCCTTCATTGTAGTTTGTTTGTTTATTTCACTTCTATCTGCTTATTAAATTAGGACTGTATTGCTTTCTTTTGCAGACTATTTTTGAATAAGTTTTATCTCCAGCTGAGAATTATTGAACAGTGGGGCCAGGTTAGAGGCATTAAAAGACATTTATTTACTTTTTGGATTTTGTTACGTTTGTGTTACACTCTGGGTCTTCACGGTTACAATGGCATTGAAACAAGTGACTTAGGACCATTTTTACACGACCTTAGCAGAGTTCCCATGGTCATGTAATCCAAATTCATGCTTTTGGCAATTGATTCATATTTATGGCGGTCACAATGTCTCCTGGGGTCACATGATCCCCTTTTGAGATCCTTCTGACAAACGAAGTCGATGGGGAAGCCAGATTCACTTAAGAACTCTGTTACCAACTTGACAACTGCCGTGATGCACTTAACAACTGTGGCAAGAAAGGTCATAAAGCAAAATTCACTTAAATGTCTCACATAGCAACCCAAATTTTGGTTTCATTTGTGGTGGAAAGTCGAGGTCTACCTGTATAAACCCAGGTATAAACAAATTGCCTTAGTAGCATATTTCAATATTTGTTTCCTTTTCTTGCCCCTATTTAATGCCAACAGTGCCTTACCTGTTGCCATTTCTAATCCCAAAGGTGCTTTTTCAGGAGGCAACTGGACTTTCTGGTTTTTCTTGGAAGACGTTTCGCTTCTCATCCAAGAAGCTTCTTCAGCTCCGACTGGGTGGTGGGGAAGGGAAGGATTTATACTCCTTGCAGACAGCTGGTCATTTGCATCCTTTTAGAGGGTCATTGAGGTCCCTTGGAGGTTTATCTGTGTCTTCAGGATCACCTGAGTGGTGCAAATGGTTCCTGTAGTCTCATCTCCCCCCCCCCCCGAAATCCATTCCCTATTCCCACACCATTCCAAGGGTGTTCATCCCAGATTGTATAGCTAAAAGTCTGTAGAGACTCTCGGTCCTCCAGGTCATGGCTGCCCCCAAAAGGTGCTTTTTCAAGAGGCAACTGGACTTTCTGGGGGTTTTTTTGAAGACGTTATGTTGCCCTTTTTACTTAACACAAGATTGCTCAGCAGCATCCACAGGATCTTTTGGGGGCGTGGGGGGGAAGAATCAACATGACAACCACCACAGGTGGCCTGTTCCGGCAGCCATCTTCACTTTATTTTTTTTATCCAAACCCTGCAGACGCTCCTGGTTGTTTCCAAGCACCCCCAAAATAACCTTGGCTGCCATTTTAGGTTCTTGAATGGTAATTTATTTGCTGATAACCACAGACTTTTTCCCCTAGGAAAAGAAAGAAACAACACGGGCTTTTCTTAGACGTGGGGGAAGGAGAATCTTCGAAAGGCAACAAAAGCGACCAGGAGGACAGTGAACTGGGCGAAAGTCACAACACACACACAAACGAAAACGAGGAAAGGAAAAAGGAGGAGGCGTTGTGGGCCAGCTTTCTCAGTGATGTTGGCCAGAAGCCCAAAGCTGTTTCCGCAGAGCAAACTCCCCACAACCAGAAACACACGGTAAGGAGAAAACTGCCATTCAGGCGCCAGTTGCTGAATTTTCATCACATGACCATGGGAATGCTGCAGTGGGCGTTAAGTGTGGAAAACGGCCGTAAGTTGTGACTTCGAACAGTCACTAAAACAAATGGTTGTAAGTCAAGGACTACCTATATTGTGCTAAACCGACAACGGATCGTAAAGCCCAGATAAGCCAAACCAAAGCAAACCACATTAATAGATGAGTGGAAGGTTATAAACCAGTTCTCAATTCGTAGAACGTTCCTATGCCTGTTTTCGAGTTGCCATAAAGGGGGGGGGGGGGGGGAAGGAAATCTGAAGGAGCAGTGGGGCAGTTTAAAACCAGAAGTACATTCCACACTTACCTTACAAAGATTGTAGCCTAGGTTACCAGGTTTTCTGCCCAGGAAAATCCTTAATTGGAGAACGCGATTGATGACACCCAGCTTGTGAGCGTGTTTCATTGGAGAATCCAATTTATGACACACCCAGGGGGGAGGGGGGAAACAGGCCCAAGGTAACCATGAATTATTTATGCCAGAGTTGGCTTCATATGGGGGTCAATGCCAACATGTTGCTTCTAATAAATCTCTTGGATTCTTTTGAAGCTTGGCTCGAGGCTCACGATTTAATTAGGGCAATCGCCGGAACTCTGACACCAGTGGTGGCTAACCTTTTTGGCACCGAAGAATAGCTCCCTGACACAGGAGCACCAGAAACCGGAAGCTTAGCTTCCCAGCGCACACTTGCGAGCTGGCCATCTGGTCTTCCGGTTTTTAACACGCATGCGCGCACTAAGACCAGCTGGCTGGCGTGCACATGTGCTCCAGGGAGCTGCTGTTCTGGTTTCTGGTGCTCCCGTCCACACAAAAGACCAGCTGCTCACCGGAACCCAAAAGAGCAACAGGCGACGGCTGGCGTGCCCAGAGGGATGGCGCTGCGTGCCACTTCCAACGCGTGGCATAGGTTCGCTGTCAGGGTTATAAACGCATTTAATATTGTATGTTGCGTGCATTGAAAGCGCCTGAGGTGTCTCCAGTGCTCAAACAAATGTGGGTTTTTTTTGTTTTTTGTTTTCTTTCCTGTTTCGGTTAGTCAGCCGATGAGAAGAATGTGTCCAAGTCTCAGGGGGAACGGAAGGAAACCGAGAGCAGCAAAATCACAGTCACCAAAGTGTTTGATTTTGCTGGCGAAGAGGTGAGGTAAGTTGGGCCTGTTTCCTCTGCATTCAGCTGCCTCATTCAAACAGCAGCTGACAAGTAGGGGACAAGGGCCACGTTATAAACTGCTTTTCGCTGCAAAACAGGGACCTTAAAACATTCCACTGGGCTGTAAAACAGCAGAGTTGTATTAAAACACACATACAATAGGCAAATAGGAGTGGTACGGTGGCCTAGAAGCAGAGTTCTCACCTCACCATGAGTTCGATCTAAGGTAAATGTAATGGTAAAGGTTCCCTTCGCACATACCTGCTAGTCATTTCTGGCTCTAGGGGGCAGTGTTCATCTCCATTACAAAGCTGAAGAGCCAGCGCTGTCCAAAGACGTCTCCGTGGTCATGTGGCCAACCGAAGGCGCACGGAACGCTGTAACCTTCCCATCAAAGCGGTCCCTACTTTTCTACTTGCATTTCTTTTTTTAACATGCTTTCAAATCTGCTAGGTTGGCAGAAGCTCTGACAGTAATGGGAGCTCACTCCGTTACACGGTGCTAGGGATTCGAATTGCTGACCTTTCTGATCGACAAGTGTCTTAGCCACTGAGCCACCGTGTCCTATTCGATCCTAGGTAGAAGCAGATCTTTCTCTCTCTGGGCAGACTGAGAGCATATCTGCTGAACAAAACTCCTCATTGGTGACAGGAAGGGCATTCGGCCACTAAAACACTCTGCTAGCTCCATTCACTTGCGCAAACTCCACCCCGCAAGGGATTATGGGGTCGTTCTGAGTTTCCTCAAAGCTGGTGTCCCCAGTGTGCTTTTTCAAAAGGCAACTGGACTTTCTCAGCATTTTTTTGAAGATGCTTTTCCTTGAAGATGCTCCACTTCTCATCCAAGAAGCTCCTTTTAATTGAACTGATCACCTTACATTCTGTTTTAAGTCCCAAAGGTGCTTTTTCCAAAAAGGCAGCTGGACTTTCTCGACATTTTCTTGGAAAACTTTGCAGAGCTTCTTGAATGAGAAGCAAAACGTTTTCTAGGGGAAAAAACGGTGTAGTTGCCTTTTGAAAAATCACCTTTGGGACTTAAAACAGAATTTAAGGTGATCAGTTCAAAGGAAGTCTTTGAAATCCCAAAGAGAAATTGGGGGACAACCCCAGTCATTTTTCAGAAGTAATTCAGACTCTGATGGGCTGCTGTTCAGGTCAAGGGCTGCATTGTCCTTTAATGTCCACGGGTTTCAGGTCCAAGGCCTGGGAAGGAAATGGCTGCACTCAGTTTGAGGAGCTGAAAGTCCAGAAAACCGCCCAAACCTCTGAGAAATATTTAGAGCAGCCTCGGTGAGGCAGTGACCACTCGGAGAAGCTTGAAGATCTGGGACTCAAAAGAGGGTAGCGTGTTGCTCTTCCTTAGAGGTTTGGGAAGGAAACTGGGCCAATTGCATTGGGAAGGGAAGGTTTCGCACAAGAAGGCGGAATTGGGTTTTGCATTAAGCAGGGTTCCCCAAATAAAAAGATTTGGATTGGGATACAGTCATCTTTCTAGAGCAAGGGTGGGGGGAAAGCATGGCCCCTTTATGGACTTCAACTCCCAGAATTCCTAAGCCAGGGTTGGTTCAGGAATTCTGGGAGTTGAAGTCCACAAGTCATAAACCCGCCATGCTTTCTCACTTTTGCCGTAGAGGGACGCTATGTTTCCTCCCTTGATTTCTACAATAGAATAGAAAATAGCATAGCATAGCATAGAATAGCATAGAATATACCATAGAATAGAGGAGAGGAGGGTAGGATAGGATAGGATATAGGATAGGATAGGATAGGATAGGATAGGATAGGATAGGATAGGATAGGATAGGATAGGATAGGATAGAATAACTTTATTGTCAGTTTGAATGTGCATTAATCACCATACATTAAAATGAAATTTCGTTGCGTGCAGCAATTTCGTTGCATTTCAGGGAGAAATGAAAGCAGGAATCTGTTAAGGTTGCTGAAAACGGAGGGGTGAGGCAAATACCTTACAAGGTCACGCAGAAAGGAAAAACAGATGGAATTAAAACAGCATGAGAAAGATCGATTTACACAGATGGTTTATTTAGTCTTTTATCTCATATGTGGTTATTAAACTCAAGAATTACTTTTCAAACAAATTCCCCATGATAGTGCGAGGTAGAATTCTGGCATTCAGAAGCCAGTATCTGACTTGTAACCGGAAAAAGATTGTGTTTTTGAGATTAACCCGTTGCTTTTTGCTTTGCCTTGACCTTTTTACCGTGTGCCCTGTGTGTCTGCAAACCCGTTCCTTGGCGGCTATCCATTCCTTCACAGAGAGGAAATGCTAATTTGCTTCTTCAACCACAACCGTTTGATAAGCCCCAAAACTTGCTGCTGTTTTTTAGTTTCCTGGAGGAAAAATATATTCATTCTGCCTTTTTGGAATTCAAGCCAGGGGTACAGATTTGTTCAGTCAAACCTTTCTGCCTGCCACTTTTGGCAGCTATTCCTCGTTCTGTAAATTGGGAAAAACTTTAATGCCTAGAGCAACTTTGTAATTTGTGTGTGTGTGTGTTGATTGGGGGTGGTTGTCGTGCATTTTAATCTGCTCAGAGAGCATGCGCTCTTGGGCAAATTAAAACAAAAGTCCAATCGTATTTTGGCTACAAAGCATAGGGCCATGTTGGATCAAACAAATATACTAGTCATCATTATGTTTCCCCACAGCTATCTGGAAGGTCACTAAGAATTAGGGTGTGTAGTTCGGATTCAGAGACAGGCTGTTTCTGCTCTGACAGTGACCTTAGCAGGCATTCATGGCTGGACGTTTGGTTTATTTCCTACACACACACACACACACACACAGAGAGAGAGAGAGAGGGAGAGATTGAGAGAGACCAAGACCGAGACCAAGACCACTTCTGAGTTATTCCAGTTGGCAGCTGTTCCATTTTCTGAATAGCAAAATTCCAGAACGCACGTATGTCCTAGGTGATTTTCCTTTCTATTAATCTTCAGAATTTCCCATCGTCCAGTTTAACTGGTTGTCCTTGGGTTCTCTTGGTGTAGAAGACGTTGTGTATTCCCTGCACAAATGCAATATAGAATATATCTCTATCATATCTCTGTTGCTTTTTAACCGCCTGCAGTCCAAATGCTTTTGACTTTCCTGGGAAAGATTCCGTCCGATTTTCTGTGTCTCCATTCTTTTCATGGGTAGCCTGTGTTCGTCTGTTTATCCCAAAGGAGCCTGTTTTGTTGACGAGAATTTTCAGCGCAGTGAATACATTTCAGAGAATGTCAAACATTAAACTGGGACTGGAAACCCGTTTGAAGTTCGAAGTAGGCAGTGTGGATGAGATTTTTTTTTCTTATTCTTTTTTTTCCACTTTTGAGTCATTATTGACTCCTGGCAACCGCCTGGACAAGTCCCTGCATTTTTCTTGGCAAGATTTTGGAAATTGTTTGCCATTGTCTTCTTCCCAGGGCTGAGAGAGAGTGACTGGCCCAAAGTCACCCAGCTGGCTTTGTGCCTAAACTAGAACTAGAACTCATAACTTCCTATTTCTTTCTAGCCTGGTGCTTTAACCCAGAGGTCTCCAACCTTGGCAACTTTAAGACTTGTGGACTTCAACTCCCAGAATTCTCTGGCTGGAGTATTCTGGGAGTTGAAGTCCGCAAGTCTTACAGTTGCCAAATTTGGAGACCTCTGCTTTAACCGCTAAACAAACTGGCTCTTAAAATGGAATTAGCCCGGTGAAAAGTCCAAATCACTACAAATAAATGTATTATCTACTTTTAGAAGAGGTATTGTAATTGTTTCTCAATATGATGATTGTAGAAACACGAGAATTCTGCTGTGCGGAATTTATGAATTTCAGACTGAGGTACTGAGGAACTCAATAGCCCTAGCAAAGTGCAGAGTCGCTGAGATTTTTAGCACTAGATATTATAACTCTCCCAACATGCCTCTGTATGTAAGCATTTGGGATTTGAATTCATGAAATTGAGAAGCACATTTGTGATGATTGTATGTGTGAATAAAGGAGAATATTTGTAGCTCAGGGTTGAAATGAGGGGTCCTTGGTGCTCCCTGAGCTTAGTTATTTTCTTGCAGATGTTTCATGACTCAACTAGGTTACCCATCAGTGCTCGAAGGGAGTAGGGTGGAGTGGAGGAGGAAGAGGAGAAGGTCTGTGAGATCCTTGATGCTCTCTGAGCTTGGTTCTGTTTTCTTGCAGACATTTCATGACCCAAATTAGGTAATGCGTATCTTATGGGGCCTTTCAGGAGTTGATTGAATAGGCTTTTCCGCCTGCCGCTTTCTTCGGCTGGTTCCACATCTTCTGGGCTGAAGCTTTATGGGAATCGTGCAGGCAGCCCAGTTCCCACTTCCAGAGATCCTGCAGTCAGAATTCAAAATGGGGCACCAAATCGAAAGGATGGAAGGAACGGCTTCTGCTATAATGTCCTTTTTCCCTTTTCTGTCTTTCATCCCTCTGGCAGAGTCACCAAGGAAGTCGACGCCGCTTCGAAGGAAGCCCAGCTCTTTCGGAAACAGCAGGAGCCGAAAGGGTCAACCCAGACATCTCATCCAACTGTTTCAGGGTAAGATCCTGAGAAAGTGCTGTGCATCCAGCGCAGGAATGCCGGGAGGGAATTGCAATGGCATCTTTCGAACCAGGGGGAATTTTGCCTGACTCGCTTAGAGCCTCCTGGATGTCACTCAACCAGGGAGATCCCTTCTGGAGATCACTCAACCTAGAAAGGAAATGGATGGGTGCACTGGAGCAGTTTTATTTGGCGGGGGAGGGAAGATTCGCACACTGGTATTGTCAGCCATCCCAACTTGGCGAGTTAGACAAGAAAGACTCTTGACTCCATCTGTGGTGAAAGTACATTTTCCTAAAGCCAAACGGTTACAGAAGAAGCAACGCCAGATCTGGCTTTTCGCACCGGTTAACTCTTCCCTTCTCCCCACCTTCTTCCACTTCCACTGCCAGGAAATTCCTCCTTATTTCCAGGTTGCTTCTCTCCTTGATTAATTTTCCATCCATTGCTGCTTCTCTTGCCTTCTGGTGGAGAATAGGTTGGCCCCCTTTTCTCTGTGGCAGCCCCTCAAATATTGGAACGCTGCTATCATGTCGCCCCTTAGTCCTTCTTTTCATTAAACTAGACATACCTAATGTTTTAACCTCCAGTGCCCTAGTCATTAATGTTTCCGAGGCCGGATAAAGGCTTCGCTTTTTGTTTTTATTTCCACGTATTCCACGTGTCTTTCTACAGCAGGCCCTGTTGCTGTAATAGGCAGGACCTTCCATACCAATGAGTTTGCAATTTGGAAAAAGAGTTCAGTCATGTTCCATCTAATCCTGCTCAGTTTGGATAATCCTAGTTAGCCTGAGTGCTGGATCTATCCTACATTTGCCAGTATCCTTATCCCAAATGGCTGCTTGTGATTGATGGGAATTGTAGCCAGATATTTGTAGGGTGCGGGGCTGAGAATTTATTTGTCTGTTTGTATCCTGCTTTTTATTACTTTTTACAAATAACTCAAAGTGGTGCACACAGATCTTCCTCCTATTTTTCCCCTCAGCAACCCCTGTGGGTTGGGTTGAGAGGAAGCCACTGGCCCAGTCACCCAGGTGGTTTTCATGACTAAGGTGGGACTTGAACTCACAGCTTCCCACTTTCTAATCCAGTGCTTTAAACACTAGACCAAATATGGTTTTCAAATGTCCTGAGGCACCTTAAACGCTCACAATCTTCTGCACGTGCAAATAATTTAAGTAGTTAGATAATATAATCTGAGGCTGGAGTCACACAGCATGCTAAAAACTAGGGGATTTTTTTTTTCTTCTTATTTCTGTTCCCATGCATCCAATTCTCAGATACTGCTGGGACAAGCCCTTGCAGTTTTCTTGCCAAGTGGTTAGAAGTGCTTTGCCATTGCTTCCTTCTTAGGACGTAGAGAGAGTGACCGGCCCAAGATCATCCAGCTGGCTTTGTGCGTAATGCAAGATTAGAACTCAGAATCTCCTGGTTTCCAGCCTGAGGCCTTAACCACAATGCCAGACTGGCTTTCAAAAACTAGTGAACAGAACGTAATTGCTACGTTCAGAGAACATGCTTCATCTAAAAGCAAATTATCTCATACTCCAGCATGTTTTCCACAGTGCAGTGACTCAGTGCCTGGCTTCCCACAACTGGCCAGATCTTGTATTGGAGTACGGATAGTCCTGGACCCACAACCACCATTGAGCCCGACATTTATTTTGTTAAATAAGACATTTGTAAAGTGAGTTTTGGCCCATTTTACGATCTCTCTAGCCACCGTTGTTAAGTCAATCATTGCAATTGTTAAGTTAGTAGCACGGTTGTTAAGTGAATCTGGCTTCCCCATTCGCTTTGCTTGTCAGAAGGTCCCAAAAGGGAATCCCATGGCCCCGGGACACTGCAGCCGTCATAAATATGAACCAGTTGCCAAGTATCCAAATTTTGATCACGTGGCCATGGGGATGCTGCACCCGTCATAAGTGTGAAACATGGTCAAGAATCCCTTCTTTTTCAGTGTAACTTTGATCAGCCACTGTTGTAAGTCGAGGGCCGCCTGTAGTCTTATCAGGAACCCACCCCACGTGTTTGCGGAAATCATCACTCTGCACATGGAGCGTGGAGTCTATGCAACAAATAAATTCCTGCTCTACAGAGCGGAGAGTTGGTCTCAGACAGCCACTTGAAGAGAAGGGAGCAACATGAATTGTGTGGCTTACGAGGGAGGAAAGGGCCCTGATTCCCTTCATTAGCTGCAGCTGGGAAGATGGTGTTTAAAAAGGGAGGTCGCACACAGTAACTAGTTGAAAGCAAATTGTGAGTTATCTTTTATTGTCGAGGCTTATCTGGGTTCCTGGTGTTTTCCCAACTGCGTGTGTTTTGTTGGCCTTTGAAGTCTGCAAATTGCTTCTCCTGCCCTGTCCAGTTAATTGCTGCAGCGTGATTTGTGTGGATTTTTATTTACAGTCTGTATGTACTCTGTTTTCGGACTGAATTTCCTCCACTTAAAGACTGTTCTTGGGAGATTTTTTTCTCCAGCCGAAGGTAACCTGGACATTGGGAGCAAAGTTGGTGGTATTAAGGGGACTTTTCTTACTTATGTGACTGTGTTGCCTTTGTGCCACGCCCCTTTGGGTCATCACACTGGCTTGACAAAATCAGAAATGAGGAGGTGATAAGCCACCTGAGAAAGCAAAGGGAAATCAAAACCAGTGGTGGTATTTTACCGGTTTGGCCCGGTTTTGCCGAGCCAGTAGCGCCGATGAGCAGCGGAGACCAAAGCAGTTTTCTCTGCTGTTGGGGCCACCCGCCCGCCTGGGCTCTCACACTCTCCTTTATCCTCTGCTTTTGAAGCACAGCTGCTTTGCGCGGCACAGCAGAGTGCCGTGCGTCAGCTGCTGAAGCAACCGGGAGATCGCAGGCTTGCAGGAGGTGAGTTGGAACGCAAAGCACACCCACCAAACTGGTGGTAAAACTTGTGGAATTTCACCACTGATCAAAACCATAAAAAAGCGAAGGTTAGAGTATTTCCGACATCGGATGCGATACCCGGAAAATACAGCCTCCTTCACTGAATCCTTCAGGCAAACGAGGTCCAGGCAAAAGAAGAACATCGTGGCTTCAAAATGTAAGGGGCCGGTTTGGACAAAACTCAGCAGCCCTTTTTCGTGTGGCTGTTGATAAAAACAGGATTGCCAACATCTGATGGCGGATGTGGAAGAAGGAGGAGGAGGAGGAGGAGAAGAAGCACCAGCCACCAGGGGTCGCAAAAGCTCACCTGGTCATCTTGAGCCTTTAAGGCAGCTGTTGTCCCGGTGATGTCACAACTCACAAGCCGGCCAGATTTAATTCACCACTGGAAATCTCCTTTGTCAAGCTAGAGTGGACCTCGGCGTCCCTCAGCTGCACAATCGGAGCCATTCTGCGAAGGAATGGAATCGATGAAATAAATAGGTTGCTCTAGACGAGAGATGCGACGCTTTGTTAGTCTCAGTTGAAGGACAGGGCAGAGCCTTGAAGTCTAAACCCAGGGATCCAGTGGCAGGATTTCTGAGACGGCCCCCTGCTTCATTCTGAGCTCGTTTTTGAGGAATCTATTTTGGAACTTGGGTTTTGTTTTTTTATCCTTTTGGCTGTCCCGGCTGGTGGCCATCTGTGGAATTCATTTCCTGTGGGCTTAACAAACCATGGCTCCGTCTGTACACGGCTTTGGATTTAGCTCAGTGTTTTTGCTGGATTTGAGTGTAGAATTTAGAATAAACTAGAGCTGGAAGGTCGTCTAGTCCAGCCCCCTGCTCGAGCAGGAGAGAACCTGTGCCATTTCAGACAAGAGACTGTCCAGTCTCTTCTTAAAAACCTCCAGGGATGGAGCCCCCACAGTTTCTGGAGGCAAGCTGATCCAACATGTGCTCATTGTTAGGAAGTTTCTCCTTAATTCCAGATTGCTTCTCTCCTTGATTGGAATAGAATTAGAAATAGAATTAGAATTAGAATAGAAATAGAATAGAATAACCTCTACCATCTCAGACAAGTGTCTGTCCAGTCTCTTCTTCAAAACCTCCAGTGATGGATCACCCACGATTTCTGGAGACGAGTTGGTCCACCTGTCCTTTCATGGATTTAGAGCAGAGGTATCCAACCTTGGCAGCTTTAAGACTTCTGGATTTCAATTCCCAGAAGGAATTTTGGGAGTTGATGTCCACAAATCTTAATCCCCAAATCTTGGACATCCTTGATTTAGTGCCGGGGTGACAAAAGACAAAATGGTTGGATCCGGTCCCTGGGGCCATGCTGGAAAATGTAAGGGGCCAGCCCGCATGCAGGGGTGGGATTCTACCGGTTTGGTCCAGTTCAGGCAAACCACTACGAGGATCAGCTGGGAGCGGACCCGTTTGGTTTGCTCTGATGATCAGCTGTTGGGGCCCACCTGGGATCTAGGCTGTTCTTTATTTCCTGTTTTTTAAGCTCAGCTGATAGGCGTGGCGCAGCAGATTGCCGCACATCAGCTGTTTAACCCACAGGGATTGCTGGAGAAGGTCAGTAGCGAAAGCTCCACGCGTCGTTACACCGGTTGAATCGCACCCCCGCCCACATGCCTTTGGCCCGGTCTGCCCAAGGTGAAGAGGAAACATGCCGGCAGTTTGGGGAGTGGCCTCAAGCTGGCCATGCCCACCGAGACAGCCACACCCACACCCACCTGCCCCAGGTCAACCCCAGCCCTGAAGGGGCCTTCAATGAAATTTGAGTTTGACACCCCTAAGTGGATTTGGCTTGGGGCTGCAACTTCTTCACCCCTTTCCAACCTGGACAAGGAGTAGCAATTAGCAAAGGAAGGCAGACTCGTTCAAGTAAGCAGCCACGGAGGAGGAGGAGGAGGAGGAGGAGGAGGAGGAGGAGGAGAATAGCGTCGAGCATCTGTCTTTCATTAAACTGCTCGGCACTTTGTGGAAACCGGGAGCACAGCTACAAAGCACCAGCCAAAAGGGGAGCTGTGCCAGAAAATGCGCCTGGGAACCAAATCCAGCTTCTGCACTTCAGAGGCATCTCAAAGACACGGTGTGCTAGACTCCAAGGAGCAGCCCCAGAGCAAGGATCTTGCAAGAGCTTTTGGGCAACCCTGACCTGGAGCAGCTCTGAAAAGGTAGCGCCGGCGCTCGGTTCAGCATTGCCCTGGCAGAAGCAATACAGATCATCCTCAATTTAGATCCATTCGTTTAGTGAACATTCAAAGTTACAACGGCACTGAAAAAAAGCGATTGCGGACGGTTTTCACACCGTTGCAACATCCTTGTGGTTAGGTGATCAAAATTCAGATGCTTGGCACCTGGCATGAGAGTCAAACTCTCCCGAGATCATGTGATCGTCATTTGCAACCTTCCCAGCTGGCTTCCAACAAGCAAAGTCAATGGACGAAGCCAGATTCGCTTAACAACGGTCTGAGTCACATAACAACTGCAGTGGTTTAAATAATAATATAATAATGGTAAATAACAACAGCAGCCATGTCCAAGAATTTTACAAAACACGTCAAATCAATTGCAGCTTCCTGCAATAACACCAGCAGAACTGCAAAACTACTCGGAACATTGTACATTTTCAGAAGATACTTGGTTGATGTCTAGGATGCTGGCAGCAACTCATATCAACCATCAGAGCCAGTCAATGATATTTGTGATGCATTTTTAAATGTCCAGTCAACTGGGTTTCATATTTAATGAATAAAAGAGCTAATTAATAGCTTTGGAAGGCACCTTGTAGGTCATCTAGTGCAACCTCCACCCACCCAAGCAGGAGACCCTACACCATTCCTGGCAGATGGCAGTCCAGTCTCTTCTTGAAAGCCTCCAGGGGTGAAGCTCCCACAATTTCCGAAGGCAACTTCTGTTCCATGGGTGGATTGTTCTCACTGTCAGAAAATTCTTCCTCATTTTCAGGTTGAATCTCTCCTTGTTCAGTTTCCATCCATTATTCTTTATCTGGCCTTCAGGTGCTTTGGAAAATAGCTGGACCCCTTCCTCCTCCCTGTGGCAGCCCCTCCAATATTGAAACCCTGCTATCATGATTTGCTTAGTGGTGGGGAAAAAAAAACGTTATAAAATGGGGTAAAACTCACTTAACCAGGGATCCTCAGACTTTCCGGCTTTGCAGACCGGCCAGGGGAGGGGAGAGGGTATGGTTGAACACATGAGAGGTGGCCGAGTGTGCCCGTATGCGCAGCTCCATTTCCACAAGCAGCAGGCACACATGTTTGCCACTCACACCAGTGGAGCAGCGTGCGCTCGCCCACGCAAGCGGAGCTGTGCACATGCATGTCTTCATCTGCTGCTTCCATGGGCCGCGGCCCTGAGGTTGGGGACCCCTGAACCTAACTGCCTTGCTTAGCAATGGGGTCACGGGGAGCTCCATTTCGGTCGTAAGTCGAGTTCCCCTTCCCTTACATGGCTTTATAAGGGAAGGGGTGGGGGAAACGGGTTCTCCTCCAACTCTCAGATCTTTTGAGAGCAAACCGGATGTTGAGTGCTAAATTCCTCACCGGGGGCGTTGTAAGCCCAGTGAGCCTGTCAGTCTGGGGTGAGAAAGTTCTCTGGGAAAGGTCGCTGGTCTGTCCTTCACCCCCCCCCCCCACCCTCCCAGGGTGGTCGCCAGATTCCTCGTCTAAACAAGCCCCCTTTCCCATCTGGGAGGACAGGCCTGCTTTCCAAAGCCTCTGTCTTCCTTCTTGTTGCTAATAAAGACCGCAAGAAGCAGTGTCCAACGCCCCGCTTGGTCAGTTAGAAAAGAAAGGCTCTCGCGCCCATGGTTAGCCCAAGGTCCCCTTAACTAAAGCCAAGTGGCCACAGAAGAAGCAAAGCCGGATCTGGGGTTTTCACGCCCAAAGCATCTGGTTAACTTTTCCCTTGTTCCCACCAGTGGCGCCCTAAGCACTGACAAATCTTGGTGCCATACTGTAACATCCTGTACAAACAAAGCCAAGCTTAGAATAGAATAGAACAAAATAGAATAGAAATAGAAATAAGGGATGAAGAATAGAACAGAACAGAACAAAATAAAATAGAGGGATGAAGAATAGAGTAGAGTAGAGTAGAGTAGAGTAGAGTAGAGTAGAGTAGAGTAGA
>NW_020769377.1:2331384-2359679 GCF_900518735.1 Pseudonaja textilis
CCTTATTACCCCCAACAATCTGGCTCCTCATTTTACCCACCTCAGAAGGCTGAGTCAGCCGTGGTCAGGATCAAGCTCCTGGCAGTGGGCAGAGTCAGCCTGCAATACTGCATTGTGTGGCTCAGTGCCTGCATTGACTTCCATGGCATTTTCTCTCACCGCCATTACTGAGAAAGTGATTTGTATGGGATAGAACCACCTGGGCAACCCAGGTTTATTTTCTGGAAAGTCGGAGTGGAAGGAAAGAAGTCTCCCCCCCCCCCCGTCTTTTCTAGCCATATATAAAGATGCCTGTTGCTCTTTGGGGGCAAGTGAGGCTGCTCTGGCCATGGGCGACCCAAAAGGTGAAAGGCATTGTTGTCGAGATTAATTCAGAGGCGTGGCAAGGAATTCTATAACTGTCATCTCTATAACTTCCTGGTTTGGCTCTGCAACCCAACAAGACAGACAGACTCCAGGGAGTAATAAGGACTGCAGAAAAAACAGTTGCTACCAACCTGCCTTCCGTGGAGGACCTGTATACTGCACGAGTCTGTCTGTCTGTCTGTCTGTATCTATCTGTATCTATCTATCTGTATCTATCTATCTACCTATCTACCTATCTATCTATCTATCTATCTATCTTCAGCTATCTGTCTCTATATATATCTCTTTGTATGTATCTATATCTATCTGTCAATCTATCTATAGCTAGCTAGCTATCGATCTATATTATCTATTTAGCTATATCTATCTAGCTATCCGTCTCTATCTCTATCGATCTCTATCGATCTATCTATAGCTATCGATCTAGCAATCTCGTATCTATTTAGGTATCTCTATCTATCTAGCTATCTGTCTCTATCTATCTCTGTCTATCTAGCTATCTACCTACCTACCTGCCTGCCTACCTTCCTGGTGCGAGGAACTCCAGGAGGAAGGAAGGCAGATAAAACTAGGAGGGGTAGTGGCCTCTTTCTAGCTATCCTGCCTCCCAGCCCATCCGAAATCTGCCCCTCTTTCCTCTCTGGGGAGCTGACTCTGTGCTACCACCTCCCTGCAGGTACCTGGAGAGACGAGCCTTCCTGGAAAGAGTGGATTACCGTCAGTTCGAGCACGAGCGAGATATCCGCCTGAGCAATATGAAACCCTGAAGCTGTGGGGCTGAGACCAACTCTCCAAGTCCAGCCGTCCCCAGCACGGCCTCTCGGGGGCCCTTTCTCTCCCACTGCAGTAGTCAATAGGCGACCTGAGGTCCCGGGCAGCTCCGGGCAGCAGGCGGTTTAACTCGGGCGTGTTCCCGTTGCCTGTTTTTCGGCGGGGGGGGGGGGGGAGGGGCTGCAAGGCCGCTTCCCAAGCTGTCCACGTTTCTGGGTGGTTTGGAAGAAGGCAGCAAGTCTCGGATTGTGGAGCTGCTGCCATTCCCCTCCCGCTTTGTGCATGACACCAGCCCTCGGGATCCCCACGTCGCTGGCACCCGTGGCCTCCTGGCGCCACTGCAAAGCTCCCCACGCACAACACACACGCACGCACACATCCCACAGTCCTGCATTGGACCAGTCTTGGGTTCTGGGGAATAAGGTAGCCATACTCGCCCCTCCCCTGCCCCCCCCAGCCTGCTTTCCTAAGAAACTTTCCCATTCGGGCTCTTCTTTTTTTTTTTTCTTCTAATGCCTTTTTATCCCCACAAGTTTTTTGTGTTTTTAAAGCAGCCCCTCTGGGCGCTCATATCCCGCAGAAAACTCGTAAGAGCAGCAGCCCTGTGTCTGAGGGAGGGAGGGAGGGAGGCCAGCATCTCCTTCCTTCCCTTGAACAAAGGGGGTTAAAGCAGTTCTGTCAAGTCTTTCTTCCCCTCTCGGCCAAGGAGGTGAGCCAGACCACAGGGGGGACTCCGTTGCCCCCCACCCCCCTTCAAAAGGCCCCTTGCAAGCTCTTTCCCTGCGTCCCGATCTCGTCCCATTCTGGCACGGACGGCGTTGAAAGCCGTCGTAAGGTAGTCTTCGATTTATGACCTGTGCATGAGCCCCAAAATTCCCACGGCTAAGCAAAGGCACTGACCATGAGGATGTGTTCTGACCCAAACCTTGGTCCAAGGAAACAAACACGAAACAGAGGTAACAGCAAAACCTTTTAATGATTCTTGATGAATTCCGTTCCTTCACGGTTAAAAGGCTGTTTCAAACTCATTGTCTCTGATAAGAACGAGCCTTGCCAAGGTTGTGCAAGGCTGCCAAGAACACTAGATAAAGTTGCCAAGAAATATTTCAAACACAAAGAGTCTCCAAACACAAACTAAGATATTCCGAACATCTACAAGGCTTGAGTGCAAAAATGTCTTTGCTTCCTGCAAAGAACTCCGGTTTCTCAGCTGGCTTTTATCTCCTCAGAGAGGGGCCAATACCTTGCAGCCTTACTCCTGAGTCACCCGTGCTGCTGCAGCTGTTCTTTCTTCAAGCAGCCCTCCGCGCACACGTGCTTGGCCCAGGCTCCTCGGGGGCCTCTTCCTCACTGCTGCCAGCCTCCACAATCTACGAAAGCAGCACCCTCCTCCCTGATGGTCCTGGCCCCATCCCTGCATCGCATGCAGGCCCCTCGTCTGAGTCCTGCTGCCGGCGAACCACAACACGCTTGTTCGGTGAGCTTATGCCCCATTTTTTACGACCTTTCCTCCCAGAGTTCTTCAGTGCAAGTTATTAAGTGAGTGAGACAGTCATTAAGAGGTGGAATCCAGCTTCCCCGATGACTTTGCTGGCCGGAAGACCTTGATCCCAGGACACCGACCTTGATAAATGTGAGCCAAGCATCCGAGCTTCTGGATTCTGATTATATGACCCCCGCAGTGGGACGCTGCAAAGTTTGCCAAGCGTCCAGATTTTGATTTTATGACTGCTGCAAAGGTCATAAGTGTGGGAAATGGTCATAAGCCGCCTTTTTCACTGCTATGGCAACTCCAAACAGTCACTGAATGGTTGTAAGTCAAGGACTACCTGTGGTTGAATCCCTAAAGCAGAGGTCTCCAAACTTGGCAACTTTAAGACTTGTGGACATAGCTGGCTGAAGAATTCTGGGAGTTGAAATCCACCCGTCTTAAAGTTGCCAAGTTTAGAGATTTCTGCCCTAAAGAGTTTTTTTGAACAGGTTTTTTTTCCTTCACTTAATGCTCTGGGGAAATTCCCTTATAAACATGTTACTGAAAACTTGGCTGTGTGTTTTTTAGTATCTAATTTATCTATCATGTTTGTCTACAAATTGTCTTTTGTACTGTATCCTAACCTGTATCCTAACCATCCCAGCCTCCATTTCATCCTGTCCCATCGAGTAATCGAATGTCTGTGCAGCACGTGGGATCAAGAAGAGATCCTGGCAGGGCAGTTGATGGCGGGAAAAATTTCACACCAGTCTAAAAGGGGGGAAGAGCCTCACTGTACACTTTTTAATAAAAAAATAAAGTGACTTCAGTAAGCATTAAAATTTTTAAAGCAAAACTGGATCGAGTGGTCTCTTAAATCTTGGAGAATGCATTTCTTTGCAAGCTGTAAAATGAAGTCAAAATTTATTCACATTTCTGCCTGGGAAAAATGAAAAGGATTGTCCTATTTTCCAGGCTCTGTGGAAGTTCCCTTTAGGAAGAAAAGAGTTCATCAACTCCTATACTTTTTTATTTTATTTTTAGGGTTATTTTTAGCCTCGGGATGTCCTTGGGCTGCTTAAAATGTTTACTTTCAGGTCCCCACCGATTTAAATCATCCATGACCTGATAAATGATCTCTAGTGATTCCTCTAGCTTTAGCCGTGCAGCTCAGCTTTAGGACTGTCAATCACATGATAGCAATCAATTAATATGAAGTAATAGAAAATGCTGAGAAAAAGGGGGGCACTTGGGAAATAATATATTTCACATTTTATCGCCTTGGAGGAGCAGAGAATTCAAGGAGGTTTTGGCAGGATTCCCTTTTGGGCTTAATATGACTTCGCTATAGGATTGTTGGAAGAAAGATCCTTCTGGGTTCAGTTCCAAGAGCGGGAAAAGGACACTGGAAACCCGGAGGCTGTTTGGAAAGATGGTTTAATGGTGGACAGAACCACATGGCTTGGAGCTCCAAAGTGGAAAGGACGAACACTTGCTTCAAGATGTTGGGTGAAGGAAAAGAAGGGAAGGGAATGAGATGCTGAGAGTCCCTGGGTTTTATGCCCTCTGTTGGGATTTGAATTTGAGCTTGTATGCTGATTGGTTGTCAGGCTCCCATGGGACCATGCAGGGGCAACTCCGTAGGCTAACCTTTTGGGGCTCCTGTGCCAAAAATGGTGTGCACGCTCGCACTCACGTGCCAGCAATGCGCCTCCCCTCATGCCCCCTCTCGCATGCGCGCTTAATCCCCACCCACCCACCCCCATTGCCCCCTTACCTGCACTGCCCCTCACAGCTAATTTTTGGCCAGGTTGAGGCCTTTTTCGGCCTCCCAAAGGCTTGAGGAAGGCTTCTGCAGGCTTTGCAGGCCGAAAACTAGCCCCGTTTCGTCACTTCCGGTATTTTCGGAAAAAACGGAAGTGATGAAACGGGGCTAGTTTTCGGCCTGCAGAAGCCTTCCTCAAGCCTTTGGGAGGCCGAAAAAGGCCTCAAACTGGTCGAAAATCAGCTGTGAAGTGCGTGCATGCCCAGTGAGGTAAGTTTGCCTGCAGCTCGCATGCTGGCACAAATGGCTCCGCGCGCCACCTATGGCATGCGTGTCATAGGTTCGCCATCACAGCTGTAGACTGTCCTGAGTCCCAGGCTTGGTTGAACCTTGCTGGATGATGACATAATGAAAGAGCTTTGGGAAATTCCTATTATAGCTCTACCTGGAGTAGATCTTTGTTATGTAAACTAGACTAGCCCAGGCCTTAATGGTACATTAGCAAAGGTGGGAGGGGCTGAGTGTCTGCCTCTCTCAATTTCTACTTTTCTTTTTAGGGGAAACATTCTGCCTTTTTAGCATATCCTAAAATATTTCATTTTCCTAGGAGAGGGGTGGGATTTAACAGGATATTAAAGGATGGCTTACCTTAACACAGGTAGTCCTTGACTTTTGGGCCACAATTGAGCCCAAAATTTCTGTTGCTAAGTGAAACATCTGTTAAGTGAGTTTTGCCCCATTTTTCTTGCCATGGTTATTAAGTGAATCAGCGCACTTAACGGCACTGAAAAAAGGTGGCTCGTGGCCGTTTTTCACACGTACGACCATTGCAGCATCCCCACGGGATCGTCATTCGGGCCTCTGGCAACTGATTCATAGTTATGACAGTTGCAGAGTCCTCTTGGGGTCCCACGATCCCCTTTGGCGACCTTCTGACAAGCAAAGTCAATGGGGAAGCCAGATTCACTTAATAACCGGGTGAATCACTTATCCACTGAAGTGATTCACTTAACAACCATGGCAAGGAAGGTCATAAAATGGGACAAAACTCACTTAACAAATGCCTCACTGGGCAACAGAAATTTTGGGTTCCATTGTCCGAAAGGTGCTATTTTTTCAGGAGGCAACTGGACTTTCTTGTTCTTTCTTTTGAAGACATTTCGCTTCTCATCCAAGAAGCTTCTTCAGCTCATACTGGACGGTGGGGAATGGAAGGATTTATACTCCTTGCTGATAGCTGGTCTTTGAAGCAGATCACAGATAAACCTCGAGGTACTTCAACAACCCTCTACAAGGATGCAAATGACCAGCTGTCTGCAAGGAATATAAACCCTTTCAGCCCCCACCATCCAGTCAGAGCTGAAGAAGCTTCTTGGATAAGAAGTGAAACATCTTCAAGAGAAAAACCAAGAAAGTCCAGTTGAAAAAACAATTACCACCAACCTGCCTTCAATCGAGGATCTGTATACCACACAAGTTAAAAGGAGGGCTGTGAAAATATCTACAGGCCCCTCACATCCCGGTCATAAACTGTTTCAACTCCTTCCCTCAAAACGACACTATAGAGCCCTGCACACCAGAACAACTAGTCACAAGAACAGTTTTTTCCCACAAATGCCATCACTCTGCTAAACAAATAATTCCCTCAACACTGTCAAATTAACTACGAAGACCATATTACTATTCTTCTCCTTCCTATTATGTATCTCTTCCTACTTATGACTATAACCGTGTTGCTTGTATCTTTATAATTTATATTGTTTTTATTGTTTCCTAGTATGATTTGATCGCTTATTAGTATCCTATGACTATCACTAAGTGTTGTACCTTATGATTCTTTACCAAATGTATCTTTTCTTTTTATGTACACTGAGAGCACCATGCACCAAGACAAATTCCTTGTGTGTCTAATCACATTTGGCCAATAAAGTATTCATTTCATTCATTCATTCATTCAAAAAAAGCACCTTTGGGACAACCATGACTTGGAGGACTGAGAATCTCTACAAACTCTGGGTTCCATTGAAGTCGTAAGCCCAAAAACTACCTGTACCCGTTTGATCCCTGGTTTCTGTACATCCCTTTCCTTCCTTCGCCTGACTCTGGACGAGATTGCTGACTGCAATTTCCTTTGCCACTACGCTTGCTCAGTGTCCAACGTTTTTATGATTTCTACGCTTGCTTTCTGAGTCTGTTTGTGGGAAACTATTGGAGGAAATTGGGACAGAGGTGTTTAGTGTTCTCCCATCCAACCTAGGACAGACTTGAGTGCAAAAGGGCATGTGGGAATTTGCACTGCCTTCAAAAGTGAAAGCCAAAGTCACGTACAGAGACCTATTGTGGGAGAGACCTGGAAACCATTTGATTGGTACATCCTCATTTTAGAACGGGTGGGCCACAAGGGCTCCTTTACAACCTGTGGACTTCAACTCCCAGAATTCCTGTCCCAGCCATGCCCAGGAATTGCCATGATTATGCCGTCTCAGGAATTCTGGGAGTTGAAGTCCACAAGTTGTAAAGGGGCCATAATTGCCCACCTCTGCTCTAGAGCAAGGGTCTTCAAACTTGGCAAGTTTAAGACTTGTGGACTTCAACTCCCAGAATTCCTGAGCTAACATGACCGGAAGGAGAATTCTGGGAGTTGAAGCCCACAAGTCTTAAAGCTCTGAAGAGTCATTAAAACCCTCAAGCAAAAAACTTCCCATAATTTGCTAGCAGCCTGTTATTTTGGGGCACTTGCTTAACATCAGGCAAGATTTAAACCAGAATGAAGTCATTTTAATACCTTATCCAAGGTTTTCCATGGCTTTGCTCCCCATGCTTATTTGGGAACTATTGTCTCAAAGACCAGGGGTGGGATTCTACCAGTTTGCACCTATTCGCTATAACTGGTTGTTAACATTCTAAGCAGTTCTGAGAACGGGTTGTTAGAAGAAATTACTGGCCTAATCCTGTAAGGAAGGCAGGAAGGAAACATTCTGGTGTTGCTTACAGAAACTGCCTCTCCGTTAACCCTTATTACATTCTTGGCAGGGCAAGACTTCCTGTCTCAGGAACTCCTCTGGAGTTTTTTTCCCCTCCTTTGCTGGTACTTCGCTTGTGTGGAGTGACCATTCAAAGTTACAATGACACTGAAAAAAGTGACATGACCATTTTTTTAGGAATGCAGCATCCACACAGTCATGAGAGGCCAGGCGAGGAAATGCGTGCCTCGATGTGAGTGATATTGAGTTGGCCACACCCAGCCAATAACATGACCACCAAGCCATGTCCACCCAGTCACATGACCACCAAGCCATGCTCACCATCTAAGCCATGCCCACAGAACCAGTTGTTAAAAATTTGAATCCCACCCCTGCCAAAGACCAGCAAGTCACATTTAATTCTAGCATGTTACGGAAACATAACCAATGTGGTGGCTCAGTGTGGAGTAGATGCTCAGAATATTTGGTTGCTTCGGTCATCCATGGTTTAGTCATACCAAGAGCCACTCTCTCACAAACATGATTGCACCCTCAACCAAACCACATGCCAATGTGTGAACCAGGATGGGAAAGAATGAAACATGGCAATTAGTCCATAAACCATGACTTTTCCCTGCAGAGGGGGAACATGGTGGTTTTGAAGGCTGCTTCTAAATAAACTGTCTTGGATGTAATAAAGCCTAAGAATCTAGCAACATAAATGCTAGTCTGTCCTTAGAGGCCAGCTCTTGTGATCTTCGGATGGCTTCCAAATAGCAATATTTCATGCAACCAGGAAAAAATAAAATATCATACAATACAATATTAATATTAGAATAATCAGCGGGATAGAATCGAGATCACACGGAGTAGTACTGCTTTATAAAACTTTAGTAAGAGCACGCCTGGAATACTACATCCAGTTTTGGTCACCACATTGTAAAAAGATATAGAAAAAGAGTACAGAGAAGAGCAACAAAGATGATTAAGGGCCTGGAGATTCTAACATAAAACGGTTGCAGGAACTGGGTATGACTAATGAAAAGAAGGACTAGAGGTGGCATAGTAGTAGTGTTCCCATATTTGAGGGGCTGCCACAAAGAAGAGGGGGGGTTAACTTATTTTCCAAAGCACCAGAAGACAAGACAAGAAGCAATGGATGGAAACTAATCAAGGAGAGAAGGAACCTGGACTAGATGACCTTAAAAATCCTTTCCAACTCTATTATTCTGTTCTGTTCTAATATTAGTTTTAAATATACATTAAGTTTTCCTAGAATCAGAGATTCCTAAAATGAGATGTGGAGTCCAACGCTAGTCTGGAACTAGGATCACGAAAGCATCTCTGACAGTGTGATGACCCAGGACGTGGCACAAAGGCAACACAGTCAGATAATCAGTAGGAGTCCCTTTATTAGCTCCAACTTTGCCCCCAGTGTCCTGGTTGTCTTCTGGGCTGGAGAAAAGCTCTCCCAGGAACAGCCTTTGACTATAACGAATCAAGTCCAAAACATGGTCAACACAAACTGTAATTATAAGTCCACCCAAGCCAAACTGAGGTAATTAGTTTAGCAGGGCAGGAGCAAGAATTCCAGGTGTGCAGCATGGCAAAACTCACATGGTTGGGAAGACACCAGGAACACAGATAAGCAAAGACAACACAGGATAAAGTCACATTTGCTCCCAGCAGCTGCCGCAGTCAGCATTCAGTTCTTTTAAACTTTCATTCCCAGCTGTGGCTAATGAAAGGAATCAGGGCCCTTTCCTCCCCCATAAGCCACGCAACCCATGTTGCTCCCTCCTCCATTCCTCCCTGCACGTCCTAGGATAAAGAGGGGGTGGGCCTGGGTCTTCCTCTGAATTCCCTCTCCCTTGTTCTACCTCTTTCCTTCTCTGCCCAGCCGGACTTCGCCCTTCCCCAGTTTCCTCCACAGTCAACGGAGCCACCCTCCCACTCCCTGTCAGCTGTTCGTCTTCCTCCTCAGATTCAGACTCTGACAGGGGCATGACAGACAGGTGGCCACCTAACCCTCCACTTGAATACATTTGGTTCACCCTTGGATTGCTCTCACTGTTTAGGCAATAATTGGTAGGATTCAAGAAGGATCTGCTTTCCAATTTTAAGAGCCCCATTTTTGGCTTAGCTTCGCGTGTTGTTCCCTCTGCTCAAGAGAAGCTTCAATTGATCAGGAAATCCCAGGGAGATGCTAAGCGTATCAGTGAACCTCAAAAACCATCGTGCTGAAATGCGTCTTGATAACCAGTCTGGTTTCTAGAAACCGCAGGGCAGGCGGAAGAGAGAAATCTACTCGAGCCATCTCTTTTTATAAAAGGGAAGAAGATAAAGCAAGAACAGTCATGGCATGTTAGCCTGACTTCCGGATCTACAAAGATACAATAAGAAAACAATTAATTGCCGAGCGCCCAGAGGGAAATTAGGTGATTACAGGCTGCCAGCATGCTTTTATTAGAAACTAATTAAGTTAGGCCAGTTTAGTTTCCCTTCTTTGATAAAATAATTGGTTCAGTGGGAAAAAAAAACATGGGAGATAAAGAGCAAAGTCTTCGCAAACGCTTAGTCCCGCATGAAACTCTCCTTAGAGGCACACTTTAAGTAGGCCAGGAGTGGTGAGGCAATAGTTGGACAACGGAGGCAACTTCAATGGAAAGCACTACTTAGCCATAAAAAGGACAGGTAAATATTCTCAAGGTTAAGAGGCTAAAATAATCGCACCTTGCGCTGTTATAGCTGAGAGAGTTCGTGATTTGTGGAAGACACCACAGTTGGCCAACCTTCTACTTACTCTTCGTAAAGTTTACAAGCCAATGGAGAAAATTCCTGTGGCATTGCAGGTACTTATGGATAGTTTACAACCCTGGCTACTTCCAAACCACTTAATCTCTCTATTGACTTGTAAATAAAAATAAATGCTAGCTAGCCTTTAATACAAACATAAACATGTTGAGAGGGCTGTGAGCTCCACAGGTGAGCAGCCTCAGGTAAGGGGCTGCGTTTGACGGACTCAGCAGGTTCTTCTATTCTTCAGCCAGGAACGCTGAACAGGTGCAAAAATGTGCTTGATCTGTTATCTGAACAACCAGCTGCGTGTTTTAGATTATCAGTAAAAAGGCTGCCCGCTTCCTGGATTCTAGAGAGGCCGCTAGAAGGAAAATCAGAAAGTTACAATTTTCATGAAATATATTGTTTCTAAATGGGAAGTAGGTCAGTTGCTGGATTTCTCGGAACTCTATTTTCTCAGGCACCTGAAGGCCAAACAAATAATAATGGGTGGAAAGTGAACAAGGACAGATTCAACCTAGAAACAAGGAATTTTCTGACTGTGAGGACAATCCACCCATGGAACAGAAGTTGCCTTCGGAAGTTGTGGGAGCTTCATCCTTGGAGGCTTTCAAGAAGAGATTGGGCTGCCATCTGTCAGAAATGGTGTCGGGTCTCCTGCTTGGGCAGGGGTTGGACTAGATGACCTACAAGGTCCCTTCCAACTCTGTTACTCTGTCAATCTCAACATCTCTCAACAATGCTGAGGCCCAGCCTAGAAAGAATGTGGAGAAGAGCAACAAAGATGATTAAGGGGGCCTGGAGGCTACATTGCAGAAATGATGACTAAGGGAACTAAATATGTTTCGCCTAACGAAGAGAAGGTTCAGGAGTGACATGAGAGCCACCTTCCAGAATTTAAAGGGCTGTCCCAGGGAACAGGAGGTTGACTTATTCTCCAAAGCAGTTGAGGACAGGACAAGAAGCAATATGTGGAAGTTCAGAAAGAGAGAGCCAACCTGGAAATAAGGAGGAATTTCCTGACAGTGATAACAATTAACCAATGGAACAGCTTGCCTTCTAGAATTGCGGATGCTCCATCACTGGAGGTTTTAAAGAAAAGATTGGACAAACATTTATCCTGGATGGTATAAGGACACCTGCCCTGAGCTGAAGGCTGGACTAGAAGATCTCCAAGGTCCCTTCCAGCTTTGTGATTCTACGAAATTTCACTAAAGAAAACTCAGTGAGAATCTTGTCGGGCAAAGAATAACTTTGGATTTTAGGTAAAGAAGTCAAACAACACAGAGATGGTTACTGCAACAGCAAATTGTTAGAAGAACAATTTGAGGACTTCCTGTACCCCCACCCCACCCAGAAGATTGCCTGGAATCTTTCAAGATCTCTGAAGTGAGGAGGGAGCAACTCTGGAGAAGATGGGGGAACCACAATTCTGCCTCTTAGCCTGGAAGGCTGTGGGAATTTTGCTGGAGGAGTTTGAGAAGGAAAAGATGTGGATGGAATTTTTCATCTCATTTAGTTGGAGGGCTGGGAGAGGCATACACCCCCCAAAAATCTTGAAATCATCAAAATTTGGTTGATTTTGGAGCCCTGATCTTGGGGTGCCACAGTGTCATGCCCCTGTTGGAGCCTAACTCCAAGGGAAAGGAGGAGCAGCCGACAGGGAGTGGGAGTGTGGCTCCAGAGGGTGTGGAGGAAACTAGGGAAGGGCACAGGCTGGCTGGGCAGTCAGAGGAAGACCGAGGCCCATCCCCTCTTCATTCTAGGGCATGCAGGGAGGAGCGGATAAGGGAGAAACGTGAATGGTGTGGTCTACGGGGGAGGAAAGGGCCCTGATCCCTTTCATGGGCTGCAGTGGGAGGACTGTTTAAAAGGACAAACTGCGCAGGGCCCAGTGCTGGAAGCAACGCGTGAAAATATTTCTAGTCTATCCGTTCTTATCGGAGTTTGGTGTCCTTCCCAGTGTGTGTATTTCGATATCTGTGGACATCTTCAAGCCCTTATCCTGCCTTGTCTCAGTAATTGCTTCAGTGTGGCTTGTTTTGTTTTTCTATTTACAATTTATATGTATTTTGAGTTTGAATTTTTTCCTTTTCGCAACTGTTTGTGGGGGAGTTTTTTCTCCAGTCAATGATAATTGGAACTTTGAAGCCAAGTTGAAGGAATTAAAGGGACTTAACCTGTTTTTGTGACTTGCTTTTGTATCCCACTCTGGATCATCACATAGAGGCTGCATGTCTATGGCTACAAAAAAAACCCTTCTGCTCAAGATGGTAGCCACTAAACTAAGAAAAGAGGACAATTATTGGATTTATGGGCCATCATGGTGTTGTTGCATTTGAGTGGTGCAGTGGCTTAGAGGGGGAGCTCTCACCTCACAATCAGGAGGCTGTGAGTTCGATCCAAGGTAGCAGCAGATATTTCTCTCTCCAGGCACAATGAGTAAATATCAGCTGTGAAATTTGCATTGGTGACAGGAAGGGCATCTGGCCAGTAAACACTCTGCTCCATTCACACTGACTCCACTCTGATGTACAGGATTATGGGGCCATTAAAAGACCCCCCCCAAAATGGTGGTGTGGCATTTAATTCCCTCACCTGAATGGTAATGTCATTTTGATCTGGAGGGGCTGGTTTCTCAACCTTGGTAACTTTAAGATAGGTGGACTTCAGCTCCCAGAAAGCTGGCTGGGAATTCTGGGACTTGAAGTCCACCTATCTTAAAATTGACAAAATCGAGAAATTCTGCCCTAGCGTTTAGTGCTCAGGTACTTTTCCAATGCTTTCACCCACTTATTTTTTTAAAGACTTCCCCATTCTTGGCCTTCCACTGAAACGGAGGTGGGATTCAGCAGGTTCTGACCAGTTCTGGAGAACCGGTAGCGGAAATTTTGAGTAGTTGGGAGAACCAGCCAATCCCACCTCTGACTGGCCCCGCCAACCCCATCCCTTCTCCGCCTCCTGAGTCCCAGCTGATTGGCTAGGTCTTCTTTGGTTGCCTGCCCAGGAGAACGGAGCTGGAAAGCAGGTTAGTGGGGGTGGGGAGGGAATGGGGATTTTACAGTATCCTTCCCCTGCCACGTCCATCTAGCCATGCCCACAGAACCAGTACTAAAAAAAAAAAATTGAATTCCACCACTGCACTGAAAGTCCTTCTCAGCCTGTTGTGGGTGGAAGTCCAAGGTCCCTACCATACAGGTAGGTAGAGGTTGCTGCATCCTAGTTGCAATACTCTTGTCTCTCACTAGATGGCAGTAAAGAGATTAAGAAAACCCTACCTAGCTCATGGCTGCCTTCTTGCATCCACTGGGTTTTTTTGCAGCTCTGATCATCCCCAGCTGTAGCCATTTGGGCAGCAAAATGCAGGAAGAATAGGGAGAATGGCTGGACTTGTGCCCCTAATGAACACATCAAATGCAGGAACGGGAGACGCCACAAACCAGGGTGCCCTTTTGACTCCAGCTGCAGAGAGAGCTTCTCCCCATTTTCCCCTCCCTTGCAAACAGATTCATTGCTCCAGTCCACTGCATCTGTTCAAGCCCCACAGGAAGAGGTCCCTGAGGGGGGGGGGGAGAAGAGGGTTGCCGTGACAACGCCCAGCAACCCTTTCAGCTGCATGCCACTGCTGCAAATGGGGGGGTGCAGAGCAAGGAGCCCCCCCTCCCCCCGGCCTCCCTGGGCCCATTGGTTGGGTGATGGGATGAGCTTACAGAAGCAAAGGGCTTCTCATTGCAAGACCAAATGCCTCCGTGGGCAATTGTTGTGTTTCATCTTAGTTCCCTAACTGTGTAGCTCCTCTCTCCCCCAGGAGCGTAGGGCACCTTACCTGGAAGCTGCCATATCAGCCCTGCTGTCGGATCTGACAAAACTCCAACCTCTAAATTGACACAATCCTTGGCTCCATTTGTTGAGGAAGGTATATAGTTTTTTGAGAAGTCACGTGGAATGTAGTTAATGCAGAGCCAGAACTGAGAATTGCCCACCAAAATCCGTAGGAGCCGTGGTGGCCCAGTGGTTAAAAGGCATTACTGCAGATTAAGTCACTGCTCCCTGCCAGCAATTCGATCCTGACCGGCTCAAGGTTGACTCAGCCCTCCATCCTTCTGAGGTGGGTAAAATGAGGACCCGGATTGTCTGGACAATAGGCTGACTCTGTAATTCACTTAGTAAAGGTAAAGGCTCCCCTCACACATAGGTGCTCATCGTTTCTGACTCCAGAGGGCGCTGCTCCTCTCCGCTACAAAGCCAAAGAAGAGCCACCGCTGTCCGAAGACGTCTCCGTGGTCATGTGGCCGGCCTGACTAAACGCCGAAGGCGCACGGAACGCTGTTCCCTTCCTACCAAAGGGGTCCCTATTTTTCTACTTGCATTTTTACCTGCTTTCGAACTGCTAGGTTGGCAGAAGCTGGGACAAGGAACGGGAGCTCACTCCATTACACGGCGCTAGGGATTCGAACCGCCGAACTGCTGACCTTTCTGAACGACAAGCTCAGCGTCCTAGCCACGGAGCCACCGCATCCCAATCAAACCACTTAGAGAGGGCGGTAAAAGCACTATGAAGCAGTATATAAGTCTAAGTGCTCTTGCTATTATGGGGCATAGACTCACAGGGCTGGAAGGGATCCGGGAGATTTTCTAGTCCAACCACTGGTCAAGGCAGGAGAACTTATACCATCGTGGTCAAATGATTGTCCAGATTGTTGGAGACAATATGCCGACATTTGTAAACCTCTCAGTGAGGGCAGTAAAGCACTATGAAGCGATGTATATAAATCTATGTGCTTATCTATTGCTAAGTTCAAATTTTCCTTCCCTTAACTACCCCGCATTTCCCACCCCTGTGCAACCAGTCAGGGTTCAGGCACGATGTTTTCATAACTGTCCTTAACATATGACCGTAACTGGAATGATGCTTGTAAGTTGTTGCGGGTGTTAAGTAAATTATCAACCACCATTTCTGTGATGATTGTCAAGCAGCTGGGTTCAATAAGCAAATCTGTCCTATCAAATGGCCGTTTCTGGCCGAAAACTGCAAGTGGATGTTGGAAACCAAAAATAATTTTTTTTAAAAAAAAAATTGAAAATCATGGTCATGTGATTGCTGGTTGTGCTAAGGGCCCAAAATGTGATCACATGACCAGGGGGCAGAGGAGTGCAGTCATTGGAACTGCTACATCATCTTTTTGGGTGTTCGTCATAATTTTGAACCATTGCTAAATGCCCAGTTGTTAAGCAAGGACTACCTGTATGAAGTTACTAGAATAGAATAGAATAGAATAGAATAGAATAGAATAGAATAGAATAGAATAGAATAGAATAGAACAGAACAGAACAGAACAGAACAGAACAGAACAAAATAGAATAGAATATGGAAGGGAAGGGAAGAGAAGGGAATATTGGGATGAAGAATAGAATAGAATGCGGAATGGAATGGAATGGACCAGAACAGAACAGAACAGAACAGAATAGAATAAAATAGAATAGAATTCTTTATTGGCCAAGTGTGATTGGACACATAAGGAATTTGTCTTTGGTACATATGCTCTCAATGTACATAAAGAAAAATAAAATACATTTATCAAGAATCATAAGATACAACACTTAGTGATAGCCATAGGTTACTAATAAGCTATCAAATCATACTAGGAAACAAATAAAACAATATAAATTATAAAGATGGTTAGAGTCATAAGTGGGAAGAGATAGGTAATAGGAAGGATGAGAAGAATAATAGTAATACAGTCTTAGTAAATAGCTGGACAGTGTTGAGGGAATTATTTGTTTAGCAGAGTGATGGCTTTCGGGAAAAAACCGTCCTTGTGTCTAGTTGTTCTGGTGTGCAGTGCCCTATAGCGTAATTTTGAGAGTAGAAGTTGAAACAATTTATGTCCAGGATGTGAGGGGGTCTGTAGATATCTGTATGAAGTTACTAGGTGTCCGCCTTGACTTTCAGGACATACTCAACCCATCAGTCGTGGGAAAGAGCCTCTGAGTAGTTTGTGGTGCCGGGAAAGGGAATTGGGGGGAGGGAAGAGAACAAGAAGGCAGTCAGAGCCGAGCGGGGGGACTCAGCTGCAGCGAGGGGCATCACCGGAAGACCAGTTTAGGGACAGATCAACGGGGCAGAAAATCAATCTATGTGGTTGCTAAGAGCTGACACTGACTAATGGCAGATAATCAATAACACCCCAGAGTCACAGTAGTGAGATGAGTAGCAGGTAATTGGCTTAAACGGGGTTTGGGGTTTGGCTAGTCTAGAGAAAAAAAGGAGGAGGGGGTGACACGATAGCAGCCTTCCAGTATTTGGGGGGCTGCCACAAAGAAGAGGGAGTCAAGCTATTCTCCAAAGCAGAGGTCTCCAACCTTGGCAACTTTAAGCCTGGAGGACTTCAACTCCCAGAATTCTCCAAAGCATCAATGGGCAAGGACAAGAAGCAATGGATGGAAACTAATCAAGGAGAGAAGCAACCTAGAACGAAGGAGAAACTTCCTAACAGGGAGGAAAATTAACCAGTGGAACAGAAGTTGCCTTCAGAAGTTTTGCAATGCTCCATCGCGGGAGGTTTTGAAGAAGAGACTGGGCAGCCACTTGTCTGAAATGGTATAGGGGCTGGACTAGAAGACCTCCAAGGTCCCTTCCAGCTCTATTCTGACTGAACTGAGCTTATACACGACATCTTTTAATGTTTTTAATGGGAGGCATAAGGGAAGCTCTACGCCCGCTATGACACCCATTTGTTCTCCAAAAAGGTCCCACTAACTCCACCTTGGAAGGATGAAGCAAATAAGTATTCTGGACCCAGAACAGTGGTGGGATTCCAATTTTTTTACTACCGGTTCTGTGGGCGTGGCTTGGTGGGCGTGGCAGGGGAAGGATACTGTAAAACTCAGAGGTGGGATTTGCCGGTTCTCCCAGCTACTCAAAATTTCCACTACTGGTTCTCCAGAACTGGTCAGAACCTACTGAATACCACCCCTGGTGTGTGTGCATTTACACTGGCGTTGTTTTATTCTCTTCACAATCTCCCTGGGAATGCAACCTGACAGTGGTAAAAATATTTCATCAACCAATCAAATAATTCATTCACTCAACCTGTCTGTTTTTAATAGAAAAAGCATAATTCCTTCTCTTCTTTTCCCTTTCTCCTTCCTTCCTTTCTTTTTTCCTTCCTTCCTTCTCCTTTCTTTTCCTCTCCTCTCCTCTCCCCTCCCTTCACCTCCCCTCTCTTCAAGTCTGGGATTATATTTGGACCAGTGGTGGGATTCAATTTATTTTACTACCAATTCTGTGAGCGTGGCTTGGTGGGTGTGGCAGGGGAAGGATACTGTAAAATCTCCAGTCAGAGATAGGATTTGCTGGTTCTCCGAACCACTCCAAATTTCCACTGCTGGTTCTCCAGAACTGGTCAGAACTGCTGAAGGCCACCTCTGACCCAGAAGCTCAATTTCTTTACCCATGAAACCAGTCCTTGCAACAACCTCCTTGAGCCGGGAGCCCCAATGACACCTGCACTACCCCCTCTTCGAAACCAAAAAGAGACTTTCCAATATTTATTTTGTTTTTGTTTTATTTATTTGTCAAACCTGTACAAGATAACAAGTATAGGTATGAACATCAACAAGAACGAAGGAAGTAAATGCAGATAGATGGGGACGGTAAGTGAATGCACTATTAAAAACAACATGGAGCACTGTAAGCAAAACAATTATAAGAAATAGCAGTAACTGTGAGAGGGATCTTGGAGTCTTAGTGGACAACCAGTTAAATAGGAGCCAGCCGTGTGCAGCAGCAACCAAAAGAGCTAACGCAATCCTAAACTGCATTAACAGAGGGATACAATCAAGATCAAGTGAGGTACTGATACCACTCTATAAAGCCTTAGTAAGACTACACCTAGAGTACTGCATCCAGTTTTGGTCCCCACACTATTAAAAAGATGTTGAGACTCTAGAAAGAGGGCAGAGAAGAGCAACCAGGATGATTAGGGGGTAAAACATATGAAGAATGGTTGCAGGAACTGGGCCTGGCTAGTCTAGTGGAGAGAAGGACCAGGGGAGACACGAGAGCATCTTCCAATATTTGAGGGGCTGCCACAGAGAGGAGGAGGGGGTCAAGCTATTCTCCAAGACACCCAAAGGCCAGACAAAGAACAATGGATGGAAACCGAACAAGGAGAGAATCAACCTGGAAATGAGGAGGAATTTTCTGACAGTGAGAACAATCTTTTTTTTTTTTTTCTACCGGTTCTGTAGGCGTGGCTTGGTGAACGTGGCAGGGGAAGGATACTGCAAAATCTCTAGTCAGAGGTGGTATTTTCCAGTTCTCTGAACTACTCAAAATTTCCACTACTGGTCCTCTAGAACTGGTCAGAACCTGCTGAATACCATCTCTGAATCAACCCATGGAACAGAAGTTGCCTTCGAAAGTTGTGGGAGCTTCATCACTGGAGATTGGACTGCAGTTTGTCAGAAATGGCGTAGGGTCTCCTGCTTGGGTAGGGGGTTGGACTGGATGACCTACAAGGTCCCTTCCAACTCTGTTAATCTAATCTAATAATTTTCACGAGGAAAATAAGAATATTAGGATTAGAATCTGGGCATCTAATGAATCAAGTGCTATTTAAAAGAAAACTTTCCTTTCTCACCAAGCTAAGTGCAATTGGAGAAAAAATGTACAGGTGTGCATTTCCATGCTCTTACAAAAAAGCTCATTCTTTACTCAATCTCTTTAGAAAGGGGAATTTAAGAACACCACCAGCAAGCACAGGGTTTGTGTGGTCAAATGTTGAAAGATGCTGTTATTTTCCGCTTGAATACAGCATCCGTCACAGTCTTAGATGAAATTATATTTCTGTGGATTCAGCACCAGAAAAAGTTGTATTTTGAACACTTGTTATGATCTGACAATAATTTTATAATATTTGGAATAAGCATTTTTCTTGTGTTAGCATACTTTGTTTTCAAGACGGGGAAATAAGTACAAGGATGCTTTCTTTCCTACTTTTCTATAGAGTTTAATGGATCAATCAATCAGAATAGAGCTGGAAGGGACCTTGGAGGTCTTCTAGTCCAGCCCCCTGATCAAGCAGGAGAACCTATACCAGTGCTGACTAACCTTTTTGGGCTCCTGTGCCGAAAATTGCATATGTGCTCACATGCCAGCACCCAGAAGGCAATGCGTATGTCCCCCATGCCCCCTGCACCTGTGCGTGCAATCCCCCCCCCCCCCGCCACCCACTTACCTGCACTGCGTATGCACGCGCCTCCCAGGTGATTTTTGGACCTTTACAGCCTCCCAGAGGCTCGAGGGAAGCCTCTGCAACCTTGCAGGCCGAAAAATGGGCCTGTTTCATCACTTCCGGTATTTCCGGAAATACAGGAAGTGATGAAACGGGCCTGGTTTTCGGCCTACAAAAGCTGCAGAGGCTTCCCTCGAGCCTCTGGGAGGCTGAAAAAGGCCTGAAAATCAGCTGGGAGGTGCGCACATACGCAGTGAGGTAAGTTTGCCCACACAAATGGCTCTGCATGTCACCTGTGGCACAGGTGCCATAGGTTCGCCATCACGGACCTATTCCATTTCAGACAAGTGACTGTTCAGTCTCTTCTTTAAAACTTCCAGTTATAAGTGTCTGTGGAGATTCTCGGGCATCTAGGTCATAATTGTCTGAAAGGTGCTTTTTTGAAGGGTAACTGGACAAAAAACGCTTCACTTCTCATCCAAGAAGCTTCATCAGTTGTGATGGTGGGGGATTGGATGGATAGGTACTGACAGTCAAGACTAAACGATGGAGGGATGGAAAGATAGGTTTTGACAAGAAGGGATGGATGGAAGGATTGTATTTCTTTGCAGTCATCTGGTCGTTAGCACTCTCCCTGAGAGCTCTTCCGATCACTTGGGGGCTTATCTTTGCCCGCGAGGTCACCTGAATCAGGGTGCAATTGGTCGTGCAATCTTCTTTGAACTGCTGAAAGGGCTGCATTGTAGACAGGAGATTGGTAATCTCTTACACCTCCTTCTCTGTTGAGGGAGGGTTGTTCAGTTCTAATATAGATGGGCTCTTTTACCCCTCTTTCAAACCAATGGTCCCCTCTATCGATAACGTGGATTTTGAGTTACAAGCTGAACTTTAATTCAACTAAAACTAACTGGTAAGAATAAAGACATGTTTTGTATGATATATGGAGACTAGCTCGATCCCCGTGCTTCGCTACGAAACTATGTGGTCGGGTTTAGTTTTGGGGGAGGAAAATAAGGGGGGAAAATTCTGCCTCTGCTTACCAGCATCCATCGGTAATCATCTGGCTAGTGTCCTGTCAGTGTGTAAGAGAGGGCTGTTTGGAAAGTGAAACAGTATTTGCTGTGTGACCAAGAAGGAGCAGTAAGGAGTCTGGGCGTGGCTTAGCTCAACTGTTTTGTACTAAAGCTGCTTGGTGCTGTGAAACTAAAACTCCTCTCCTCTGCTTGTGTTTTGCATTTGGAACAGATTGCTTTCCAGGTGGGGAGGGGGAGTAGAAGTCCTCAGCATCAGAGCGTGTTAATAATAACAATATAGGAAATACTCTAAATGCTCTGATGGTCATTTCAAAAAATCCTTTCTAGAAGCCAAAAGGAACATATGTGCCAAATTTCAAGTTTGTAGGCTTTACGGTTCTGGAGATTTTGTGTTGATGCCTGAGTGGTATTTCGCTTGTTTATATATAGATTATTTCGACATCAGATTGATAATTGATTATAGAAAAGTGAAAAGTAGAAAAGCTAGGTTTATTCATTAAGTAACACCTTGATCACGCCAAAATGTGGGGTTCAGAACCATCTATATCTGGATCTCCTCTCCGTCCTTCCTAAACAATTGTTCTCTGAAACAGAACCTTCATTTCTGAAATTCTGCTTTTGCCGATATTTTAACCCAGGAACTGTGTGAATGAATTTATTTTGACAGGGAAGTGGGCATCTTGCTTCCCTCTTTTTTAATCCTTTCCAAATTTTGCTTTCAGGTTTCCCTTTTGGTTCATCTCTGTGAAAATGGAACGCCAGTTGGCTGCTCACCTTGATGGAAGTCCACAAGGCATGGTCAAAAAAGTCAAAATGGCATCCATCAGTGTGCAATTGCAGTTCTCCCCGTTTTTATGTGCAACACACACGCACACACACAAAACAGATGCATTCTTGATTGCATTGTTATTGCCATTTTGATTTTTCTTTTTAAAAAAATCACTCCTTGTGGATCTGCTTGGTTTTTCTTGATTGTTTTTATATCCTCATTATTCAAAATTGTTCCTATCCTTGTCCAATTCAGGGGGTTGGATCTGAGGGCTTCAGTGTTCTATTCTCTTCCCTGATTCTTGGCATATTTTCCTAATATAGAATAAGCTAACATGAGAATCACAAAGTACACTTTGCTCTTATGCTCCAGAGTGATGCGTGCGTGCTTGCTGTCTCCTGCCTGCGTTGTTAATGCAGCTTTAAATTAGGACACAAATCCCGGTCTTTGAACTTATTTCAGCATTTAAACTCAACTGGTGACCTGGTTTTTGGTATCCGGCAGATGCAGAACCTAATCAAAGCCACCAGTTGGCACACATTCATAATTGCCCGTGACTGCAACCAGATTGTGGATGTGAATTTTCTCCTTTCAATTAATTTCTGGAAATATCTGACTTTCAAATATTTATGGATGGATGAACGTTACCGTTTGCAAGTTGAAACCAAAATAAATCAAAAAGTTTATATCCTAAACAGGCAGCTGGAATGGATTTATCTTAGTACCGCTTTGTAAAGCCTTAGTAAGACCATACTTAGAATATTGCATCCAATTTGGATACCATATTATTAAAAAAAAAGACATTGAGACTTTGGAAAGAGTGCAGAGAAGAGCAACAAAGAGGATTAGGGGACTGGAGGCTAAAACATATGAAGAACAGTGGCAGGAATTGGTTATATCTAGTCTTGTGAAAAGAAGGACTAGGGGTGATATGATAGCAGTCTTCCGATATCTCAGGGGCTGCCACGAAGAAGAAGGGTTCAAGCTATTTTCTAAACCTCCAGAAGACAGGACAAGAAGCAATGGATGGAAATTAATCAAGGAGAGATCTAACCTAGAACTAAGTCAAATTTTCCTAATGATGAGAACAATTAACCAGTGGAACAGCTTGCCTTCAGAAATTGTGGGATCTTCATCACTGTGTCAGGATTCCAGCAATCGCTCTAATTAAATCATGATTCTCGAGCCAAACTTCAAAAAACTTCAAAGGATTTATTAGAGGCACTGGCATTATTACTGGCACTGCCCTGTTATAAAGCCAACTCTGGCATATGTAATTTACAGTCCCCTGTGACCCTGTTTCCCCCCCCCCCCCGGGTGTGTCATAAATCAGATTCTACAACTGAGCATGTTCACAGGCTGGGTGTCACCATTAGTGTTCTCTGAATAAATATATTTGCGGGCAAAAGCTCTGGTATTTTAGTTACAATCTTTGAAAGATAAGAGTTGGAATGTACTTCTGCTTGCAAACTGCTGTACTGCTCTTCCAGATTTCCTTCCTCTTCCGCCCTCCCTTTTTTTAATGGCAACTACTAAAACAGGCATAGGAATCTTTTCTGAGTTGACACGCTGCAGGTATTTTAAGAAGAGCACAACTCCCTGAAGCATTTCAAACACAAAATCCAAGAAACCTATAAAGACCCATCCACTCATTCCACCATTTTGTCAGCTGTCCCAGTACTACATGCTGTGTGTTGGTTCTGTTCATCAATAAACAGAGTCCTTCTTTCCAATCAGCCGCCATTTTATTCGCAGCGTCTTTCTCCCGGATTGGAACCAGACCGGGTTTTTCTTCCAACATCCTGTCCAGTCTTGTCTGACTTTGGGGGACATTGCTACCATCTCCATTTCTTAGCTGAGGAAGCCAGCATTCTCTGAAGACATTTCTATGGTCATTTGGCCAGCATGACTATACGTTAGGTGTACAGAACACTGTTACCTTTCCAGCAAAGTGGTACCTATTTATCTACTTGCATTTGCATGCTTTCAAACTGCTTGGTGGGCAGGAGCTGGAGCAGGAAGGGGAACTCATCCCGTCCTACAACATTTGGGTCTCAAACCCAGGCTGACAGCATACAAGCTTAGTGTCTTTAACCGCTGAGCCACTGCATCCCCTTAACCGAGATAGCAGCCGACCAAAAAACCAGCCATATTATTTGGGCTCCTGATCAATAATTTTCAGACCCACCTCAATAGATTTTTCAGCTGGCATTTGAAGGGCACCCAGCATCTCCTGAGGCCCAGGAGACAGATGCTTTAATAGGGGGTTGGACTATAAGACCTCCAAGGTCCTTTCCAACTTTGTTATTCTGTTTCCCAGAATTTACACAGATTGGCATTTGAGAGTTTCCCAGATCAGATGTTTTCCGTCCTAGCTTTCGGCAGGAAACATTTAACGTGCTGGACAATATTTTGGAAGCAACAGCGCAGAACATGGGCACTCTCTGCTCCTCTCTTGCACTTTGATCCATGAGCATCTTTGCCAGATAGGGAGGCTCTGTTGGTGCTCCATTTTGATGCTTTTGGCTTTTCCCTGGGAGCAGGGTTTTTTGTTTTTTTTCCTGCTGATGCCAGCAGAGCCGAACGAACTTATCTGGGCAACAGCCAACTGGCATAAACCAAAGCCCTCAACTCAAGTTGCTTGCACCGGTGAGAAAACTCCAAAAACCAGAGGGAAGATTGCTCCTGAATGAATTGGAATCAGTATCTCCCTTGGATACAGCCAGCCAACCAACAGAGTCTTCCAAGGCATCCCGGAATATTTCCAACAGCTGAAGCAAGCAACCTTTTCTCCAGAAAATGAAGATGGTAGAGGAGAAATGTGTGCGTGATCTTTTGAAATTTTTTAAAGGGCTGCCTTAGTAATGCCCTTAAGGCAGCCTCCACTTCAAGAAGACTCAAAGCCTTCTCATTGACTCCAAAACTCAGAGTGGAATTTCAGGGTGATGAGGCTGGACTAGAAGACCTCCCGGATCCCTTCTAGCCCTATGTTTCTAAGATAGCAGGCAGCAACTCTGCTGTATGTGCCCAATTTCCAAATTTCCAATTTCCCCCTCCCCTTGACTAAAGATTTTGATTCACTCTTCCTGAGGCTGCATCCTTAAAAAATGTGAAAGGGGATGAGCACAGCTGGCTGGGGAAATCTGGAAGTTGAAGTCCAGACATCTTCAAAACTGACAATATTGAGAAATGCATTTGAATATAAGTTGAATATAAGAAGTAGTTGAACAAACAACACCCACAGTAATTTGCATTGCATAAAGATGGTATTTAAAGACCAGTGCTTTGACAGACAAGCCAGAAGTGGGTATTCGGCAGGTTCTGACCAGTTCTGGGGAACCGGCAGTGGAAATTTTGAGTAGTCCGAAGAACCAGCAAATCCCATCTCTGACTGGCCCCACCAACCCCATCTCTTCTCTGCCTCCCATTGAGTCCCAGCTGATCAGCTGGCTCTCCTTTGGTTGACTTGCGCAGGAGAACGGAGCTGGAAAGCAGGTTAGTGGGGTGGGGAGGGAAGGGGGATTTTGCAGTAACTTTCCCCTGCCACGCCCACCAAGCCACGCCCACAGAACCAATAGTAAAACGTTTTTGAATCCCACCCCTGATGACAAACACAATTCAAAACACACTGATGAGGTCGCCTTGAATGGGGACGAAACGTTTGCAATCAAATTGCCAAACTCAATTGCTCAGACCAGCAGCCCAATATTAATACTAAACATCGGTTTAGGGACTTTGTCAACCCATCGATGCTGATCAGACCATCCGCAGAACTTAGAAAGGGACTTTAACCATCTACCACGCTACCCATGGCTTCCCAAAGCTGCCATGGCTTCACCACCATGGTGTTCTCGGAGTGGATTTGGAAATCCAGTTCTCCAAAGTTCCCGATTCAAGATGACTGTTTGGGGAAAGTTGGCACACCATTTTCCAGGGGTGCCTGCAAGCCAAAAAAACCACTCAAAACTTCTCTCTTGGAAGCTGATTGTTAGAAGAATCCAATGTCACTGCCAAGGACTAGATTCCCCATGGGAGTTGACTTCATTGGCAGCTTTTCCAACCCTTCAAAACTCATTACTATTTTAATTTCTCCGTTTGAAGTTACGCTCTGTGTAGTCCACATTTCTCTAATTATATCCATTCCCTCCTCTTCCAGAGGATCTACAGTGCTCTAAAGCAGGGGTCTCCAACCTTGGCAACTTTAAGGCGGGCATATTTCAGCTCCCAGAATTCCCCAGCCAGCTTTGCTCTGCCTCCCATTGAGTCCTAGCTGATCAGCTGGGTCTTCTCTGGTTGCCCTGTAAAGGAGAAAGGAGCTGGAAAGCAGGTTAGTGGGGTGGGGAGGGAATGGGGATTTTGCAGTATCCTTCCCCTGCCACGCCCACCAAGCCAGGCCACACCGACCAAACAACACCCACAGAACCAGTAGTACAAAATGTTGAATCCCACCACTGGTAGGGTCTCTCCTGCTTGGGTGGGTTGGGGGAGGGTTGGACTAGATGGCCTACAAGGTCCCTTCCAACTCTGTTAATCTGTTAAGGGCTGAAGAATTCTGGAAGTTGAAGTCCACGAGTCTTATTAAAGTTGCCAAGGTTGGTGACCCCCATGCTAATTCAATAGGCAGTTTCACTTCGATCCAATGTTTGTACAGTCACCAAACCAAGCTCCAACTGGCTCGAAGGACTGCTTTAATCTTGCAAAAATAAAAATAAAAACTCCAGAAATTTCCTGGCTGAGAAAAGCCTTGCCACATTGCTTAATATGCGCTGGGAACCAGCCCTCGTGACTGTTTAAGAAAGAACAGATTAACTCTGCGGCTGAGAGACCAGGCACTCCAACCTGCTGCTTCTGAGGTCGGATAGGTTCAGCTTCCAGAACGGTAGCCAGTTTTCTGCCCCAGAGGGTGGTATGAATCCAGCCAAGACCAAGGCAGGTGCTCTCCAGCTTCTGGCTCCCAAATGGTTTCCAGGTGCTGGCTGGCAGGGGCATTTTTTATTTTTTAAAATTTTTTAAAATATATTTTTTAGTTTTAAATTTACATCCATATCGTGCGTGAACAGAGTTGGTTCCTGTTTTGACCCAAACCTGGTTCCAAGGAAGCAAACATGAGACAAAGGAAACAGCACAAGCCGTTTAATGTTTCTTTACGAATCCCGTTCCTTCACGGGTAAAAAGCTGCTTCAAACCAATTAGCTCCAATAAGAAAGAGCCTTGCCAAGGTTTTGCAAGGCTGCCAAGAACAGCAGATAAAGTTACTAAGCAATAATTCTAACACAAACAGTCTCCAAACACCAACTCAGATATTTCTAAGGTCAACCGGGCTTGAGTATAAAACTTCTTTGCCTTCTGCAAAGGACTCCGGTTTCTCAGCTGGCTTTTATCTCCTCAGGGAGGGCCCATCACCTTGCAGCCTTACTCCCAAGTTGCCCGTCTTGCTGCAGCTGCTCTTTCCTTCAAGCAGCCCTGCACACACACGCACTGGGCACAGGCTGCCAACAACTAAAGTGCCAAGGTTTAATCTGAACAGAGCGAACGTTGCTTCCTGCAAAGGTTCCTGTCCCTTTGCTCCTCCTTTATGTCTTATAGGAGGGCGAATCACCTCCAAGCCTTACTCCCGAGTCATCCTGTTTGTCTTAACTATTCTTGCCTTCTGGCAGCTCTGTGCATGCACGCACTGAGAACAGGCTCCCCTTGTTCCTCTGCCTTGCTACTGCCAGACTCCAGAGGCTCCATAACTCCCAGATGGTCCTGGCCCCATCTCTGTTTTGGATGCAGGACCCTCATCTGAGTCCTCCCCAGACTCCTGGACTGGTCCCTGTTCTTCCCCACTGTCCAATTCTGCTGCCGTCTCCCCAGGCTGCCAGCAAACCACAACACGGGGGACCTTAAGGCAGTAACTTCCTTTCTCAGCCTAATGAACCTCGCAGGGTTTGTTGTGGTAGGGAAAACAAGAATGCTAGTTATGCTGTCCTGAAAAATGTGATATATAAATGGATAGATAAGTGGATAAACAGATAAATGGATAGATGGATAGATGAGTAGGTGAATGGATGGAAGGATGGAGGTAGTTTTCATTTAACGACTGCCTTGTTTAGAGGCCATTTAGAGTTATTTTTTTCTCAGTGGGGAGGGAAAAAAGGAACTTGGCCACCAATCTTCTCATCGATGATCTTCACAGGCCTGTGAAGTAAGGGAAGTGAGATCATACATACAGCTGCAGTTTCACTTAGCGACTGCTTCAACGAATGAACTGCCATCCTCCATTGTGGTTGCTAAACAAGACAGGGCCTAGTTCCTTTCTCAGCAGTCTCCTTTTCAGGTGAATGAATAAAATTGGCTGGGTCCAAGAACAAGGTGGACCTTTGGCATCCCAACAGAAGCCAACCAGCAGGCCTTGGTGAGCAACCGATGGTCCGTGAAAGCATCCCGGAGAATACCGATGGCCAAGGTGGGATGCCAGAAAGAGTGAGCAGGTGGCCTTGCTTTAAGCCCCCTCCTCAATTCCATAATACAAAGGACGAAGGCTTGCGGGCCAATGGGTAGAAAGAGAGACAGAACCCCCCAGTTAAGCAAAGATGTGAAATTATTCAGACATTTACTTCCAAGCTGGATTGGAAGCCCCTTCCGCCTTCCCCCAGCCAGGCAGGCAGCTGGCCCACAGGGTGAGACCCACTGAGGTCCTTGTACTGTGACAGACGGTGCTGTAGCTCGCTCTGGAATGATGTGGCTCTGATCAGAGCCACGTTTGGTGGTGTAGCTCACAGGGGTAGGGGAGTGTCATAGAAGGAGGCCTTCACAAATACCATGGTTTGCTCAAAAGAATAGAATATAGAATACACAACACACAACACAGAATAATACAGAATACAGAATAGAATATAGAATTCTTTATTCTTTATTGGCCAAGTGTGATTGGACACCCAAGGAATTTGGTCTTTGGTGCAAATTCTATATTCTATTTAGAATATAGAATATAGGGAAGGGAAGGGAAGGGAAGGGAAGAGGAGAGGAGAAGAGAAGAGGGGAGAAGAGGGGAGAAGAGAAGATAGACTGGAATATGGAATGGAGTGCAATAGAATAGAATAGAATAGAATAGAATGGAATGGAATGGAATGGAA
>NW_020769377.1:2359689-2374618 GCF_900518735.1 Pseudonaja textilis
AGAATAGAATAGAATAGAATGGAATGGAATGGAATGGAATGGAATGGAATGGAATGGAATGGAGTGGAGTGGGGTGGGGTGGGGTGGGGTGGGGTGGGGTGGGGTGGAGTGGAATAGAATAGAATAGGAACATGAAAAGAGAAGAGAAGAGGAATAAGAAAGAATGGGATAGGGTAGGGTAGGGTAGGATAGAATAGAATAGAATAGAATAGAATAGAATAGAAACATGAGTAGAGAAGAGAAGAGAAGAGAAGAGAAGCTGGAAGAGATCTTGGAGGTCTTCTTGTCCAGGTGCAAGATGTCCCCAAATTCAATGAGTTTTTGCCTCATTTTATGAGCTTTCTTGCCATCGTTGTTAAGTGAAGCTCTTCTTAAATTAGTCACACATCTGTTAGGCGAAGGTGGCTCCCCCATTGACTCAGCTTGTTAGAAGGTCGTGAAAGGGGATCACCTGATCCCAGGACCCTGCAACCGTCGTAAATATGCCAGTGGCCAAGCATCTGAATTTACATCATGGTGTGTGAGTGTGTGCTACAGTGGTCATAAGTATAAAAAATGGTCCTGTCGCTTTTTTGAGTGCTGTTGTAACTTTGAATGGTCACTAAAAGAGTGTTGTATGTTGAGGATTACTTGTACTGCTATGGCTGCCTGCAGGGGCTTTCGGGGATTGGTTGACACCCGCCACCTGCCCAATTGTCTAACTTTAAGACTTGTGGCCTTCAACTCCCAGAATTCCTCAACTTTAAGACTTGTGGCCTTCAACTCCCAGAATTCCTCATCCAGCACTGGCTGAGAATTCTGGGAATTGAAGTCCACAAGCCTTAAAGTTGCCAAGGTTGGAGACCCCTGATCTGGAGCCAAGCTCCCTTATGGTGGGGGATGGAAATCAACGGAACAATTGTCCCAGTCGTGCTCTTTCACCATCTCCCTCCCTCCCACCCACCCTGCCTGGGAGGGGCCTCCTGCAATTTAGCAGCTGCTTCCTGCCCTCTGCAGACCAGGGCCAGCGGTGATGGGGGGGCTCTGAAGAGCAGCCCCCCCTCCATTTACCCAGCCCATTGTCTTGCAGGGTAAAAATCTTCTCCTTCCGGCTTTGCATTGTGATTGTGTCTTCCTGTTGGCATACTGGAATGAGGCCCGGCATTGCCAAGTTGTAAAACAATGCGCTATTCTGAAACTTGGGTTCATGTGCACACGGGTGCACATGTGTGGCCGTTCACAGAAAGTCAGGCATCTTGTTAGCACCTTCGCCAAGAATACAGGCGGTCCACAACTTACGGCCACAACTGAGCCCGAAATTTATGTTGCTCAATGAGACAGTTGTTCAGTGAGCTTTTGCCCCAGCCTACAATTTTTCTTGCCACAGCTGTTATGTGAATCACTGCAATGGTGACATTAGTAACACAGTTGTTAAGTGAATCTGGATTGACTCAGAAGGGGATCGTGTGAGCTTGAGACACAGCAATGGTCGTAAGTACGAACCAGTTGCCGAGCATCCGAGCTTCGGTCATATGATCCTGGGGATGTGGCGAAGTTTGTAAGTGTGAAAAACATGGCATAAGTCGCTTTTTTTTTCCAGTGATGTTGCAACTTTGAACGGTCACTAAATGAACTGCTGTAAGTTGAGAAGTACCTGTACCAGGTTTTATGAACGGGTGCATGGAGGGTGATGTGTGAGCTGTGGTTTGTGGCAAAGTTCCTGCCTTCTCATAAAAAAAAAAGGAATGGGAAGGGTGCTAAGGTATTCCTAATTCCTTGCCAGGCCTCTAGTTTAATCTACACCAAACTTGGAAATGTTAAGACTTGTGGACTTCAACTCCCAGAATTCCCCAGCCAGCCTTGCTGGCTGGGGAATTCTGGGAATTGAAGTCCACAGGTGTTAAAATTGCCAGAGTTGGAGGCCGGGGTGGGATTTTTGAATCGGTTCATTGTCCGGTTGCTGGGCGGGCATGGCCATGGTGTGCGTGGCCTACCAGAACTTCCGGGAGGGCCGTTTTTCACCTTCCCCAGAGTCCGGAGGCTTCCCTCGGGCCTCTGGGAAGATGAAAACGTCCTCCCCTGGGCTCCCTCCGGAAGCCAGAAACAGGGCCGTTTCCGGACTTCTGGAAATTCTGTCAGGGCTGCTTTTCCCCTTCCCAGATCCTCCATGCAGTTCCTGCACTTAACTGCATCCAAAACATGCCATGTGGAGACTCCTGGGAGGAGCCGGGTGGGGTGGGCGGAGCCAGCCATTCCGTTGAAATACCGGTTTGGCGAACCAGATGAAAACTTAACATCCGGTTCGCTCCAACCGTTCCGAACCGATAGAATCCTGCTCTTGGTTGGAGGCGCACCAATCGTGCCTACCGTCCCTGTCCTATTGTTTCTTTTTATTTTTCTTATATGTATCCATCTCATGTCTTCATAACTTTGCTTATACTTATACCTGTTATCTTGTAAGGGATTGACAAATGAAATAAATAAAATATATAGATTGACTAAACTCCTCCTGCACCGTCTGTTCAGTCAACCTTAAAATGGTTTGAGCTACTTTGTCACATGTGTGACTCATGTCACAAGCCCTAAAAAAATCCCCCAAGGAATGTTCCTGGATATTACAAATTTCCACCTCTGCTGAAGCATTTTGCAACAGTTGAAGGTTGTTGTTGCCTTATTTTTTTTCCCCATCTTCGGGGAATTTAATTTTGATTTTGAAACTCCAGGAGATACCACTTCTGTCCTGTTACCTTCTTTCTAAAGAGCAGGAGGTGGTTTCCATTTTTTTTACTATTTTTCCCACTGTGGTTACTTTTTGCTAACTCTCTCCTCTTTTAAAATTTCCAATGTTGATATTTTAAAATTATCGGCACATTACAATCTCTTTTCCCCTCCAGTCAGAGTTTAATCTTTATTCTAAATGGATCACTTAAAATGCTAATGTTTCATTTAAGCTCCGTGGCTTGTTAAGATTTATAAGATACTAAAGGCTGAACAATCTTGATTAATGCAGTGGTTGGAACGAGGGTTGCAGCCTCTTGATTTTGCCACCTCTCTGAGAAAGGCAGTGAATCAGGGATCAAGGGAAGAAAATGCTTGGGGATACTTGTATAACAGGAGCATGATAGATTGTACTGTTTTGTTAATTTAGGTTTAATATATAAGTCACAACTAGAGGTGTTCACAAATCATGATTTCCAAGGCACGGAGGTTAAGCTTTCCTAACATGTTACGTAAGAAACAAACTAAGAAACCTCATTATCACTTAAATATGGATGATCATTTATATATGAGCCAGCCGTACGTGGCAGCAACCAAGAAAGCTAATACAATCCTTGTTTGCATGAACAGAGGCACAGAATTAAAACTGCATGAAGTATTAGTACTGCTTTATAAAGCCTTAGTAAGGCCACACCTGGAATTCTGCATCCACTATTGGTCACCACATTACAAAAAAGATGTTGAGACTTTGGAAAAAGTGCAGAGAAGAGGAACTAAGATGATCAAAGGCCTGGAGACTAAAACACATGAAGAACGGTGGCAGGATTTGGGTTTGGCTAGTCTAGAGAAAAGAAGGACTAGGGGAGACATGATAGCAGTATTCCAATATTTGAGGGGCTGCCCCAGAGAGGAGGAAGGGTCTCGAGCTATTCTCCAAAGCACCCAAAGGCCAGACAAGAAACAATGGATGGAAACTGAACAAGGAGAGATTCAACCTGGAATTAAGGAGGAATTTCCTACCAGGGAGGACCAGTGGAACGGAAGTTGCCTTTCAGAAGTCTGAAATGGTGTAGGTTCTCCTGCTTGAGCAGAGGGCTGGACTATAAGATCTCCAGGGTCCCTTTCAGCAATATTCTGATTTCATGATGATGGGTCAACTCACTGTGAGAACTCACCCAAGATGCTGGTGCGCTCTTTCAAAAGGGTTTGTTGCTGTCCTAAGCTGGAATCCTCTCCTCTGTCTGGAGCTGAGCGCTCTGTGTGTGTTTGTGTGTATGTGTGTTGCACAATGGGCTAGGCGAGACCACAATTGGCTTGGGCAGCCAGTGGTCCAAGTTGTAGGGACTCCAACGTTGCCTTTTGCACGTTGGGTGAACTAGATCGCCAAGGCAGGACAAAATAAACTTGGTTTGGCCACTATATTTGAAACCAGCCTAGCACTTCTATTTTGTTGAAAGGAGTTTAGCGCAGGGAAAGTCACATAATTTTTGGCACTCTGTCTTTTTCTGTGCAGAGACAAGGTCGCTCTAGAATTTTTTCTTCCGTGCCTTCCCCCTTTTCCTTGTTGGCTTCTTAATGTCACTGGGCCATGCCAGTGAATTATTGCAAATTGCTTTGGCAGTCAAGTTCGGTTAAAATATCTTCTCTGCCACAAGCACGATCCAAGATGCAGTAACCCTTCTATGAGGTTCATGCAGCAAATTTTACCTGGTAACTCGGGAAATAGAGATGGAACAGTGGGGATGGAGCAGGGAAAAGGGTGGATACCTGTCTCAAGGTGACATCATGCAAGTGACATCCTGCAGATGGTCTGACACCTATGGCTTGCTGCTGATTCAATTTGGTTTCTGGATTTTCCCAGTGCATGGAATCATAAACTCATGAAATGGGCTGGATTTATACAGCCTGCTCTAAACCACAATAAAACTTAACCCAGGTTAGAACTGATCCAGCTTCATACACTGGGTGAAAGCACTCAACAGATTTTTACAGACTTGGAAGGGACCTTGGAGGTCATCTAGTCCAACTCCCTGCTCAAGAAGGAGAGTCTAAACCACTTCAGACAGATGGCAGTCCAGTCTCTTCTTTAAAACCTCCAGTGACGGCACTCCCACAACTTCTAAAGGAAAGGAAAGTTTTTTTTATTTCTTCTTAGTTCTATTGGTTCTTGTTTTGCTTTCTGGTGCTTTGGAGAATCTAAGTGGAGACACCTAGGCTGCCCAATTATTTCCTGGGAAGGAAATTAAAATTCCACCACCTTTTGTTGGCTGAAGAGTGCAGAGATAATAGGTGAATGGCAAAACTTTGAGAAATAGGCTCTTTTAAAAAAAAGCTAAAACATCCAGGAAATTTCAGCATTGGTTTTTTTATCTCCTGCCTACAGCTGGTCCTCAACTTACAACTGCAATTGAGCCCAAAATTTCTGTTGTTAAGGGAGACATTGGTTAAGTGAGTTTTGCCCGTTTTTACTAAGTTTCTTGCCACTGTTTTTAAGTGAACCAGTGCAGTTGAGAAGTTAGTAACCTGGTTGTTAAGTGAATCTGGCTTCCAATTGACTTTGCTGGTTACAGAAGTTTACAAAAGGAGATCATGTGACCTTGGGACACAGCAGTGGTCATAAGTATGAACCAGTTGCCAAACTTCTGAATTTTGATCTCATGACTTGGGCATGCTGCAAAGGTTATATGAAAAATAGTCATGTCAGTTTTTTTCGGTGCCTTTGTAACTTTGAACGGTTACTAAATGAACTGTTGTAAGTCAAGGACTACCTGCATTTAATTCTCAGAGCATCAGTAACAGAATAATAGAGTTGGAATGGACTTTGGAGATCATCTAGTCCAACCCCCTGCTTAAGCAGGAGGCCCTATACTAATTCCGTTCCAGACAAGTGACTGTCCACTGGACCGGGTCCAGTCTCTTCATACAAGCCTCCAGTGATGGAACACCTACAATTTCTGAAGGCAAAGCCCTTTCTAAATGTTCTTACTGTTATGAAATTTCTCCTTCATTCTAGGTTGCTTCTCTCCTTGATTAGTTTCTGTTATGTCCGTGGAACTGGTTGGAGTTCCCAACCAGGTCCGCTGTTTGAGCGGGAGCACCAGCCGCTCCCATTGGTTGGCTCCGTTTGACAGTCGGCTATATAAGCCGGCTGTCGGGCAGAGCCAGCCCGTTGTCGCCCGCTAGTCTGCAAGTTAGCAAGCAGACGCGACAACCCTTTATTCCCCGCAATAAAGCCTTGTTAGTTGTACGCTCTGGTCTCATGCCTCTTCCTTACCATCGCTCTACAACAGTTTCCATCCATCGTTCCATCCAGGAGTACTTGGTTTTTGGCAGCTCTGCGACTTTAAAGGGATGTTCCCCAGCATATTCCTACTGGTGTCCCAAAAAGTAATTTTCTCTATAGATGTGTACTCCCTGAAATAATCCTGTGGATTTTGATGAGCTTCATCTTCCAAATATTTTCTTCCCACTGAAAAAAAACAACGACTGATTGAGTGTCGAACGACTTGCCAGTTAAATCTAAGTAAGTTAAATCTAAGAAAGTCCGATCTAAGTATAGTATATAAAATCATACATTGAAATGTCGTACCTGTCAATAAATACTTCAGCTTCAACCATAACAATACAAGAGCAAACAATAGATACAAACTCAAGGTTAATCGCACCAAACTTGATTGCAGGAAATACGACTTCAGCAACAGAGTGGTCAATGTCTGGAATTACTCTACCTGACTCTGTGATTTCTTCCCCAAATCCCAAAACTTTAACCTTAGACTGTCTACTATGGACCTCACCCCTTTCCTAAGAGGTCTGTAGGGAGCGTGCATAAGCGCACCAATCGTGCCTACCATCCCTGTCCTATTGTTTCTTTTATTTTTTATTTTTCTTATATGCATCCAAGTATTCATAACTATGTTTTTAACTTATGCCTATTATCTTGTATGCAATTGACAAATAAAAAATAAATAAAAATAAATAAAATAAAAGCTCTAAGTTTCAAACTTTGATTGTACATGAGCAAGCATGGTTTGCTGGTTTACACACACACAATCTGGGAGAAGCGCGTTCAACGTCTGATTATTTAAAAAACAAATCCTCCTCAGGTTGTGCCAAGTGGATTGCATTTGGTCCTAGCTCTGCTATCTATCAAGGCTTCTGAAATTGGCAATTAGCTACAGTTTGCAAATCACCCTTGTCAGCTGGAGCTTAAAAGCTGGGTAGTATTTTTCCATAACCTCATTTCACAATCTTGATCCCGGTTGAGAGAGAACAAAAATGCAGAAATGTGTATTTCGGTGGTAAGATTAAAGCAGGAGGTTTCTGTTAACGCTCCTGGCACAAGGCTGAGACAATTTTGCCTGCCAAAGATTTTGTGTTGCAGCTATTCTTGGTTTGTTTCGTTTGAACGCCTTATGGCAAACCACCTTTCGATCAACAAGGCCAACTCACTCCAAACTAATAAAGGAGGATGTTTGTAGCTCAGGGTTGATATGAGGGGTCCTTGGGGCTCCCTGAGCTGGTTTGTTTTCTTTCAGACCTTTCATTACCTCACTGGGTAACGTCATCAGGAGTGCTGTTTGCTGTCAGTTTTATTCTGGTGATTTGCCTGCCTGTGTGGGTGTGGGGCAGTCTTAGATTCTTTGGTTGGGCTGTTTCCTGATGGCTCTTTGGCTGTTCCTTGATTAAGGTGTTGTTTACTTCATCGTTGGTCTAAAGTTGGTCACCCCAAACTGCTCTCACCTCGCAAAAGTCTGGCCTGGAACTGCAACTGTAACCCGGATGCTCCAACTTGTAAGCATAGAATAGTATAGGTCTGGAAGGGACTTTGGAGGTCTTCTAGTCCAGCCCCCTGTTCAAGCAGGAGAACCCATACCATTTCAGAGAAGTGGCTGTCTAGTCCTTTTCTTAAAAACCTCCAGTGATGGAGCGGCTACGATTTCTGGTGGCAAGCTGTTCCACTGGTTAATTGTCCTCCCTGTTGGAAAGTTTCTCCTCAATTCCAGGTTGCTTCTCTCCTCAATTAGTTTGCACCCATTGCTTCTTGTTTTGCCTTTTGGTGCTTTGGAAAATAAGCTGTTTCCCTCTTCTTTGTGGCAGCCCCTCAAATACCAGAATACTCCTTATCATGTCACCCCTAATTCTTCTTTTCTCTAGATTTAGCCAGACCCAATTCCTGCAGCTGTTCTTCATATGTTTTGGTCTCCAGGCCTTTGATCATCGCAGCAGGTCTTCTCTGCACTTTTTCCAAGGTCTCAACATCTTTTTTGTAACGTGCTGACATTATAAAAAAAAAAAAGGCCAGACAATATTTAATCCTTGATATTTGATGGAAACAATGAAACCCTGAAGAATCGTGCTTTTTTAGGGGAATGAAAAAAAATTGTCTGCAGCCCAGGAGTCAGACTAAAATACCTCTGATAACTCAAACCATTAACCATTAACTCAAAACAACTCAACCAAAGTCAGGTTTGATCGAGGAAAAAAGTTAGATCTCAGTCCTTCAGGTCATGGGGCTTTTTCAGGAAGCAACTGGACTTTCTTGTTTTTTCTTTGAAGACATTTCTCTTCTCATCCAAGAAGCTTCTTCAGCCCTGACTGAATGGTGTGGAATGGAAGGATTTATACTCCTTGCAGACAGCTGGTCATTTGCATCGTTTTAGAGGGTCATTGAGGCCACTTGGAGGTTTACCTGTGTCCTCAGGGTCACCTGACACAGATAAACCTCCAAGGGCTTCAAGGACCCTCTAAAAGGTTGCAAATGACCAGCTGTCTGCAGGGAGTATAAACCTTTCCATTCCCCACCATCATTCAGTCAGAGCTAAAGAAGCTTCTTGGATGAGAAGCGAAACATCTTCGAAAGAAAAAACAAGAAAGTCCTGACAAAAGCACCTTTGGAATCCCTTTGCAGACTATCTAGAACAGAGGGCCGCAGCCCATGGTGGGCCGCGTGCTGCTTGCAACCGGGCCATAAAAGCCGTGGGCGAGCATGCACACATCCCCACTTGCTTGAGCGGCTGATGAGCACACGCCACATGCTCTCCATCCCCTCTCCGGTCTGCAAAACCAGAAAGGTTGGGGAATTCTAGTCTAGAAGCCCTCAAACCTTGAAGAGAAGTGTAAGAGTTGGGCAACATACCAGCTAGAAACCTAATCGGGGTTTTTTTCTTGCACAGAGCGACTCCAGAGACCGTAAAAGCCACCCCGCTCCATGGTCCCTGTTTCCAGTTGCCGATTCCAGCCCTGAAGTGGAGTAGCTTGCAAGAGAATCTGCTTTCCTGGGAGAAAACAATCTTCGTTTGTTGGAGGCCAGCAGCTTTTGCAGGAATGCCTCTCCCCAAACAAGGATCAGTGCTGCCTGACTGAGGTAGCATTGTGCTCCTTCAGAGGTCAGCTGAGGGCTGGGAACCCACATGGCAGGAGGCTCAGGCCAGAGCTACAGCCAGGAGTGTCCTCAGGGGGAGCTCAAAGAAGGCAAGGTGGCCGTCTCACCACTATTTCATGTGCATCATTCACATCGCTGTGGCCAAGATCGTGGGCTTCTTGACCCAAAGGCAGCCTGATTATAGGAAGTTTAGGAACTAGTTTCATAACACCCCAATATTCTTGTTCTCTGGAGCCCTAAAGCCAAGGGGAAATTTTCTGACAGTGAGAACAATCAACCCATGGAACAGTAGTTGCCTTCAGAAGTTGTGGGAGCTTCACCATTGGAGGCTTTCGAAATGAGACTGGACAGCTCTGAAGAGCAGGAGAAGGCTGGCACTTCCAAACTGGGAGTTGTATTATGGTGCAGCCTCTTTAGTATGGTTGAAGGAATGGGTGAATTTAACCAATAAGAGAATATTATTCTTAGAAGGCCATGACTTGCAAAGGGGGTGGCATGCTTTTTTATGGGATGTAGGGAAAACTAGCCAGAAATATTTTCACAGACACCTAATCAGAGACTCATTATTAACTAATTGGAAGAAAACACGGAAAAAACACTATTTAAAAATACCAATTTGGATTTCAACAATGGAGGCGATGCTTCACCCAAATAATCTGGATATCACTAAAATGATTAAATATCAGGACCTATTGGATACGCAAAGAAATTTGAAATCGCGGCAAGAACTTCAAGAGCGGGGACTAAAAATTGATCAGTGGGCGTATCTTCAAATTCAAAGTAGATATAAACAGGACAAGAAATAATTTGGAATTAACAATAAACTCCAGCAATTAGATAAAATTTTATTAGGATCAGGCAAAAAAAATATAACAAAATTTTATAATTATTTATTAGAAGTAGAATTAGAAGAAGAAATTGTAAAAGGGAACATGATAGCCTGGAGTAGGAATATAGGACGTAGCATCACCATAACAGAATGGGAAAAGGTCTGGGGTAGAAATAATAAAATTACAAAATCAGTAGCATACAAAGAAAATGCCTATAAAATGTTTTATAGATGCCACCTTCCTCCTTCGAGATTAGCAAAGATGCACCCCAATATGAGTCCGAATTGCTGGAAATGCAAAAAAAAGAGGGAACTTTTTTCCATATGTGGTGGTCCTGTACAGAAGCTTAAAAATATTGGCAGAAAATTAGAAATTGGCTGGAAGAAATGACGAGAGAACAGATTGAATTCAAACCAGAGTCCTTTCTGTTAGGGATCTTTGATAAACAAATATCAAAAAAAGGGAAATATATAATAATACACATTTTGACAGCGGCCAGATTGACTTTTGCACAATGTTGGAAGCAGCCTCATGTTCCATCAGAGGAGATGATCATTCAAAACATTTCAAGTTGTGCAGAAATGGACAAATTAACTTTGGCATTAAAAAATAAAGATACTTCAATATACTACAACATCTGGAACTGCTGGTACAAATGGATAGACCAAAGATAGACTTCACACTAAAAGGCCAAAGAGGATAGGATAAATCCATAGCAGTGATACACAGATATATGTAAGGATTAGGTGTGTTTTTGGCATAAAATAAGGATAAAAAAGAGGTCTTACAAACTGTTGAAGATGAGAATGTTTTTAATTGTTTTCTATTTTTTTCTTTCTATTTTCTTCTCCCTTTCTTCTTTTACTCTCTTTCATTTATATATGTGTTGTTGGTTTGTTTTAATTGTAAAATCAATAAAATTTATTTTAAAAAAAAAAAGAGACTGGACAGCAATCAGTCAGAAATGGCGTATGGTCTCCTCCTTGAGCAGGGCGTTGGACTAGATGACCTACAAGGTCCCTTCCAACTCTGTTAATCTGTTAAGATTAGCAGACTTGAGACTAAAGCATACGATGAACCATGAATGGTTGCAGGAACTGGGCCTGGCTAGTCTAGGGATGAGAAGGACCAGGGGAGACAGGAGAGCATCTTCCAATATTTGAGGGGCTGCCCCAGAGAGGAGGAGCGGGTCAAGCTATTCTCCAAAGAACTTTAAGGCCAGACAAGGAATAATGGATGGAAACTGAACAAGGAGAGATTCAACCTGGAAATAAGGAGAAATTTTCTGACAATGAGAACAATCAACCCGTGAAACAGAGGTTGCCTTCAGAAGTTGTGGGAGCTTCATCCCTGGAGGCTTTCCAGAAGAGACTGGACTACCATCTGACAGAAATGGTGTAGGGCTTCCTGCTTGGGCGGGGGGGTTGGTCTAGATGACCTACAAGGTCCCTTCCAACCCAATTATTCTATTTTCTATGTACTGTTGTAGAGACTTCAGCTGTCCCCAAGCATCAACTTGACTTTTTAAATTAAATTTGCCTTGACAAATTGCACGATAGTAAAAGGAAAACCCCTTCTGCATTTCCAGTGGTATCTGGTATCTGGTATCTGCATCGTCCCTGTTTCTGAAACTGTTTGGCAACTATTTTTCTTTTTAAAAAGGGGAGGAAAAATGGGAGTACTGGGATATCAATAAATACGAAATATGCATTTGTTGGAAACAAGATGAAAAATTAAGAGCAGAGTCAGCTTTGGCTTATTTTTCTGCATCTTGCAAAGTAGGGGTAAACTGAGGTCACATCTTCTCTGACCACAATATATCTAGCTTTAGGTGGGGTTCACCAGAATTATTAGTAAGCATGATGTCACCCTTTTGGGCAAGCCAATCTTCTACTACTTTTTAAATTAAAAGCCTCTTAAATAAAAATATTTTTCCAGAGCCTTCAAAAGGCTCAGCTGTTATTGAAGAATAAGATGCTATCACTGTGTTATTGATCCCAAACGGACCCAAAATGCTGACTCTTTTCTCTTTCCAACACACCCATATTTCCCCAACTATTTGGGGAACAGAAAAAAAAACCCTTACAAATCCCCTTCCCCCATGACCTTGGTATGGAAAATAAAATGGTGCAAAAAAAGTTATAAAGAAAAAAAAAGAGCAGGCATTGATAGTTGGATATTTCCATGTAGGAGAAAGCTCGGGTGGTTTTTTTCCATTACCCCAAGGTCAAAAAATGAATGCCAAGCTGATTCTTATTAAGCCATGGCTTGTTTTATCCTAGTTAACAGTTGGCTGGGTTCACACTGCATGCAACCTTCAACTGGGCCATGTGCTTTTCCCATAAAGGGAAATGTGGCCGAGGGAGGAAATCCCCACCCCTGCTGGGCACAACCTTCTGTTTTTTCCCCCACACGGGTGTGCCCAACCCAGCAGAAGTGATAGAAGCTGCTCCAAAGTCCACACGCGATTAGGTGTGTCAGGTTTTCTGCCAAGCACGTGGCTTCACCAATGCCGTTTTTTACAAGGACAGTGCAGGTGGGGAAGAGCCTGCCCTGGGCCCAGCTTGAGATCATCCATCTCTGCCGGCTATCCCGGGTGATATGCTTGCAGGGACGTGCACAGGGGCCATCGGCTTCCAGTTGTCCCAATGCATTCCAGTCCAGCCTTCTCACTCCTCCTGGCCTTTGGGGAGGGGCGATCTCCAGTGTACCTTCCAGCCCTGCAATTCTGTGTTCTATGTAGGAAGCAGTCGTGACCCTTCTCACGTCCCTCCACCTTTCCTGCAGCAGGCCTGGGTTAACCTTTTGGTTTTCCTTCTGCAGAGCAAGACAGTATTAGACCAGGGGTCCCCAAACTTGGCATCTTTAAAACTTGTGGACTTCAACTCCCAACTGGAGAATTCTGGGAGTTGAAGCCCACGATTCTTAAAAGTTGCCAAGTTTGGAGACCTCTGTATTAGACTGAGGTAGGTTGTGGGTCATCGTGTCGAGGGAAATCCAGGCGGCCCCATTAGGAGGATCTGTGGGGTGTGGAAGGCAGGAGTGCAAGGCCTGTGTTTTTTTTAAATAAACTTTATTGAATTTTATGACATTAAAAACATAAAAAATACATCATTCAATAACAGCTGTTTGTAGTGCTTATCATATAACAATCATTTGTGCAATATTTACAAATATTAATTTGTGCATAATTATGTTCTTATTCTATCTATATTCTATATTTAATAATTACTTATCCTTGGTCCGTCTCCTATCTATCCAGCTATACCATTGTTCCCATATCTTATAAAATATGGAAGCTTCCCGTCTGTTTTAACTAACGCAGGTTTCAACGGGCGATGGCTGGTGACCTTTGCTGATCTGGAAAGCATTGTGGAACAAGCTTGAACGGGGTTGGACTAGAAGTCCTTCAAGGTCCCTTCCAACCCTATCATTCTATGTTCCAATAATTAAACATTGATCCTCTGGATAGTACTTGGGAGGCCACCAACACATGCTAAACATGGGAAACTGAAAAAAATAGTGGAAAAACAGCTTCTGTCCTGAAGTGCTCAGCAGTTGAGCTCCTCATAGGTGCTTCGCCTCTCTGCTGTGTGAACCTACAACCGTGTCCCCTATGTGGGAATGTGTAAGCACTGTTGCTCTCCCCACCTGAGCACTGTGAAGCCCGCCATGGTGCTCCCTCCAGATACAATGGCTCTCAACTCCCATTTCCTGGACTGTGGGGCAGCTACTCCGGCTATGAATCATGTGAGCTGTAGCCCAACGGGCCTGGAGACACTCAGTTTGGGGAAAGTGGTTGTTAGGAGACAAGCCTATTTGGACACCTGGCCCCAAACATCCTTGCCTCTTGCATACCTGTTGGAATCCTCTCCTTCCTTCACCTGTTCCAGAGCTCAGTGTCGCCCAGCTGGCAGCTTGGCTGCAAATCTGGGCTTTTAGCCAAATCCCCAGCTGGGCTTATTTCTCTGGAAGAACCCTGAAAAACCCCGAACCCTCGGCACACTAGGTGCCAGTGGGATGCTTCATCCAATGGGGTGGCTTCTGTGGGGCAACCCACCCCCCCCGGCCTGGCTTCTGTGGGGCAGCCTTGTCTCATAGCCCAACAGCTGCCACCCTTCTTGAATCACAGGAGCCAAGGGGTCTGGGGGGAGGCCAGTCCCTGCCAAGGGCTTTTCTCGCCATGTTGTGTCACCACATTGACAGGAGCAAAAGTCTGTACATAAGTCAGGGCCGCACGGTTAAGGCTTGCCGTGAGCCATATAGTCAGTCTGCCTGGGAACCCTGTGTGGGGGAACAACAGAAGTGGCATTGCAAGCGCATGTCTTTATGTTTTAGAGTGATATGATTATGTAACCAGGCATGTTTCAAAACTTCCACTGTTGGAGCACTCAGTCAGCTTTGCTGGCTGAGGAATTCTGGGAGTTGAAGTCCACAAGTCTTAAAGTTGCCACAGTTGGAGACGTCTGGTATAGAGCAGGGGTGGGATTCCACCGGTGTTACTACCGGTTGGGTGACTACATTTTGTGCGTGTAAAAAAACCTTAAGCTGTGCCGCCCGGACAGCTGACAAGCGCTGCGCGCAGGTGCGCGGCATTTGAAAAGCCTCTTTTTTTTCCTGCTTTCTCAACCTCAGCTGTGCCGTGCAAAGCAGCGGAGGTTGAAAAAGTAGAAAATGAAGGTCAGATAAGAGCCCAGGCAGATGGGTGGACCAAACAGCAGCAGATACAGAACCAGTTCAGTGTCTGCTGCTCTTCAGAGCTACCGGTTCTATAGAGCCGGGCAGAACCAGTAGCATCCCACCCCTGGTGTAGAGCTGGAGGGGACCTTGGAGGTCTTCTAGTCCACCCCCCCCCCTGCTCAAGCAGGAGACCTATACCATTTCAGACAAGGGACTGTCCAGTCTCTTCTTACAAACCTCCAGGGATGGAGAGGCCACGATTTCTGAAGGCAACTTCTGTTCCACTGGTTAACTGTCCTCCCTTGTTAGGGTTTCCTTTAAGATGGGTGGACCTCAAGTG
>NW_020769377.1:2379618-2412196 GCF_900518735.1 Pseudonaja textilis
TCGTAAGTCAAGGACCGCCTGTACTGCTGGCAGGAGGTGAAAAATCAACACCTTGAAATTGCTTAGGTGAGCTTTGCCCCGTTTTACGACGTTTCCCGGCACCGTGGTTAAAGTGAATCAGCGCAGTTGAGAAGTCGGTAAGAGGCGAGCGTCTTTTCTGAGGCCGAAACTGGGGCAGAGTTCGGGGCAGGCAGGCAAGGCAGGCAGGCTGCCCGCTTGCTGGCGGGGTCGGAGCGGGGCCGGAGGCGGCCTTTGCCCGAAGCGCCTTCCCTCCCTCCCTCCCTCCTGGCACGGGCGGGCATGGCCAGCCAGCAGCTGCGTCAGACAAGCCGCCTCTGTCTCCCCGCCCGGCCCCGCGGCCAGAGCGCTACCCACCCCGCCAGGCCCGCCCGGTGCCAGTCGGAGGCTGCCTCGCCCGGCCTCCCCCTCCGCCAGCGCCGCCTCCTTTTCTCCGCCGCAGCCAATGGGGGCGGCGGCGGGGCGGGGGCAGCGGGGCTCCGGCTCCCCTTCCTCCTCCCTTGCGAGGCGCCGCGGGGCGGACGGGGGCTGCTCGCCTGGCTGGCTCTGGCTCTGGCTCTGGCTCGGCCCTGCTCGGCGCTCGGCGGCGGGCCGCATCATGCGTTAGTTAAGGCGCCCGGCCAGCGGGGCACTGCGGCCGCGCCAGGAGCGCGGCGGGCCGGCAAGATGAACTACCTGGTGAGTCTCCGCCGCGGAGGGAGGCCGAGCTGGGGGAACGGAGGGAGGCGGGCGGTGGCGGGGGGGAGGCAGCCCCGAGACCGCGAGGGAGCCGGGAAAAAAGCCGCCCGGGTCGCCGGAGAGAAGAGCGAGCGAGCTCGACCGCTCGCTCGTCCGGCCAGGCTGCCCCGTCCTCCCGCCTCACCTGAGGCTGCTGCCGGCCCTGCGGAAGCCGCGCGCGACGTTGGACGCCGGACTCTCCGGGGTTGGGGGGGGGGCGCGCTCCGCTGCTGTGGCGGCTTCTCTCCCCGGGCAAGTGCCGGCCGAGGGGAGGGCAAGGAGGAGGCCGGGCCTCGGACGGCGGCGGCGGCGGCGAAGAAGAAGAAGAAGAAGCGACCCCGAGGCAGCCTTTGGCTCCCACCGGGGCTCCTCCTCGCCGGAGCTCTCCCGCGGGGAAAACGGTCCCGGGTCTGGAGCGAGCCCCTCTGCTTGGAAGGGCGCGCTCGGGGGCGGCGGGGGGAAGGTGTCCTCCGCTCCGGGAAAGTCTGGGGAGGGAAGGAAGGAAGCGAGCGGGGCAGCCGATCCTGATCGGGAGCTGCTCCTCCCGAGGCGGCTGGACGACGGGGAGAACGGGGCTGCCGCGCGGCCACGGCTGGCTGCTCCGGAGATGGGGGGGGGGGGCGGGGGGGGCCGGGGGGGGGGGGCGCGGGGGGGGGGGGGGGGGCTCTTGGGACCACCACCCCCACCGCCCAGTTGCTCCTCCGCGGGGTCAGATCTCGCCAGCAGAGAAGAAATCCGTGGATCCGCCAGACAAATCCCTTCTGGATCGGTTGCTGGGTCTGAACCGTAGGAGCGGGGGGGGGGGGGCCCCTTATGGGGACCCCCCCCCCCCCCTCAAACCGCCCCGGGTTGCAACTACACCTCCCTTTGCTGCAAGACTTTGCGGTCGCTTGCACCCCCGCTCCCATAACCTAGCGCTAAGTGTTGTATCTTATGATCCGTTTTTTTTCCCCCTATTTCTTCATTTATTTTTTTAATGATAAGAATACAACACGGTGTAGCTGTTCTGGCGCTAGAATTGTTATACATATATACATTTTACATTTTGTACAATTTTACTTCACCATTTGCAGTCCTCTTGTTTGATACATGGTTTACCCATTATTCCAATCCTCCTGGCTACTTAGGTTCAGACCTCGCCTTGTTCCATGCAACCACTGATAGAATTTATTCCATGTTTCATAGTATTCATATTCCACCCCCCTTGATTTTTTAATTCTGGAGTTAACCTCTCTGATTCTTATCTTAGGATGGTTGACGAATGTATTTTATTTTTTATTTTTATGCACACTGAGAGTATCTTGCACCAAACACCAAATTCCTTGTGTGTCCAGTCGCACTTGGCCAATAAAGAATTCTATTCTTCTATTCATTGGCCAAAGGAGGAAGAGGGGGGGCTTTTGTGGCCCGAATTCTGTTGGGGGGGTGGAGAAGGCTCTTAGTGATGTTAGCTAGCTAGACTCCCTTTCTCTCCCCCGCCCCCCCAAGTTTATCCTGAGGAAACATGCCAGGAATGTCTGGGTGTTCTCTCGGTGTGGCTGGAAATCGGAAGTTGTGGGAGCTTCATCCCTGGAGGCTTCCAAGAAAAGACTGGACTTCCCTCTGTCAGAAATGGTGTAGGGTCTCCTGCTTCGGTGGGGCTGGGGGTGCGGGTTGGACTAGATGACCTCCAAGGTCCCCTCCAATTCTAGAATTCTGGGATTCATCGCTATATGCTTAGGATGGCGACATGCTTCCAGTTTCGAGAAAACCCTTGGGATGTTGCAGGAGCTCCCATCACTGGAGGCTTTCAAGAAGAGACTAGACTTCCCTCTGTTAGAAATGGTGTAAGGGTCTCCTGCTTGGGTGGGTGGGGGGCTGGGCTAGATGACCTCCAAGGTCCCTTCCAACTCTGCGAATCTGAAATGTTTGCGCATTTCAAGCCAGCCAGAAAAATGCTTAGTTCGGGTTTCCTGCGGGAGCCGCGGTTGTGCCGGGAGAAGCCCTCGGCTTTTGAAGGGCTCTGCCGGGATTTATAAGGCCGGCTTCATTGACTCCACAGCCGGAGCCCGGAAACCTAACAAAAACTTCATCCTGGCGTAGTGGGTGATTCATCGGCTTGGCTTGTAGGTTCCTTCGCCTTACGTCTTACGCAGTGTAACGCAATCTGGTTTTGGAATTTACTTATTTGGGGGCCGTGTACAAGTTGCTGAATAACATTTCCTAGCCTGGAGTCCGTGGAGGATGGGAGGAATTTCTTTCTTTCTGCCTCTTCACAAGTGTGTGTGTGTGTGTGTGTGTGCGTGCGTGCATTTTTTTTCCTCTGGTCTACTAGAACAACCTCCAACCTTGGCCACTTTAAGACTTGTGGATTTCAACTCCCAGAATTCCTCAGCCAGCAGGACTGTTGTAACTCAAGGACTCCCAGTACAAGAATTAAACTGCACCAGAAACAATTTAATAATCCTTGGCAGAAGAGGGACCATTGAGTGGATTAAAATATAAATATAATCGTATGCATAGTTGAAGCTGCTGATATTTACTTTATGTTTGATTGTTTCCTCTTTGATTCGAAGCTCCCTAGAGCAGGGGTCTCCAGCCTTGGCCACTTTAAGACTTGTGGACTTCAACTCCCAGAATTCAGCATGAATCGCTTGCTTGAGTCTGCACAAGCTGTAATGGTGTGCTGGCCTTAGTGTGACGGTTTTTTTTTTCTTTTTGGCTGGGCCGCATCTGTTTGGGGCTGGATATGATTGGAGAAGTTAAAAGGCAGAGGGAAAGCAAAGCTGCGATCCCTGCAAACACATTTAAATAGGAGGTTTGGGGGCACAGGGGATCTCCGAGGTGATTTGACCCTGGACAAAGCCAGCTTGCCGAGTTGCAAATGCCCCTTTTCCTGGCTGCTCCCCTGCAAAATGTGCCATAGGAGCGGTTAGCACAAACCCTTGGCTTCATTTCCCTATAGGGCTCAGGAGTGAATGAATGGCCCCAAAACCTGACGTTCAGTTTTTAAGTTATCTCTTCGAAATGCAGAATAAGAGAACTGGAAGGGACCTTGGGAGGTCATATAGTCCAACCCCCCCACCCCGACGTAAGCAGGATACCCAATACCATTTCGGACAAATGGCTGTCCGGTGTCTTCTTAAAAACTTCCAGTGTTGGAGCATTCACAACTTCTGAAGATAAGCTGTTACATTGGTTAATTGTTCTCACTGTTAAGAAATTTCTCCTGAGTTGCTTCTCTCCTTGATTAGTTTTCATCCGTTGTTTCTTGTCCTGCCTTTTGGTGCTTTAGAGAATAGCTGGTCTCCCTCTTCTTCATGACAACCCCTGAGATATTGGAACATTGCTATCAGGTCACCCCCTAGTCCTTCTTTTCATTTCTTTTCAGTTTACCATACCCTAGTTTTTAATGTGGTGAAAAAGGACATAGTTAAACTCGCCGAGTGCTTTTTTCAAATGGCATTTTATTAAAATCAACTCCCGACCGAAATTCAGCCGGGTTTTGCTGCTTTCTCTTTTTCGAACTCTGCTCCCTTTTTTTTTTTTTCCAAATCTTATATGTTTCAAGGCCGAGCAGGGTCATGGCGCTGGAAACTGTGTTCTCACCTCTTTCAGCCGGCCAGTCCTGATAGGAGAAATTGAACACATGTGAGAGCCAATGGGACCTTGAAGGAAAAGTCAGCCGTGTTTTATGCTCCAGCACTTTGTGCTGACATCAGAGATGCTTGCAATATTTTCTAAATGCATCAGGGGTAACTCCTGTTCATGTGAGTTATGGAAATTGGCCGGAAGCCGCTCCAGAGGAGAGTTGCAATCCCAGCACTGGGCTAAAGTCCCTGGATTTCCACTGGAATAAAATGTAAACTGTTTTCCGTTCCCTAGTACAATGTTTCCCAGCTTCAACAAGTTTAAGCTGTGTGGACCTCAGTTCCCAGAATTCCCCAGCTAGCCATACACTGCTGACTGGGGAATTCTGGGAGTTGGAAGACTGCACATTTTAAAATGGCTCAAGCTGGGAAACACTGCTAAGCTGCAGAGGTCATCATAGAAAGCATGCTGGCTGGCTTGGGGATTCTGGGAGTTGTAGTCCACACATCTTAATATTGCTCAGGCTGGGAACCCATGCGCTTCGAAGCTAGAGAGGAAGAACCCCACCAGATCCATTCTGAAGCCAGCCCTCCTGCGTTTCCGATAGCCTGCTCGATTGCTTTGTGGATCCCTGCCTTATTAGCTGCACGATCCACGGGCCAGGCTATTTGCAGAAAGAAACGAGCCCTCCGATTTGTGTGTTTGAACAACGCTGCCTGCGCCAGGGCTTGGCGTCTGTTGGGCATGTTTACCTCTCTTCTCTTGTGCCAGTTGCTGGCCACGGCCAGAATTAAGCCCTCGGAAATCCACTGCTGGTCATTTGATCTGCCGCGCTCGGAGCTGTGGTGCCGGCAGGGATGAAAACGGTGAGCCTTTAATTGGGAAAGACGTCTGACGGAATCAAACCCCTCGCCAAGAGACGGCTGGCTATTTTCTCTGCTTGTCTCCTGAGGCTGGTGACGATAATATGGAAAATCCACCGGCCTGCCCTTAGTTGGGAAAGAGAAGGGAAGGAATTTGGTGTTCCTCCTGTACAGGTGGCCCTCGACTTATAGCCATTTGTTTAGCGACCCTTCAGAGTTACAGCAGAAGTGAAAATAGAGACTCATGACTGGTCCTCACACTTATAATCATCGCAGCGTCTTCACGATTACGTGGTCAGAATTTGGACACTTGGCAACCAACCCATATTTACAATTGTTGCATTTAGACTTACTTTATGGTCATTTGGAAAGTACACTAATGGGCATACATTAAATTGAAATTTTGTTGCATTACAGCTCTCCTATATATTTGTCATGAATATGACAAATAAACAAACAAATAAATAAATACAATATTATGCACAAACCCACATCATTCATATGTATATATATGTAGATGTAGATGCGTATGTGTGTGTGTGTGTGTGTGTGTGTGTGAAATATGCATCATCACAAAATCTCCAGAACAGTAAAGCCTGCAAACTTGAAATTTGGCCTGTATGTTCCTCTTGGCTTCTAGGGGCTCACTAAGGAAGGATTTTTTGAAATGACCATCAGAGCATTAGTATTTCCTATATTATTATTATTATTATTATTATTATTATTATTATTATTATTATTATTATTAACACACTCTGACGCTAATAAGTTCTACTCCCCCTCCCCACCTGGAGAGAAATCTGTCCCAAATGCAAAACACAAGCAGAGGAGAGGAGGTTCCGTTTCAGTTTCACAGCACCAAGCAGCTTTAGTACAGAACAGTTGAGCTAAGACACGCCCAGGCTCCTTGCTGTCTCCTCGCTCACACCACAAATACTGCTTCAGTTTCCAAACAGCCCTCAACTCTCTCACACACTGACAGGACGCTAGCCAGATGAATACCGGTGGAATATTATGAATACCAGTAGGCAGAGCCAGAATTCCCACCCCCCTTATTTTCCTTCCTTAAAAGCTAAGTTCGACCGCATAGTTTCGTAGCGAAGCACGGGTATCCAGCTGATATATTATATGACACAGAGAAGCAACGCAATCTAGTTTGGATCTACACGGCGAGCAAAAAGGAATCTTGAGAGTTTCCAAAAACTCTTCACCTTCGCAGCCAATCCAGGTGCTGCCATCTTTGGGGGGGAAGTGGGAACATAATTGCCATTTGTGAATAAAAGTCAGTGGGCAAAGCCAGATTTGCTTAATGACCGTGTGATTCACTTAACGTCTGCAGTGATTTGCTTAAGAAAACGTGGCAAGAAAGGCCTTAAAATTTGGTGTGGCTCATTTAACAACCATCTTGCTTCGCGACGGAAATGCTGGTCTCAGTTGTAGTCACAGGTCGAGGGCTACCTGTAGTGCAGTCCTTTCCTTTTTGATATACAGGTAATCCTCTACTTACAGCAGCTCATTTAATGACCGTTCAAGGTTGCAACGGCCCTGAAAAAAGGGACTTGTGTGTTTTTCACACTTACGACCACTGCAGCATCGCTATGGTCATGTGATCAGAATTCATATGCTTGGCAACTGACTCATATTTATGACAGTTGCTGTGTCCCAGAGTCATGTGATCCCCTTTTGCGACCAGATTCACTTAACAACCATGGTACTAACTTAACAACTGCATTGATTCTCTTAACAACGTTGGCAAGAAAGGTCGTAAAACGGGGCCAAACTCGCTTAACAATTTTCTCACTTAGCAACATAAGGATCAATTGTGTAACTTCGAAAGGTGACTCAATGAAGTGTTGTAACTCAAGGACTACCAATTACAGGGATTAAACTGCACCAGAAACAATTTAATAATCCTTGGCAGAAGAGGGACCATCGAGTGGGTTAAAATATAAATATAATCTTATGTATATTTGAAGCTGCTGATATGTACTTACGTTTGATTGTTTCCTCTTTGATTCTAAGGCTCCCTAGAGCAGGGGTGTCCAACCTTGGCAACTTTAAGATTTGTGGACTTCCACTCCCAGAATCCTTCAGCCAGCATTCTGGGAGTGACAGTCCACAAGCTTTTCTGGCTCAGGAATTCTGGGAGCGGAAGTCCACAAGCTTTGCTGGCTGAGGAATTCTGGGAGCGGGAGTCCACAAGCTTTGCTGGCTGAGGAATTCTGGGAGCGGGAGTCCACAAGCTTTACTGGCTGAGGAATTCTGGGAGCTGAAGTCCACAAGCTTTGCTGGCTGAGGAATTCTGGGAGCGAGAGTCCACAAGCTTTGCTGGCTGAGGAATTCTGGGAGCGGGAGTCCACAAGCTTTACTGGCTGAGGAATTCTGGGAGCGGAAGTCCACAAGCTTTGCTGCCTGAGGAATTCTGGGAGCGGAAGTCCACAAGCTTTGCTGGCTGAGGAATTCTGGGAGTTGAAGTCCACAAGTCTTAAAGTTGACAAGCTTGGAGACCTCTGCCCCAGAATGTTGCTTCTGACCCCTAAAATAGTATTTCCGTGTGAATCTTGGGGCCCGCTCAGCCTTTCCTCTCTCCAGCCATGTTCCAGTCCAAAGCCAGCCGTCTTAAATGAAAGGATTACAAAGCCTTAACCTAAGATTATTTGTCACAAGGAATTTCCCAGGTTTGCTGCCTCCCGACTTTTCCATTCTCACCCTCTATGAGTTCAAAACTCCCTGAGAGAATGAGGCTAACGAAATCCTGACAACGTGAGCTTTTAAAGCCAAAATATCTTTCTGTAATTGACTGCCAGCTTTGTGGTCTGGGGAACCTGGGGGCAATTATACGGCAGGCCACGTCAAGCTGAAAAGCCGTTGTAAAATGCCAGGATGTCCACTCCATATTTGGACAGGAGAAGACAAAGTCAAGTTATGTTTTAGCAAAATGCAGGGCTGCAGAAATCAAGAGAGCTGAACCATAGATCCTTTGGTCTCTTGTTCCTGCTTTCTAGGGGCTGGCTGGAGTTAGGCAGTTCGGTTCTGGTAGCCTTTGTTTATTTACAATTTGATTTCATCTAACGCAGGGAGTGTAATTCCTTCTCATGTATTTTAATCATTTTTAATGCATGGGAAGGAATTACTTTATAAAATAGGGAGAAATATTTCTTTCAAATGGAGTAAGTTTTGGAGGTCCCCTGTAATAATGTCCAAAATTTAAAAGATTTGCAAACTCTTTTGCTGAAAGTTTGGAGGGGAAGTCAACTTTGCTGCCTTAATTGGCTGGATCAGTCTAATCCATTGTTTTTCAAAGTTGGCAGCTTTAAGATGTGGGAAATCAACGCCCAGAATTCCCCATGCTGGCTGAGGAATTCTGGGAGTTTACATCTACACATTTTAAAGTTGATGAGTTTGGAAAACTATCTAGTTAAGGGTCTCCAAACTTTAAGACTTGCGGACTTCAGCTCCTAGAATTCCTCAGCCAGTGTGGGGAATTCTGGAGCTGAAGTCCATAAGTCTTAAAGTTGCCAAGTTTGGGGATCCCTAGTCTAGTAGAATATAGAATAGAATTTAGAACAGGGGGCTTCAAACTTGACAGCTGTAAGACTTACGGACTTCAACTCCCAGAATTCCTTCTCCAGTCATGTTAGCTCAGGAATTCTGGGAGTTGAAGTCCACAAGTCTTAAACTTGCCAAGTTTGAAGATCCTTGATATAGAATAACAGCGTTGGAAGGGACCTTGGAGGTGGTCTAGTCCAACCCCCTTCTTAGGCAGAAAACTCCATACCATTTCAGACAAATGCTTATCCAATCTCTTTTTAAAAACTTCCAGTGTTGGAGCCTTTACAACTTCTGGAGGCAAATTGTTCCACTGGTTAATTATTCTCACTGTCAGGAAATTTCTCCTTAGTTCTAGGTTGCTTCCCTCCTTGATTAGTTTTCATCCATTGTCTGTGCAGAGATTTTCAGTCATCCAAGTTTTCTTTCCATCCCTTGCTTCTTGTCCTGCCTTCTGGTGCTTTGGAGAATAGCTTGACTCCCTCTTCTTTGTGGCGACCCCTGAGATATTGAAACACTGCTCTCATGTCACCCCTAGTCCTTTTCTTGATTAAAATCAGATTTAATGACCGTCTTGCTTAGTGATGGAAGCCCAAGGTCCAACTGTGGTCCCAAGCTGAGGATTACCTTATGTATCTCCATATCTTGAAGGTCAGAGGAGGAGTAACCAAAGGTTGGTTTTCTCCTCTGAATTATTTGGCCAAACCTCTCTCTCTCTCTCATCAAATGATTAGAGTCAGGAAAGTTTCACTCGTCTTCTGGATTCATACAAGACAGTTAACAAGGCTCTTTAAGTCCTGGTGTTGGCACCTACCCAGCATGCTGAGCTTGGCTGGTTCTTTTGTGTTTGGTTAGCCCAAGATTTAATATAATGTACCTAACCTTGAAAGAAATTTATCACAGTAAACAGATTCAGTTTGTGGTGTAAAAGCAACCAGTTGTTTTCTCTATAGGAAGGTTGAGTGCCAATGCAAGGAAGACTGGATTTAAAGAAAGGAGAAAAAATCATAGCCTTCTCCAGAAATCTCTGCTTTTGTTGTCATTGCAAAGGAATCTATGCGAGAAGTATTAATGTTGGGAAGTAGACCAAAGCTGGTATCTGAGCAGATTCAAAATTCACATACCCAGTAAACTTGGAGACACAATTAAATATCCATGCCTAGGCTTACAAAGTTGTGGTTTCTATTTCAGACAGGGATTCTGGATTCGGTTGCGCTCCAGCAGTGGAGGAGCCTGCAGGTAAAGGAGTCTCAAACTTGAAGGTGACGGCTGCAATTCTAGAATCAAATGCCCTAAAAAGGAGGCAGGACTTCCATTCCAAATTGTGGCCTCCAATTTTGATTTGTTTGATATACACGCACACAATTTTTTGGGATGCATGCCCTGTGGAGACCCCAAGTAACTGAAAAGAAATTTAGATCAGACAAAAGAAAGCAGATCTTTGAGGCGGCATAAAGTCATCTACTACACAAGACTTTCTACAAAGATTACTTGTTTGGGAGGCTCTCAGAAAGAGGGTAGTTGGTAGAGGCTGGTGGCCTTAAGACCCTCCCATTTTAGTTCAAAATTGGGGCTAGCATGCCTTCAAATGTCTCTCACAAGGGAAGAATGGGAGGAGAGAAGGGCCCCGTTTCCTGATGTGAACCATGGAAGTCCATGAATGATGAAGAGAGCTCTTGGCTAGACCTAAGAAAGCCGTCATGCTCCTGGTGGAGACTGACTCTGGGGGAGAGGAGGAACAGCCAACAGGGAGTGGAGGTGTGGCTCTGGAGGTTGTGGAGGAAACTGGGGAAGGGCTCAAGCCGGCTGGGCAGTCAGAGGAAGACCCAGGCCCATCCCCTCTTCATCCTAGGACACGCAGGGAGGAGAGGATAAGGGAGAGACGTGGTCTACTCGAGAGGAGAGGGCCTTGATCCTCTTCATGGGCTGCAGCTGTGACAACTGAATAAGGGGACGGATATGCGTAGGGGCGAACGCTGGAAACAAAGCGTGGAAATATCTCTAGTTTATGGTTCCTCTCTGAGTTTGGTGTCCTTCCCAGTGTGTGTTCTGATATCTGTGGACGTCCTCCAGCCCTTACCTTGCCTGGTTTGTGTTGTTTTCCCCCCCCTTTCTTCTTGTAACTGTTTGTGGGGGAGTTTTTTGTCTTCCGTCAAGAATATTCGGAGCTTGGAAGCAAAGAGAAGGAATAAAAGGGGCTTCATCTGTTTTTTGTGACTGTGTTTGTTGTGATGATCCCGCCTTGGGTCATCACAAAAGCTCTTCTGTCCCAGTCGATGGTGTCTGGTACAACCAACCATGGTGAGGAAAAAAATGACAGCGTAAGCATTACAACACCAAGACCCAACCCATAGCTTGAATCTGACCCTGTACCTCAGCATCGTTCTCATGGGTTGGGTTGCAATGTCGCAACACCCACTGAGTGATTTGCCTCCTCCTGGGAAATTCTCTGCCCCGGTTTGACGCTTCTTGTCATTCCTGGGCCTCTTAGGAGATTTTGGCTAATGCAGGATCTCACTGCAGATTATTCCGACAGGGACGTCTGACAAGGAGAGTGAGATAAAATACTTGCCCGTTGTGTAACATGATTGCATGTTGGAGTGGCACGTTTTTTCTTGCAGTTCTTCCTGGGCTGCGTCTAATTTCCCCCGCGGCACTTAAGGGAGATGGGGGGGGGAATGCGCCTCCCCAAGGTTTTCTTTCATTTTTTATTTACAAGGCCTTTGTCCAGGAAGCATGATCTCCTTTGCCTAAACTACCTAAAGCTGTGATTGATGGGGGGAAGGGATGGAATTCTGGTTCCCAAACTCAACCTTTATTCACGGCTCCTCGATTTTGGGACTTTGGAAGAAGTGCAGCAAAGAGCAACAAAGACGATGAACACAAACAAAACATAGGAAGAACGGTTGCAGGAACTGGGCTTGGCCAGTCTAGATAAAATAAGGACTAGGGGGGGCATGATAGCAGTGTTCCAGTATTTGAGGGGCTGCCCCAAAGAAGAGGGAGTCAAACTATTCTCCAAAGCACCAGAGGGAAGAAACAATGGATGGAAACTAACCAATGAGGGAAGCAACCTGGGAATAAGGAAGAATTTCCTGACAGTGAGAACAATTAACCAATGGAACTACTTGCCTCCAGAAATTGTGGGTGTTTTATCACTGGAGGATTTAAAGAAGAGACTGGACAGCCACTTGTCTGAAATGGTAGAGGTTCTCCTGCTGAAGCAGGGGGCTGGACTAGAAGACCTCGAAGGTTCCTTCCAGCTCCATTCTATTCTATGCTTGCGATTTGGAGCAGCTGGGTTACAGTCAGGGTTCCAGGGCAGACTTTTGTTGGGTGAGAGCAGTTTGGGGTGACCAACTTGAGACCAACAATGACGTAAACAGCCCCCCAATCCAGAAACTGCCAAAGAGCCATCAGAAAACAGCCCAGTGTAATACAGCAGTAGTCCAGTATTTCAGGGGCTGCCAGAAAGAGGAGGGGGCCAACTTATTTTCCAAAGCACCAGGAGGCAAGAGAAGAAGCAATAGACGGAAATTAATCAAAGAGAGAAGCAACTTGGAGTTGAGGAGAAATTTCCTAAAAGTCGGAGCCGTTAACCAGGCATGCCTTCAGACGTTGTAGGTGCTTCATCACGGGAGGCTTTTAAGGAGAGAGTGGACAGTCACCTGTCTCGAATTGAGTAGGGTCTCCCACTTGAACAGGGGGTTGGACTAGATGAACTCCAAGGTCCCTTCCACCTCTGTTCTGATTGATTGATTGGAATCAGAATTGGAAGGGCGATCCAGGTTAAAGCATCCTGGGGAGATGGTAGTCCAATTTGGGCTCGAACTCATCCAACGCACGGACGGCCATGACCATTCTGGGTCCCTGGTGCCCCTGTCAAATGATGCTTCTTGTAGGGAAGGAGGGTTTTTCTAGGAGGTGGGTAGGTAGGAGAAACACCTGCCGTTTTTCACCCCAGCAACTATCAGGCGTGAAAACATCATGGCTGTCAAAGATCCAAACAAGTCTTGACAAGAACGAGAGCTGGAGATGCTGTTTATGGGTTGGGTTGTCACCGGCAATGCTGGTCCGAGATACTCTACTGCAGAGATGGCTCCAACCCGGTGGATTGGGGGGCTTCTTGTCCCTTGGAGTGGTTTTGCTGTTGTACGAAGGGTCTTTGTAGGAACCCCAGGCGTGATGCGTCTCGGGGTGTCCATTCCGCGTGTTCCTTTCTTTGGAAAACGGCTTCCTTAATGGGGCTGCCTTAAAAGCCTGCCTAGAAAGAGGCATCACGAAGGACCTCTTTTTCTAGTGGCTTTGACTAGCTTTTAACCCAGTTTTCTCTGTCCAACATTTTTAAACACCCTGTGCTTTAATGTGCCTTGAAGCCCATGGGAAGGGCAGCGTAGAAAGGAATAGATTAAATCAGTACTGTTGTGGACAACCAGTGGAGCTGGCAGCAGATTCGGACAGTGAGGAGGTTGGGGAGGAGCATGGGCCACTCCTGGAGTCTGGGGAAGGCTCTGATGAGGGCTCTGCATCGGAGGCAGAGATGGGGCCAGGGCCTTCCAACAGTTATCAGCTGCCTTCGGAATCGGAGATCAGCAAGACAGAAGAACAGCTGGAGCCTGTTCCCAATGTGCGCATGCACAGAGCTGCCAGATGAAGGGAACGGCTAAGGAACAAGGGTCAACTCGGGAGTAAGGGCTCAGGTGGATGGTGAATGGCCCCTCCCATAGGGAATAAAGAGGAGTGAAAGGGAAGTGGGGTTTTGCAGGAGACAGTTAGTTCAATTCATTAGGATGAAGATCCGTTCCTGACTTCTTGCCGAGTAACTGCTGCTACAGTGTGGCGTTTGGAAGATACCGGCCTGGTAACTCTCCCAGCTTGATAAAGGTCTGTGGTGGTGAAATCTCCTTAAAGACTGTTCGCCGGGACTTTGCTGGAGAGGAATTCCCTTTAACCGAAATAAAAGGGGTTCGATCGGGATGAGGAGACAGCTTCATGATCTTGGGAAGCCTGGGTCAGAACAAGCACTGTGAAAAATCCTTCTGTCCTTGGAGAAAGTTGGAGGTCCAACCTAAGTCAACTGTGTGTGGTTGAGTTCAGTGGACAGTTGCGCTGCTCAGTTGGTTGGAATGGAGCATCAAACTCACCAAAGAGCCAGTTCGCAAAATCAGGCCCACCTGCTTGCCTTCCTCCTCTTCAGCTCTTCCCCTCTTAAGAAGGCAGGTGTGTGCTGTCTTGGGCAATATTTGTAGCTTGCAGGCACAGGCTGGGTGAGGAATGGCTGTGGGAGCCAGAGACTCATGCCTGGACATGCTGCGGAGAAGCAAGACCGTCCTGGTGTCTCCGAAGGCCCTTGCTTGGAAGCAGGCAGCGTACCTCTGCTCGGGGTGCCTTGAAGGCCTTTGGAGGCAGCTGGAACAGAATGGAATGGAAGTCAGAATAGAATAGAATAGAATAGAATAGAATAGAATAGAATAGAATAGAATAGAATAGAATAGAATAGAATAGAAAAATGGAATGTAGAATAGAATAGAATTTAGAGTAGAGTAGAGTAGAGTAGAGTAAAGTAGAGTAGAGTAGAGTAGAGTAGAGTAGAACAGAACAGAACAGAACAGAACAGAACAGAACAGAACAGAATAGAATAGAATAGAATAGAATAGAATACTTTATTGGCCAAGTGTGATTGGACACACAAAGAATTTGTCTTGGTGTAAATATTCTCAGTATACATAAAAAAAAGGTACATTCGTTAAGAATCAAGAATCATAATGTACAACACTTAATGATAGTCATAGGGTACAATCAACAATAAAATCATACTAGGAACAGTCAATATAAATCGTAAGGATACAAGCGACAAAGTTACAGTCATACAGTCACAAGTGGGAGAGGATGGGTGATAAGGATTGATGAGAAAATTAATAATAACAGTAGTGGAGACTTTGTAATAGTTGAACAGTGTTGAGGGAATTATTTGTTTAGCAGAGTGATGGTTTTCGGGGAAAAACTGTCCTTGTGTCTAGTTGTTCTGATGTGTAGTGCTCTGTAGCATCGTTTTAAGGGAAGGAGTTGAAACAGTTTATGTCCAGGATGTGAGGGACCTGTAGATATTTTCACAGCCCTCTTTTTGACTCCTGCAGTATACAGGTCCTCAACTGAAGGCAGGTGGGTAGTAATTGTTTCTTCTGCAGTCCTAATTATCCTCTGGAGTCTGTGTCTGTCCTGTTGGGTTGCAGAACCAAACCAGACAGTTACAGAGGTGCAGATGACAGACTCAATCATTCCTCCGTAGAACTGGATCAGCAGCTCCTTTTGGGCACTTTGAGCTTCCTGAGTTGGTGCAGAAAGAACATTCCTTGTTGTGCTTTTTTGAGGATGTTTTTGATGTTAGGTGTCCATTTTAGGTCATGTGATATAGTAGAACCTAGAAATTGGAAGGTCTCTACTGTTGATACTGTGTTGTCTAGCATTGTAAGAGGTGGTAGTATGGGAGGGTCCTTGGAGGTCTTCTAGTCCAACCCCTGCTCAAGCAGGAGAACCCATAACATTCCAGATAAGTGACTGTCCAGTTACTTTTTTAAAACTTCCAGTGATGGAGTGCCCACCATTTCTGAAGGCAAAGTGTTCAATGGGTTGATTGCTCTCACCGTTAGGAAATTTCCCTTTCATTCCAGGTTTCCACCCATTGTTTCTTGCCCTGCCCTCAGGTGCTTAGAGAATAATTTGACCCCCTCTTCTTTGTGGCAGCCTCCTCAAATCCTGGAATATGGCCGTCATGTCACCAGTATGCTGGGTTGATAATCCAGAGTTGCCCAACCTGGTGTCCGCAGCTCCCAGAATTCCCAGCCAGTTGGCCTGAGGCCACTGGATAGCTGGAGAATTCTGGGACTTGCAGGCCAGCACAACTGGGAGATGTCAGATGTGGGAAGGCCGAGATGGCTTATCGGGTGTTAATCACAGGTAGTCCCTGACTTACAACAATTTGTTTAGTGACTGTTCGAAGTTACCACGGCATCGAAAAAAGGGACCTATATAACACTTTTTCCACACTTATGGCCATTGCAGCATCCCCATGGTCACGTGATCAAAATTCGGACGCTTGGCAACTGACTCATACTTACGACGGTTGCAGTGTCCTGGGGGGGGTCATTGGATCCCCTTTTGAGACCGCAAAGTCAATGGGGAAGCACGATTCACTTAACAATCATATTACTCACTTAATGGTGGCAAGAAAGCTGGTAAAATGAGGCAAATGTGATGACCCAGAGTGTAACGCAAATGTAACAAAATCCGAAACATAGATAAATGTCCTTTATTGCCTCCAACTTGGCCCCAATGTTCAATAATTCTAAGTTGGAGATAAAACTTATTCAAAAATAGTCTTCAAAAGAAAGCAATACAGTCCGAACTTAATGATAGAGGTGAAATAAAAAACCAAAACAAACTACAATGAAGGAAATTCCACAGTGGACCAGGATAAGTAATTACTAGCTTCAAGGAGATAACAAGGCACAGTCTGTTGGAAGGACGCCAACCAAGATAACTTCAGCCCAAAATAACACACGCTTTACTTCTGGCAACGCTGTCTTGTAATCGTCTCTCTTATATACTAGTCTCCCCAGTTGCAACTAATGAGGGGGATCATGGCCGCTTCCTCTCTCGTAAGCCAAGTTGTTTCCTCTTCCGTTCCTCCCTGCGTGCCCTAGGATGGAGGGGGGGATGGGCCTGGTTCTTCCTCTGACTGCCCAGCTGGCCTCTGCCCTTCCCCAGCCTCCTCCACAACCTCCGGAGCCACACCTCCACTCCCTGTCAGCTGTTCCTCCTCTCCCTCAGAGTCCGACTCTAACAAGGGCATGACAGCAAAATTCACTTAACAACTGTATTGCTTGGCAATGGAAATGTTGGGCACGACTGTGGTCAGAAGTCGAGGAGTACCTGTTTCCAAAAAGCTTTGCTCAGTGATGTTGTATTCAGCTGGGAAGGAGCTCCTGGATCAAATTAGGCTTCATTTATGGAAGGAGAATGGGCATCCATCAGGGCATGTCATTTCCAAGCATCCTCTGTGGTGCATAAAAGGTTTCCCCCAGATGAAAGTTGGAAGAAGGTAGCCCTTTAACTTTTAATGAGTGCCTTTTATTTTATTTTTTATTGAACGTGGCTATCAATTGTCTTAATGTGCCTTAATTATTCGATTGTTGTTTCTCTTGGAGGCAGCCATATTAAGATCCTTTGGCGCAAGACATGTCATCTAAACAGGGTGCAATAAATTAATAAATACTTTTGGATATTATCATTACTATTGTTGTTTGGACCGGTGGCAGGCATGCTGCTGCGATGCTCATATCTCATTTCTTGCAGCTACCTGTGGGAAACAGCCGGTATTTCGCCTGCTTTTCACCACCACCCCCCAAATGTATTGAGCACCGATTCTTATAACAACCCTCAGACAGCATGACCAAAAAGCTGACAAGATTATAGAACTTGTAGTCTTAAGACATCTGGGCTAAGGAAGCATATTAAGATCCTGTGCATTTCCCTCCTGCCTCTTCTCCATGCTTCACCAGTGAGATTCTCCCACAGGTTTCTCATTCTGTGGGACATTAAAAGGGCAGGAATCACTTCTTACTGTCAGCTTCTCAAATAAATTGAGCCCCTTATTTATTTATTTATTTATTTATTTTTGTGGGGAGCAGGTTCTCCCCAGGCCTTTTAATTATCTTTGTGTTACTTTGCTATTGCATATTCATTCATTCTGTGGTTTATGAGACAAAGGTTGGCACTTTCTGTCAAAAATAGGCAATAAATAATGCCTTGTGAAGGAAAGACAGATGAGGGCATATGAGTACTTGAGTCAGAAATTTAAGAGGATTTCTCTTGGACCATTGTCAGCAGATTTGTGCGTGCGTGTGTGTCAAATTTATCTTGGCTGGCTTGGCAGTTCTTCTGGCGAAGGAGGCCTTTAGACATGGATCTGCCACACATCCATCATAGGACTCATCTGGCACATGCAGAAGTTTAGAGAAGGCCAACTCAGCGCAAGAAAGCAGAGACGAGGAGAATGTGTTCTCAAAACAGGAAGAATTTCCCTTCCCACATGGCTCCTCCTCCTCTTCTTTCTCCTTCTCCTCCTCCTCCTTCTTCTCCTCTTCCTTCTCCTCCTCCTCCTCCTTTTTCCTCTCCTCCCCCTCTCCCTGGCTTTGAGTAGCTGTCTCAGGTCTCATGGGCTTATTGCTTTAGAGCGTGTGGGAAGGCCAGTCTCTCTCTCAGGCTCAATTTCTGGATTAGGAAGAGAATTCCAAGCTGGTGGAATGAGTCCTCTGTGTTGTGATGTTTCTTGGATCAGTGTTATGTTCCCCATCTGGATCCAAGATTCCAGCTGCCGGCCTTCCTTGCTAAATGATTCTCACAAACTTGCATGCCTTGCTAGATAGTTGTGGTGCAAAAAAAAGAAAGAAAGAAAGAAAGCCAAGCCCATTGGTGCTTTCTTGGAAGGAAATTCTCTATCCCTAGACATCCATACAGTTTGCTGGATTGGTGCCTGAAGACCTGGGAAATAAAATGGACAGGACAGTTCCCTTTGTTGGAGAATAAAAACCAAGTGACCTTTAATGGAGCCAGGAGAGAGAATTCGTTGAGAACATTTCCTTATTGGATTTTGATTTATTTTATTTTAATTTTACCATCGCTTTGCTTGCTTCCTGAAGGGCAATTTTGAAATTACGACAATTGCATAATGTGAAATTATGACATTATGACAATGGATAAATTAGACAAACTAATGGAAATTAATCAAGCAGAGATCCAACCTAGAATTAAGGAGAAATTTCCTGACACCAAGAACAATCAGGGGAACATCTTGCCTCCAGAAGGCATCAGTGGAGGTTTTCAAGAAGAGATTGGGCAGTCATTTGACCTAGATGACATAAGATCTCCTGCTTTGAGGAGGGTGGGGGGGTTGGACTAGAAGACCTCCAAGGTCCCTTCCACCTTATGATTCTGTTTTTGTGTTTCCTGTGTTTCTCTGAAGGGCCAGAACCAAAGAGTTGTTGTTGCTTGTTATATTTTTATTTTTGGCTCTTCGGTTGTTGATAATATTCATGAACTCTGCAGCAAAAAGATGGATTCTTTGCGGAGTAAAACGCCTGGTCAGAGAGCAGCTCAGCTGTTTTGGGAAAAGAGGAATAATATGCCAAATGCTGCCGTGTCAAAGCGCTACTCATTTTTGCCTCGGAGCAGAGTCAGCAGTTACGTGGGGAGAGCATGCGGATGCGCCCATGAATTAACTGATGCAAAAACAAACACTGATTTTTGGGAGCGGAGCACACAGCGTGGCTGCAATGTGTTATGCAGAGCCGGCCTACTTTTTTTAGGGAGGAAATAGTGTAGGTAGTGGGAAATGTTTGGTGGTTTAACATCCAGTCTGGAGATGAGGCTGGAGGAGACCTGTGGGCTGAGCTGCTTGTTAGCAGTAGCCCTTAGACTTATGTACCACTTCATAATGCTTTCCAGCCCTCTCTAAGCGGTTTACAGAGTCAGCCTGTTGACCTCAACAATTTTGGGTCCTCCTTTTACCCACCTCAGAAGGAGGGAAGGCTGAGTCAACCTTGAGCCAGTGAGAATCGATCTCAGGGCAGTGGGCAGAGTTAGCCTGCAATGCTGCATTCTAACCACTGTGCATCATGGATGGATGGAGGGAGGGAGGGAGGGAAGGGCAATAGCAATAGACTTATATACCGCTTCACAGTACTTTTACAGCTCTCTCTAAGCAGTTTACAGTCAGCCTCCTGCCCACACCAACAATCTGGGTCCTCATTTTACCCACCTCGGAAGTACGGAAGGCTGAGTCAACCTTGAGGCAGTCAGAATCAAACTCCTGGCTGTGGGCAGAATCGGACTGCAATATTGCATTCTAACAGGAAGGAAGGAAGGAAGGAAGGAAGGAAGATGATGGCTCACTTAACAACCAGAGTGACTTGCTTAATGACTGAAGTGGAAGTGAGGTCACATGTTATTGCGGTCATATGCTTAGTGACCGCAGCACTTAGCAAGAGAGTTACCAGTCACAATTGCAGCCGCTAACCGAGGATTACCCATATCCCATTTTTTATTCCAAGCCATATCACAGCAAATATAGCAATAGCACTTAGACCTCTATACCGCTTCACGGTGCTTTCCAGCCCTCTCTAAGCAGTTTACAAAGTCAGCCTCTTACGCCCAACAATCTGGGTCCTTGTTTTGCCCTCCTCAGAAGGACAGAAGGCTGAGTCAACCTTGAGCCTGGTGAGAGTAGCCTGCAGAACTACACCTGCAGAACTACTGCGCCACCGTGACTCGTTTGATGCCCAAAATATTGGGGTTTAGTCCCTGCCCTTGTTGAAGTAAACTGTTGGGTTTCAGAAAGACCTGGAGTTTTTTTTTTTTTTTTCACATTTTAGCAAACTCATAAATACAGGTAGTCCTTGCAGGAAAGGAGGACAGAGGTAGAAATTCATAATTGAAATAATACAGTAGTCCTACACTTACAACCATTCGTGTAGTGACTGTTCAAAGCTATAAATGCTCTGAAAAAAAGGGATTTTAGAAGCATTTCTTAAACTTGCAACCTTTGTAACCTCCCCATGGTCACATGATTAAAATTCAGGTGCTTGGCAACCGGCTCATATATATGACGGTTGCAGTGTCCTGGGAAGATTCACTTAACAACCGTGTTACTAACTTAACAACTGCAGTGATTCATTCACTCAGCAACTAGGGCAAGAAAGGTTGTAAAATGGAGCAAAACTCACTTAACAAATGTCTCACTTAACAACATAAATTTGGGGCTCAATTATGACTGTAAGTCGAGGACTACCCGTATTTGAAATACAACAAGAGGTTGATACCAATGGAGAGAAACTAGAAGTTATGGCAGATGTTGCTCCCTGGCTCCAAATAATCCCTGAGTCCATGCTAAGCCTTTTAAAGATGGATCTGAAACTGGGCTGCAAGACCCAAATGAGCGCTAGATGGCAGCAAAGAGACACAGTGAATAACCTTGGCTGCCATCTAATGGCGGTTTAGGATTCTGTAATCCTGGTTTTTGAAAGATTTTTTTAAAAAGTACATTAGTAGATATTTAAAAACACCGCTCAGAAAAAGAGATAGAAAAAAAGAGAGAGAGAAAAGAAATTAGAAACTAGATTTTTCAGCTATATAAAATCAATGCAAATATAATTTAATTTATGGAATCTTGGATTAAAATAAAAGGATTAAATTAGAAAAAAAAAATCTAAAGGGACATTAGATAAGCGCTGCATACAGATAGTCTCTGACTTTCAACCATTCATTTTAGCAACTGCTAAACGATAGCACCGAAAAAAAGCGACTTAAAACCAATCCTCACGCTTACGGCTGTCGCTTGCTGGCTGGAGAACTCTGGAGGTTTGAAGTCCTCCCAGCTTCCAAGGGCCAAGGTTGGCAAACTTTTGGAGGGTTAACTATACTTTGTTTCTTCAAATTGGAAAGGGGGGGGGTAGGAAAGCACCCCCCCTCCTCACTCCCGGCCTCTACCGCAACGTTTCTAGGGCTCTTGTCTTGGCCCCTCCCCCCCCACTTCAAGGCCTTGAGGGGTGGGGGAAGGGGGACAATTCCCTACTGTCTGCAAAAACCACTCGGGCACAAAAAGGACTTTGTTGTGGGAGCCGGTGGGAGGATGGAAGGCCTGAAGATCTGACGGGGGCTGAAAAACCACAGCTTTGTCCTAACATGCCGAGAATGTGTGGTTGTAAAACTGCCGGGGGGGACGGGGGGACAGGACGGGGGACGGGACAAGAACCAAAAAAGGTTCCTGTCGGGGTTTTTTTTTTCTGCTCAGTGATGCTAGCACGGACCGCCCCTCGTTCTGAGTCATGCTTTCTGCTTTGGGGGGGAAAGGCACATCAGTCTGGCATGCGAAGGGCTCAACCTCTCGTAGAGGATATAAAAAGCAAGACTTTTGAGCTGCCTGCACCCGCCCCCCCAATTTGCAGTGAGTCACTTGCTGGGCGGGCTCCGTGTCTGGAAGGAAACCATCCTAGAACAGTGATTCATGCAGAGCAGTAACCGGCAACCTCTTTTTGATCTGGCCAGGGTTGCCGCCCCGATTCCCCATCTTGAGGGCACCCCCTCCTGAATAACAATAGCGCTTAGACTTATATGCCGCTTCCCAGGGCTTTCCAGCCCTCTCTAAGCAGTTTACAGAGTCAGCCTATTGTCCCCAACAATCTGGGTCCTCGTTTTACCCACCTTGGAAGGATGGAAGGCTGAGTCAATCTGGAGCCGGTGAGAATCGAACTGCTAGCAGTGGGCAGAGTTAGCTTGCAATACTGCATTCTTAACCACTATGTCACTACAGCTCTTAGATTAATTATAGACATAGATTGGATGGATGGATGGATGAAGAGAGAGAGAGAGAGAGAGAGAGAGAGAGAGAGAGAGAGAGAGAGAGAGAGAGAGAGCACTTAGACTTATATACTGCTTCACAGCCCTCTCTGAAAAGTTTACAGAGCCAGCCTCTTGCCTCCAACAGTCTGGGTCCTCATTTTAGCCACCTCAGAAGGATGGAAGGCTGAGTCCATCGGTCAGGATCGAACTGCTGGTGGTTGCAGAGTTAGCCTGCAATACTGCATTCTAACCACTGTACCACCATGGCTCTTGGAGATAGATTGGATGGATGGATGGATGGATGGATGGATGGAGAGAGAGAGAGAGAGAGAGGCAGGCAGGCAGGCAGACATAGAGATAAATCCTAGACTGTCATTTCACAGTGCTTTCCAGCCCTCTCTTAGCGGTTTACAGAGTCAGCCTATCTGGGTCTTTGTTTTACCAATCTTGGAAGGATGGAAGGCTGAGTCAACCTTGAGCCAATCAAGATCAAACTGCTGGCAGTTGGCAGAGTCAGCCTGCAATACTGCATTCAAACCACTGCAAATGATGGATGGATGGAAGGAATGGGAATGGGAATGGGATGGATGGATGGATGGAAAGAAGGAAGGAAGGAAGGAAGGAAGGAAGGAAGGAAGGAAGGCAACAGTAGTTAGACTTATATACAGTTCCATAGTGCTTTACAGCCCTCTCTAAGCACTTTACAGAATCAACATATTTTCCCCAACAATCTGGGTCCTCATTTTACCAACCTCAGAAAGATGGAAGGCTGAGTCAACCTTGAACCAGTCAGGATCGAACTGCTGGCAGTTAGCAGAATTAGCCCGCAATGCTGCATTCTAACTAACGTACACCACCATGGCTGAAAATATCCATCAAACAATGATTGTTAATCGCGAGAAAAAGGGAAAAAGCATGCAATATGCATAGAGTCAAGTCCTCAACTTACAATCACAATTGAGGCCAGAATTTCTGTTGGTAAGCAAAGCAGTTGTTAAGTGACTCATGCCAATTTTACGGCCTGTTTTGCCACAGTGACTAAGCACATCATGACAGTTGTTAAGTGAATCACATCATCGTTAAGCGAATACAATTTCCTCCCCCATTGACTTTGCTTATCGGAAACTTACCAGAAAGTCACAAATGGTGATCCCACGTCCCTGAGACAATTGCAACTATTGCAAATACACACCCAGTGGCCAAGTACCCGAATTGTGATGTTGGGAATGCTGTCGTTTTAACCTTGACTGTTTTTAAGATGTGTGGAATTCTAGAAATTGAGCTCCGCACATCTTACAGTCGTCAAGGTTGAGGAACACCGCTGTAACAGTTGTAAGTGCGAGGACTGGGGGTAAGTCGCTTTTTTTCCAGTGCTATCTCAACTTTAACATACTCACTAAATGGATGGATGTAAGTTGAGGGTTACCTGCAGTAAGAGATGGAACATGGGGACAGGTGGGGTAGCCAAAGATGCTTGGTGAACACCTGGCCCCTACAGGCACCATGATGCGGCTCTTTGGGTTGTGTTGCCAGCCTTTAACAGATCAACAGTTGAAAAGAATCTTGTAGGTCATCTAGTCCAACCCCCTGCCCAAGCAGGAGACCCTATACCATTTCTGACAGATGGAAGCCAATCTCTTCTTGAAAGCTTCCAGTGATGAAGCTCCCACAACTTCCGAAGGCAACTTCTGTTCCTTCGGTTGATTTGTTCTCACTGTCAGAAAATTCCTCTTTATTTCCAGGTTGAATCTCTCCTTGTTCGGTTTCCATCCATGATTCCTTGTCTGGCCTTTAGGTGTCTTGGAAAACAGCTTGACCCCTTCCTCCTCTCTGGGGCAGCCCCTCAAATACTGGAAGACTGTTCTCCTGTCTCCCCTGGTCCTTCTCTTCCCTAGACCAGCCAGGCCCGGTTCCTGCAACCATTCTTCATATGTTTTAGCCTCCAGTCCCCTAATCCTCCTGGTTGCTGTTCTCTGCACTCTTTCTAGAGTCTCAACATCTTTTTTTACATCGTGGTGACCAAAACTGGATGCAGTACTCTCGGTGTGGCCTTACTAGGGCTTTATAGAATGGTATTGGTACCTCGCTTGATCTCGATTGTATCCCTCTGTTAATGCAATTAGGATTGCATTGGCTTTTTGGGCTGCTGCTGCACACGGCTGTCTCCTATTTAGCTGGTTGTCCACTAAGACTCCAAGATCCTTCACAATTACTGCTATTAAGCCTGGTTTCCCCCAGTCTATAGGTGTCCTTTGGGTTTTTCTTGCCTGAGTGTAGGACTTTACTTTTAACTCTTTGTTTCCCCTTGCGGTAGAGGGATGGGGAGCCAAACATGTGCAGTTACTGGTGTGACATCCTGTTTTCCTATGCAGGGAGGTCTTTCCATGGCTGGCTTTGTTTGCAGTGGCGTCAGCCTCGGCCAGCAAGACAATAAGCCCAGTGCGTCAGCGGTTGCAGGAATATTATTCCCTTATTACATTGGGATCCCACCTGAAGTTGGCAGGTTTTGCGCGATAAAAGCAGCTCGTTTGACCTAGCAGAGTGGAATGTATGCTGGGTCCATCGGAGCAGAAAATTAATTCTCACCCGAGCTCTGTGGTTGGAGGGAGCTTTTGCGTCTCATCTCTTATTAGCTTTTTCGCAACCAGGAGCTCTTTGGAGGGGAGTCTCTTTGGAGCTGCTAATTGTGCTGAATCCTTCAAAACAACCAAGGGAGAATCTACTCTCCAGCGGTGGGCTGACTTTGCATCATGGGCTTAAGCAAATGACCGAATTATAACCCCGTTTTCTTTTTTCTTTTGTAAAAGTTTCTTATTTTTTAACAACAAACATAAACAAAAATAAACATAAAACAACAAATAAAACCTTTCAGCTGTACAGTGTGTCGGTTGGTACATATTTCTTGTGCAAAGTATCTATCGTCTTTTCCTCTTACAGTTAAATTTATATTCTGATTATATTACTCAATATATTACTTTCCATTTCATGTTACGTTATTATTACATCATCGTTAGACTTTAACTGTAAATTCGTATTATCCTTTTAGAGCAAGTCTCAGTTTTTACTAGTTCTAGCTCATATTATAATTCATTCAATAATAAACATTTGTAACATATCATTACTATTGGATTATATTCATTATTATATTACCTTTATATTATAATATATTTCATTTTCCTGTTTTTCTATCTAGCCAAATAAATCCCATATTTTATAATATTCTTTTTCTTCTTGCTCTCTAATTGCCAGTGTTAATCTACTCATCTCTGCACATTCCATTATTTTCTTTATAACCGCTTTTTCTAGGCAGGCACAATGCAATGAACCCTAAAAGACCCCGTGTACAATGGTTGAGGCATTGGCTGCAAACTCAGCCACTTGGAGTAAATTCCCCCCAGAGTCCAGCAGGATCTAAAAGTAAATATATTTAGTACTAGCTCGATACCCGTGCTTTGCTATGAAACTATGTGGTCCGGCTTAGTTTTTGGGGAGGAAAATAAGTGTGTGTGTGTGGGGGGGAATTCTGCCTCTGCCTACCAGCATCGATTGGTATTCAACTGGCTAGCATCCTGTCAGTGTGTGAGAGTTGAGGGCTGTTTGGAAACTGAAAGAATATTTGCTGTGTGAGCAAGAAGGAGAGAACAAGGAGCCTGGGAGTGGCTTAGCTCAACTGTTCTGTACTAAAGCTGCTTGGTGCTGTGAAACTAAAACGGAAACTCCTCTCTTCTGCTTGTGTTTTGCATTTGGAACATATTTCTTTCCAGGTGGGGAAGGGGAGTAGAACACCTTAGCATCAGTGTGCGTTATTAATAATAATAATATAGGAAATACTAATGCTCTGATAGTCATTTCGAAAAATCCTTTCTTAGTAAGCACCCAGAAGCCAAGAGGAACACACATGCCAAATTTATTTATATAATATATATTTATTTATCTATTTTCTTAGGTTTTCGCAGGTACTTACATGTATGGCATTCAGCTTTCTTCGGGTATTTTCCCACGTCATTATAGTTGTGTTTTTAAAGTTGTAGCAATGTTTCGGCAGAATCTCATCCGCCATCATCAGGCTTCTGTATTGTGCTCGTCTGTGAGTCAGACTTTCACAGCCATTTCTGTTTTAAATTTGGGGCTAGCCTACTGCTGTGCCAGGTTTTTTCTTCATCCGGATTGGTTGGGAGTCTTGGTCTGTGTTTATTGGAGTTTGCTGTGTTCTGCTTGATTGGTGTTTCTAATATCTTCTGTCTGTTTTGTGGCTCTTTTTGTGTCTTGATTGGCTGGCAACATTGTGTTCCTTTATATATATATGGATCTTTGGTTATTCGGGTTTTCTCCGGGGTAAAATTGGAAGTATCTAGGTGACGTTTCGATGAAGTCTCATTTATCATCTTCAGGCTTGTGTATTCAGCTTTGTGCTTCTCGGAATAATATATGGAGGAAGGAGGGAGGGAGATTCAGCGGCTTGCCTCCGTGATGTGCTTGCAGGTATGAATTGGCGTTTGACGCTCTGTGGAAATGTTTGGTGCAGAGTAGATTGTCTCCATAAATGGGCCACTTCCCCCAGTCCCTTGTTTTTGCGCCTGGGAATTAACGCTCAGTTCATCCAGAAGGGATCGAGCTGGGATGCGGCGCTGCAGTTGTTCAATTAGGAGGAAAATTCTCAGTTAAGGAGGAAGATTCCTAAAAAACTCCTTTGGTGCATTGACCCAAATCGTGGAGGGGGGGAAAAGATGTTGCTTCGTGGTCCAGAAGTCCTTTCTGGAGAAGCCACTTCTGTTGTCCTTCAAAATCAGGGGTGGGCAACCACAGGTAGACCTCGACTTACAACAGTTCATTTAGTGGCCGTTCCAACTTACAACGGCCCTGAAAAAAGTGATTTAGGACTAATTTTCACACTTACGACCGTTGTAGGATCCCCATGGGGATATGATCAAAATTCAGAGGCTTGGCAACTGATTCATACTTATGACGATCGCCGTGTCGGGGGGGAATCCCCTTTTGAGAACGTCTGACAAGCAAAGTCAATAAGGAAGCCGGATTCATTAACTGTAACGGATAATAACAGATTAATCAGAGTTGGGAGGGACCTTGTAAAGTCATCTAGTCCAACCCCTGCCCAAGCAGGAGACCCGACACCATTTCTGACAAATGGCAGTCCAGTTTCTTCTTGAAAGCCTCCAGTGGTGAAGCTCCCATAATTTCCGAAGGCAACTTCTGTTCCATGGGTGGATTGTTTCCCCTGTCAGAAAATTCTTCCTTATTTCTAGGTTGAATCTCTCCTTGATCAGTTTCTATCCATTATTCCTTGTCTGGCCTCCAGGTGCTTTGGAAAATAGCTTGACCCCTTCCTCCTCTCTGGGGCAGCACGTCAAATATTGAAAGACTGCTGTCCTGTCTCCCCTGGTCCTTCTCTTCCCTAGACCAGCCAGGCCCAGTTCCTGCAACCATTCTTCATATATTTTAGCCTCCAGTCCCCTAATCATCCTGGTTGCTCTTCTCTGCCCTCTTTCTAGAGTCTCAACGTCTTTTTTATAGTGTGGTGACCAAAACTGGATGCAGTACTCTAGGTGGGGTCTTACTAAGGCTTTGTAGAGTGGGTATTAGTACTTCCCTTGATCTTGATTGTATCCCTCTGTTAATACAATTTAGGACTGCATTGGCTTTTTTGGCTGCTGCTGCTGCACACTGCTGGCTCCTATTTAGCTGGTTGTCCACTAAGACTCCAAGATCCCTCTCCCAGTTACTGCTGTTGAGCCTGGTTTCACCCAGTCTGTAGGTGTCCTTTGGGTTTTTCTTGCCTGAGTGTAGGACTTTACTTTTCTCTACATTGAATTTCATTTTGTTAGATATGGCCCAGTGTTCTAGTCTGTAAAGAATCCATCTGGATCTTGAGCCTATCTATCTGCTTGGGCGTTAGTATTCCTGCCAGCTGTTCCTGCCACTTAAAAACTGCAATAATTCATTCAACAACGGTGGCAAGAAAGGTCGACAGATGCTGCAAAAAATTCCCCTAACCAACGTTTTCACTTAGCAACGGAAACGTTGGGCTCAATTGTGGTCGTAAGTGGAGGACTACGGCCGGTGGACTTCAACTCCCAGAATCCCCAAAGCCAGCACGGCTGGTTCAAGAATTCTGGGAGTTGGAAGTCCAACAAGGTGTAAAGCTGCCCTTTTTCAAAAGGGGCCCTTCCTTCCAACCCCTGTGTAGTGTACCCCACTCCCTGACCCCAAGGCCTTCTCCCTTTGCCCCTTTGCTCTGGAGAATGTACGCGCCCGCGCAGACAAGCAGGCCTCTGTGTCAAAAGTCCCGTCCCCCGCCGCCCCGCAACCCAACAGGAAACTCAGATCCTGTTGCAATGGATTTTATGCAAGTGACTCACTTCGCTTTCGTAGCGTCCCTTCCCCGCCCTCGCCTTTGCGTGAGGGTGGTGTTGTAATCGGAGTCCTATCTGAGAACATGGGCTGTTTTGTCTTGAGACCAGGCATTTATTTGCTTCTTCCTTGAGCCACATTAATTATCCTGCCGTTCGTTCGTTCGTTCGTTCGGTGGACTGGAGAAAAGGTTGCACTTGGGAGGGAGAAAAACCCCGCAGAGATTCTGCAGAGCCTTAGAGGTTGTCCTCGACGTACGACCTGAAGCTGCTGCTTGCTAAGCAAGAGGGTGATGAAGTTGGGCTCTGCCCCGCTTTATGACCTTCCTTGCCACAGTGGTTGGAGTGAATCACTGCAGTTGTTAAGTAAGGCAGTTGTTCAGTGAATCTGGCTTCCCCACTGGCCCGTATCCCAGGATACGGCGACTGTCATAAATATGAACCCGTCGCCAAGCATCCAGAGTTTGGCCATTGACCGTGAGGATGCTGCAATGGTCGTACGTGTGAGAAACGGCCGCAAGACACTTTCTCCAGTGCAGTTGTAACCTTGAACAGTCACTAAATGAATGGTTGTAAGTCAAGGACTACTGTATTATTACAATTATGAATTTTCACCTCGTATCCCCTTTCCTGCAACGGGGCGCTTGGGGGGTCCTTTGGCATCAGGGGTTGGCAGTTACGGCACTTTTACAACTTGGTGAACTTAGGTTATTAAAATATGTCTTCCCTGCACCCAAGCTGCAAAGCTGTCTGACTGGGCGTCATATCTCAGCCTTATCCCCTTGCATTCCTCTTTTGGAAAATATATATATTTTTCCTCCCAGGTGCATCATGGTCTGTTCTTGTAGTCTAAACCAGAGGTCTCCAACCGTAGCCGCTTTAAGCTGGCTGGGGAATTCTGGGAGTTGAAGTCCTCCAGGCTTAAAGTGGCCAAGGCTGGAGACCCCCCTGGTCTAAACAAGACTCGGAGAAGCAGGTTTGTCCCTGGACTTTAGCCAGACAGAGAGTTTCATGCAACCGCATGGGGTATTATTTATTCAAATGAATAAATTAGCAGTATATTCGGAAGGAGAGAAATTATCCCTTTCCGAATGGACAAACGGTCAGGGGCATCTGAGCTAAATAAACAAACAGTTCCTAACTCTGTAACTTTAATGCGTAACAAATAGGATACTATAGCACCAGCCTTGTATCGCAAGAGATAAATACTCAGCACTGTGTCTTTTGCGATAATTGGTTAACGTGCATGGTACCATTGTCTTAAGGAACCGATAGTTCTGCGAACAAGTCAGAGTTTGTTTCTGTTCTGTTCTTTATTTGGCCATTCTTTGGGGATTAATGAAATGGTGGTGAAGTTGAGCTTCACTCTTGCTGATACTTGTCCGAGCTACTCTGGTTTGCTCAGTGACAGCATGCTGAATTTCTAAATCCTCAGCTGACTTTTGTAAGTAAACAGCCAGGGTGTGTGTGTGTTGGGGTGTGTGTGTGTGTGTGATAGGATCAAAAGGTCATGCAGGGAAACCTCGACTTAGTACTACAGTTGGGAGCAGAATGTCTGTTGATAAGCAAGGCAGTTGTTAAAGTGAGTCCTCTCTCGGTTTTACAACCTTTTTTCTTGGCCATGGTTGTTAAGTGAATCCTGCTTCCCCACAACCAGTGACTTTGCTTGTTGGAAGCCAGCTGGCAAGGTTGCAAAAGGCGACCCCACGACCCCAGGAAGCTGCAATCTGTGGAAGTTGAAATGTTTTGGGAGAGAAATGCCAACAAGCTGACGGTACCTTCTATCATATGTGGTGGTTATGCCCCAAGACCGGGACCTACTGGGCTAAAATTAAAAATTGGATGCAGGGAATTACAGGACGTCAAATTGAACCTAAACCAGAACTCTTCCTATTAGGAATCATTAAAGATCAATATCCAAAAGAAATAAAATATATTATCGTACATATTCTAACAGCAGCCAGGATAGCTTTCACACAAATGTGGAAAGGACCCAACACTCCCAAGGGGGACTTAGTCCTACGAAAAATAATGGAATGTGCGGAAATGGATATGCTTAAGTTAAAAATGAAAGAGATGGAGGCCTCCGAATACTATTCAATCTGGCACAAATGCTATGAATGGGTAGTGAATAGATAGAAGAAATAAGAAGAGATTAATTGTAAGAGACCTTAAGAAAATGATATGTAGATATATAAATATATAGGTATATAAGATAGAACTAATTATAGATAAAGGTAACAATCATTGGTAGATGTTTATTAAATGTTTTAGGAGTTACAAGATAAGAATACTCGTAGATGTCAAAACAGTTGAAAATTGAATACAGTTTGAATTGTATTGATGGAAAACACAATAAATATTTATTTTAAAAAAGAGAAATGTTTTGGGGGACAGGGGCTCGCATGACCGTCTTTTTCCCACTCTTCAGTGGGTTGCTAGAATAGCAGTCGCTCCCCCTCCAGAGGGGTTGTCTTTTTTTCTTTTCACACAGCAATCTTCATCAACCAGTTTTGGTCACCCGACTATAAAAAAAGATGTTGAGACTCTAGAAAAAATACAGAGAAAAGCAACCAGGATGATTAGGGGACTGGAGGCTCAAACATATGATGAATAGTTGCAGGAACTGGGCCTGGCTAGTCTTAGTAAAGAGAAGGACCAGGGGAGACAGGAGAGCAGCCTTCCAATATTTGAGGTGCTGCCCCAGAGAGGAGGAAGGGGTCAAGCTGTTTTCCAAGGCACCTAAAGGCCAGACAGGGAATAATGGATGGAAACTGAACAAGGAGAGATTCAACCTGGAAATAAGGATAAATTTTCTGACAGTGAGAACGATCAACCAATGGAACAGAAGTTGCCTTGGGAAGTTGCGGGAGCTTCATCCCTGGAGGCTTTCAAGAAGAGGCTGGACTGCCCTCTGTCAGAAATGGTGTAGGGTCTCCTGCTTGGGCAGGGGGTTGGACTACATGACCTACAAGGCCCCTTCCAACTCTGTAAATCTGTTAATCAGTGTGTCTCATCTTCAGGAAATTCAAGATGAGTGGACTTCAACTCCCAGAATTCCCCCAGCCACATTCAAATTCAGTATAGAGCTGGACGGGACCTTGGAGGTCTTCTAGTCCAGCCCCTTGCTCAGGCAGGAGACCCTCTACCATTTCAGACAAGTGCCTGTCCAGTCTCTTCTTTAAAAAACCTCCAGTGTTGGAAAACCCACAACTTCTGCAAGGAATGTCTTTTCCACTGGTTAATTGTCCTCCCTGTTAGCCAGGTTCTCCTCAATTCCAGGTTGCTTCTAGCGTAGTTCCAGCGTAATCTGGAGCAAGCGGTTCCCAGCAACTTGAAGACATGTGGACTTCAACTCCCAGAATTCCCCCAGCCATCAGTGGATTCTACTGCTGCGCAGTCCTGCTACTGTACTGTACTCCTAGTTTGAATTTGGGCTGGGAGGAATGGCATATGATTAAAGACAGCTGTTTGCCAAAGGGCCAGTCTTTTACGGAGGCAGAGCCAGATGTTATGCACCCAACCAGGCCCCCTAGATCCGAATAGTTCAGCCATGAGGATCTTTCTCTTCCTCTACTCCTGCTAATGTGGAAGCCCTCTGCATTTCCACCTCCCTTTCTCACAGGGAAATCATAAGCAACCTTTTAGCTTTTCATCTCTGTTCATTTTCAGCTATAGGACTCTTTGGCTACAGTCGGGGCCAGCCTGGGAAATGCTTTGCATTCTTGAAAACCAGCATCAGAGATACAGAAACCGTTGGGATTGTCTTTCCAATCTCAGCTGAGCATCCTGAAATCCACCGCAGCTTAATATGCAAAAAAGCAACGTGTGGAGTAGCTCAGAGGTGGAAAGGAAATGGTCTTTTAGCTCGGCGTTTAGAATAGAATAGAGCTGGATGGGACCTTGGAGGTCTTCTAGTCCAGCCCCCCCTGTTCAAGCAGGAGAACCTACACCATTTCAGACAAGGGACTGTCCAGTCTCTTCTTACAAACCTCCAGGGATGGAGAGGCCATGATTTCTGAAGGCAACTTCTGTTCCACTGGTTAATTGTCCTCCCTTGTTAGGGTTTCCTTTAAGATGGGTGGACCTCAAGTG
>NW_020769377.1:2427196-2454582 GCF_900518735.1 Pseudonaja textilis
GAAGGAAGGAAGGAAGGAAGGAAGGAAGGAAGGAAGGAAGGAAGGAAGGGCACTAGCACTTAGACTTATATTCCACTTCACAGTGCTTTCCAGTATCCCTAAGTGATTTACAATCAGCCTCTTGCCTCCAACAATCTGGGTCCTCATTTTACCCACCTTGGAAGGATGGAAGGCTGAGTCAACCTTGAGCCTGGTGACAATCGAACGGCTGGCAAGGCAGAGTTAGCCTGCAATACTGCCTTCTGACCACTGTGCCAACATGGCTCTCTTCTCAAAGAGAGAGGGTGATGGAGAAGCCAGAAGCTACCCAAACCCAGAGGGGGTTTAAGCTGCGTGGCCAGCAATGGCTCCGTGTCCTCAGATGAGAGGCGCAGACCTAGCAGATTGGAGAAAATCAGGGAGGGACTTTGCTTAATTGTGGGAAAAAAGCATCTTCACAATGTGTCCTTGGTCCAGGTTTACGACAGCCCTGCAATGATGGGCAAGACTGCCAACAGTGGAGCCCATGAAATCTACGATGTGCCGCCCAGCGTGGAGAAGAACCTTCAAGTGGTGAGTGGTTTAGCTAGCTGGAAGGGATCTGGAGAAGGGGTAGTGCGGTGGAGCCCATGTAAGGCCGCTGGTGGCGAAGGACGCTGAGCTTCTTGATCAGAAAGGTTGGCAGTTCGGCGGTTCGAATCCCTAGAGCCGCGTAACGGAGTGAGCTCCTGTTCCTTGTCCCACCTTCTGCCAACCTAGCAGTTCGAAAGCAAGTAAAAAATGCAAGTAGAAAAACAGGAACCCCTTTGGTGGGAAGGGAATAGCGTTCCGTGTGCCTTCGGTGTTTAGTCCTGCTGGCCACATGACCACGGAGACGTCTTTGGACAGTGCTGGCTCTTCGGCTTTGTAACGGAGAGGAGCAGCGCCCCCTAGAGCCAGAAAACGACTAGCACGTAGTATGTGCGAGGGGAACCTTAACCTTTAAGGGACACCAGTCCACTGGACGGCACAGAAGGCCTTTCGGCAAGGCCGGGATTTAGCCATCATGAGTCCTCCGTGGGTTTGCCTTTGTGTATCACGAGAAAACCTCTCCTGTGTACAGACCTCAACGGAATTTTCTGAAAATTTATGTTGCTAAGTGTGACGGTCGTCCAGTGAGGTCTGCCCCATTTTGACAGTCTTTCTCGTGACTGGAAACAGCTGCTTCGGACCTGTCTTTTACAGGGAGTCCCCGACTTACAGCCACAACGAAGCCCAAAATTGCCGTCGCTAAGTTCAGCGAATTTGGCCCCATTTTAAATCTTCCTTGCCACTGTTGTGAAGTGAATTGCTCCAGTTGTTTAAGTTAGTAACCTGGTTGTTAAGCGAATCCGCCTTCCTCATTGACTTTGCTCTTTGGATGGTCGCAAAAGGGGATCACACAACCCCGGGACACTGCAACCATCATAAATATGGGTCAGTTCCCAAGCATATGAATTTTGATCATGTGACCGTGGAGATGCTGCAATGGTCGTAAGTGTGAAAAACAGTCATAAACAACTTTTTTCAGTGCCGTTGTAACTTTGAATGGTCGCTACATGGAGTCCTTGACATATCACCACAATTGCCAAGCATCCAAATTTTGATCCTGGGGATGTTGCCATGTCCGTAAGTGGGAAAAATGGTCGTGAGTCATTGTTTTTTTCATTGCCATTGAAACTCTAAAAGGTCACTAAATGAACTGTTGTAAGTCAAAGACTAGCTGTATATCCTTCCTGCCTATGCATGACTGACTCAGCCTCCTTTGCTGGAGCCTGGATTTGACCCGGTGTAACTGTAGGTGGGAAGAGCACAGATGGGACAGCAGAGCCTGTAGCTGGAGACAGGTAGTCCTTGACTTACGTCCATTCATTTAGTGACCACTCAAAATTACAACAGCACCCCAAAAAGTGACTTATGACCATTCCTTGCCCTTATTTTTTGACCAAACATTTTTTATTAGGTTATTAAGTATTATACAACGCAAAATACAAAAGTAAATAACAGAACAATGAGGAGGAAAGGGGGAAGAGAAGAGAGGAAAAATAGAGAATAGAAAAGAAAAAGAAGCATTGACTTCCAACTCTCTCTGTTGCAGTAGAATAAGGCATTAGCATCAAATCGCCGCTTTTTGCTTTTCCATAATAATATGAACCAGTCACTCCTATAAAGATCTTATCAGTCTAATCTATAAAACCCAAAGTCGAAGTTTCATTCTTTTCCACATCAAGCACAAAGTTCAGAAGCGGTTTCCATGTGGAAACCAAAGTACTTGTGTCCTTTTCTTTAATCCAAGGGGTTAATTTTGCCATTTCATCCAACTCCCATCAACTTCTGCAACCCTTCTTCCACAGTAGGTATCCAAGTGTCTTTCCATGTTTGCGCATAACAATAGTCCTTGCACTTTATGACCGTTGCAACGTCCCCATGGTCACGCGATTAAAATTTCAGGCACTTGGCAGCCGACCTGTTTTCAATGACAGATGCAACATTCCCGGGTTGTGGTTGCCGTTCACTGCTTTCCCAGCTGGCTTCTGACAGGGAGCGCCACGTTTGCTTAAACCACCACATGATTTCCTTAACCACTAGTCGCTCGCTTAAAATCCATGGCAAGAATAGGTGGTAAAGTCATGTATGGACTCACCGCCTTGCTTAGCCATTCTGAGCCCAAACTGTGCTCGTAAGCAGTGGTGGAATTCAGCCGGTTCACACCGGTTCTCGAGAACGGGTTGTTAACTTTCTAGTTTACCAAACTGGTGGTTGGAAGAAATCATTAGCGGCAGAGAACCAGTTGTTAAATTATTTAACACCACTGGTCGTAAGTCGAGGATTTATCTGCACCCTAAAATTAAGTCACAGAACAACAAAATTCCGGTTGCAAAATTCGACCCCGAGGTGCCGAAGGACTGTATCTTTGACTCCTTGGTGTTTGTAAAGTGGAGGAGGAGAAATGTTGGAGCATTGCTAGTTTTTATGACTCCTGATATTTATGGGTCCTTCGAAGCCCCCTCGATACGCCCCCTCGATATGGCCGATTAAAATCAGGCAGGGAATTGTTAAAACTGGGCCTTGTGCCACCTGCTCCTTTGGTTGACGCTTTCCTTGCTGGCAGGAGTTGGTGTTTCTGTATATTCTGTGCCTAGAGGACACACACACACATACACACTTGTGTCACACCCTTGTTCTCCAAGGTAATAAAGCAATTATTAACTTCCCTGACCTTTGTTTTACACGCACGTCCTTGACGCAAAGCGGAACTGACAATTCCTTTCTCAATCTAATCCGAAAGGGGAAAAAAAATAAACGTTGCAGTCCCTTAATCCAATGGCCCTCAGTACCTGTGAGCCACGGTTTCCCCAACGCTTAAAGTGTTTGCTTACCGATCACAGGTTTCGTTTTAACCCCGTTGTGGTTCGCTTGACAACACTGACAGAAGGAAGGCGTAAAAATTAGACCAAAAGGTTCACTTAACAACCAGCTTGCTCAGCAGTGGAAATCCTGGTCCCGATTGTCATCGTCACCCGAGGAGCCCCTGCAGTGATTGGGGCCAGAGTCTCAGGAGACACGTGCACTGCTTTCTGGGGCTGTAAATGAGATGGGAGGGGGGTTTAATCAGGGGCGGGCCGGTACCGGTTCTCCCAGGTTGCGGCAAACTGGTACCAAACCGCTAACTCATTTTATGGCCAGTTCAGCAAACCGGCAAATCACACCCCTGGCTGGCCCTCCCCTCCCCTGCCCTGCCCTCCACGGAGTCCCCACATGGGTGAAAAACGGGCATCCCAGAAGCTCGGGAAGGCTGGAAATGGGCCCATTTCTGGCTTCCCGGGAGCTTGTGGAGCCCGGGGAGGCCGTTTTCACCCTCCCGGAGGCTCAAGAAAGGCCTCCGGAGCCCGGGGAGGGCAAAAACACCCCCCGCCGCCATGGTGCAGGAGGCCAACTAGGCCACGCCCACCATGGCCAACCTCACCAAGCAACAACTGGGCAGAGAACCCGTGGTTAACATTTTTGATGCCTGCTCCTGAATTTAAGCTTGTTGCTGGCCTGGTGGGCAAACCATGTTACGAATCACAACCAGTTGAGTTAATTCCACTTAATTGGGAGCCTTCGTGCACAGAATCTCCCAAATTCTTAAACAGTACAACTCTGAGCTTTTTCCCTGCTCGTTCTCCTGCTCTGGGCTACACAGGTACTCCTCGACTTACAACAGTTCGTTTAGTGGCTGTTCGAAGTGACAAGGGCACTGGACAAAGGGACTTACGGCCATTTTTCACACCTTTGCAGCCTCCCCGGGGTCACGTGATCCAAATTCAAATCCTTGGCAAGCGACTCCTATTTATGACGGTTGCGGTGTCCTGGGGTCATGTGATCACCCTTTAGAGACCTTCTGGCAAGCAGTCCATGGGGAAGCCAGATTCACTTAATGACCGGGTTATTAACTTACCAACTGCAGTGATTCAGTTAGGAACTGTGGCAAGAAAAGTCATAAAATGGGGCAACATTCACTTAACAACTGTCTCCCTTAGTAACGGAAATGTTGGGCTCAATTGTGGTCATACATTGAGGACTATCTGTATTCATCCAAGAATCTGGTCTTTTGAAGAAAAAAAAAACTCTCTAGTCCGGTGGTCGCCAACTGGTGGGCCGGGGACCACTGGTGGTCCACAAGAAAATTTTGGTGGTCCGGAGAGAAATGTCCCCCCCCCCAAAGGAATTAATCCAGGCTGCGCAGGAACACAAGACTGCGCTGCCCACATGGCCTGCCCACCTACTGGCCCCCACCCTCCGGCCGAGCGCAAACCTTACATTGAGTAGAGCCACGCGAGCTGGAAGGTAAGACCAACAGCAGGGGAAGGAAATCCAACCTGGGGTGGTTTGCTGATGGTGCGAAAGTCGGTCCTATATTCCAGAGCTGCTGGAGTCACAGGATTGGCCTTCTGGTCATCCCGGAGCAGCTGCTCCTCCACCCGGGTACACCGGCCTGCTATGGACTGGAGGAGCAGCTGCTCCGGGATGACCAGAGGGCCAGTCCTGTGACTCCGGCAGCTCTGGAATACAGGACCGACTTTCGCACCAACATCAGCAAACCACCATTAGTCAAGATTCATATTAGTGGTCCGCGGGATTTAAAACTATGAGTTTGGTGGTCCCTGAGGTTCAAAAGGTTGGCGACCCCTGGTCTAGGAAGTATTTCTACCAGATTTCATTTTCTTCCTGTTTCATGAGGACAAGTTAAGATAAACAAAACAAGAAGGGTGTGACAATACACCCTCACTTGCGATACATTTACGACTGCTCATTTAGCATTTGAGTCAAAGTTACGAAAGTCCTCCTTCCGGCTATTTATGACCTGGATAGAAAGTTCTATCCGCCAGGCCTTTGCCCGTCATACCAGTAAACTGTGCAATCGGCAACTTAACCACTGTTATGTTGCTGCAAAAAGTGTTGCAACATCTGGTTGGTTACACGCCTCATTTTACAACTTTTACTTCTTACGACTGTACTGGGCAGGCTCCATTACGGTTGTATGTCAAGGACTACCTGTACTAGGAGTTTTAACCTTGGCAACTTTAAGACTTGTGCATTTCAACTCCCAGAATTCCTCAGCCAACAAGACTTGTGGACTTCAACTCCCAGAATTCCAGGAAAGCTGGCTGAGGAATCCTGGGAGTTGAAGTCCACAAGTCTTAAAGCTGCCAAGGTTGGAGACCCCTGACCTGTACAGAGTTGGAACAGTTGGCTGATTTATCTTTGCAGGTATACGACATCCCTCCCTCGGTCAGCAAGGATGTCCCAGATGGCCCCCTGAGGGAGGAGACCTACGACGTGCCCCCTGCCTTCTGCAAGGTGAAGCCCTTTGACCCTTTGCGCCATCCGCTCATCCTAGCCCCGCCTTTGGTGCCCCTGGCGGAGCCACCCTTGCCCGAAGACGTCTACGATGTGCCTCCACCCGCCACGAAAGGGGTGTCGGAAGCGCAGGAGATCTACGATGTCCCACCAGGGCTGAGAAAACTGGCCAGCCAGGAGGTGTACGATGTGCCCCGAGAGCTGACAATCTGCAGTAAAGACGGAGAAGCTGACTACATCTACGACGTGCCCCCGCAGGCCGATCGGGCTGATAGCAAGCGGCTTTCAGCCTCCAGCACGGGCAGCACCCGCAGCAACCTTTCCAATTCTTCTCTGGACATGGTGCCTGTTCGGGAAGCTCCGGACAAGGAGTTACCCCTCGACCAAGACGTTGCCATGGAGACGCTGGCCCGGCTCCAGAGCAATGTCAACACAGCTGTCTCGTCACTCATGTCTTTCATCAGCGGCAGCTGGCGCAGCCCCGAGAGGATGGAGGCCCATGCGGGACACATCCGGGGGGCAGTGGATAGCGTCAAAGCGGCCCTCAGGGAACTGCTGGAATTTGCTCGTGGGGTGGTGGCTAGCGCCGCTCAGGCCTCCGACCGCTCCCTCTACTCCAAGCTCAGCAAGCAGGTGCAGAAGATGGAGGAGGTGTACCAGGCGCTACTACGGCATAGCCAGGCCTTGGAGGGTTGCGGTTGGGCCCCTAGCGCCCTGGTAGCTGGCAAGTCAGGGGCGCCGGATGACCTCGAGCACCTGGTCATGTACTCACGGGGGGTGCCGGACGACACCAAGCAGCTGGCCTCCTTCCTTCACGGCAATGCCTCGTTGCTCTTCAGACGGACCAGGGGGTCCCCGGCCTCCTCGGGGGAGGGCAGCCACCCCCACGGCACGCCCTCTGAGAAGGCCAGCAACATCCAGTCACGGCCCTTGCCTTCTCCGCCCAAGTTCCTGGCCCAGGACTCGCCCGACGGGCAATACGAGAACAGCGAGGGCGGCTGGATGGAGGATTATGACTACGTGCATCTCCAGGTGGGCTTGGCCTTGGGGCAGGAGGGCTGGAAGGGAAAGGCAAGTCAGGGGAAGGATTTGTCCCCCTCACACAGTTGGAAATGCTCCCACGACTGGGTGATCACATTTGGTAGGTTCATGCTGCATGCAGGGGTGGGATTCTACCGGTTTGGACCAGTTTGGGCGAACTGGATGTTAAATTTACATCTGGTTCACCCAACTGGTAGTTGAACTAACCGGCTGTCCCCTGCTCCTCCCAGGAATCTCCACATGGTCCATTTTGGATGCAGGTAAGTGCAGGGTCTGTGTGGAGGCTCTGGGAGGATGAAAAATGGGCCAAACCGGAAGTTCTGGAAGTCCGGAAATGAGCCTGATTCCGGCTGCTGGAGGCCGAGGCTGTTTTCACCCTCCCAGAGGCCTGAGGAAAGCCTCCGGACTCTGGGGAAGGTGAAAAACGGCTTCCCAGAAGTTCCGGTAGGCCATGCCCGCCATGGCCACGCCCAGCCAGCAACCAGGCAGCGAACCGGTTGCTGAGATTTTTGAATCCCACTCTTGGCTGCATGCCAAATTGGTAATTTCTGGCACTTTCTGGCCAACCTTGGTTCATAGGATCTGGTTAGTGCTTGGATGAAGGCCCCAAAAAAGGTCTATAGAGTAGGAAGCTGAAAGCCCTTTCCAGAAGAAGGCAAACCTTTTCCATAAAATTCCTGAGGAAATTACACCCATTCAAAATGTCCACCCATTCAAAGCCAAACATATTGTGAAAACTTACCAATGGTCTTATGATGTCTAAACAGGGCTATGACATTAAGCCATAAAATGTGGCCGGTTTTTCTTGCATTTTAGGCAAATACAGTTTTATTTCCAACCTGGGGATAGGGTTTCAGATCTTAGATGACCCTAACCTTGATTCCTACTTCAAAGCTGGCCTCTGCTGTCAGAAGTCTAAAACGCTTGTTAGGATCAAGTTGATCAGTTGTGAATTTCTAGGTCTCCTTTCAAAAGAGTCTAGGAAAAAGAGATGAAATAGCAAAACCAAATCAAAAGCCTAAAAGTGGAAGGATGTTAACAATGTTAAATGTTTGGGGAGACAGCTTTATATCAAAAGTTTTCCCCTTGTGTCAAAAGTTGGCATTGACATCTGTCAGAAATGGGGTAGGGCAGTGGTAGCTAACCTTTTGGGGCTCCTGTGCCAAAAATTGTGTGTGCACTTGCACGCTTGCCCTTGCGTGCCAGCACCCAGAAGACAATGAGTGCCCCCCCATGACCCAGAAGCCATGTGTGCACAATCCCCATCCACCCACTCCCTGCCACCCCCTTACCTGCACTGCGCCTCACAGCTGATTTTCAGCCAGTTTGAGGCCCTTTTCAGCCTCCCAGAGGCTTGAGGAAGGCTTCTGCAGGCTTTGCAGGCCGAAAACAAGGCCCGTTTCATCACTTCCAGTATTTCCAGAAAAACAGGAAGTGACAAAACAGGCCTAGTTTTTGTCCTGAAAAGCCTGCAGAAGCCTTCCTCAAACCTGTGGGAGTCCGAAAAAGGCCTCAAACCGGATGAAAATGAACTATGAGGCGCGCGCATGCGTAGTGAGGTAAGTTTGCCTGCAGCTTGCATGCCGGCACAAATGGCTCTGCGTGCCACGGTTTAAGGTATTTTGCTTGGGCGTGTCAGCCTTCCAGCAAAACTCCATTCCATCCAATAACTCCAAAACAAACATCCTCTCAAAGGTTCCTTTTATTTGGATAGTAACTGACACCACTGGGGAATCCTGAATCTGAAAGTTCCGGGCTTCCTTTACAATACAAATCCAACTACAAATACAACAATACAATAATACAATACAATACAACTACAAATCCATCCCCTGCACCCATCACCACATCCCATGGCCCAATCACCATCCGTCCCAAGTTAAGACTTCCTTTCACTAGGCGCAACACAACCTGACCTTGAATCAGAAAAAGAATTTTATTATGTCTAACTAGATATACTACAATACATTTCCCCCCCCACCACTTTCCCAGGTTCAGATATGGCAGGTATGGGGCAGGTATCTCAGCAGGGGGGTGGGCGATTAATTTTCATGAGGGGGCCAACTGACTGAAGGACCCAACTTGACTTCTTCACCAAGACAAATTCCTTGTGTCTCCCATCGCACTTGGCCAATAAAGAAATTTATTCTATTCTATTTTCCCACCTCCCGTGATGTACTTGTTTACATTTGACTTCTACTTTCCAATTGACCTCAGGTGGGATGGAGGAGAGCCAGGTGACCTCAGGTGAGCCAAAGAGCCAGAAGTGGCTGGGGGTGGAGAGGCTTTGAAATGCCCAGATCTTCTCTGGAGACCCCTTCCTCTTTCTTCTCCCCACCCTCCACATTTTTAAATTAAGTTATAAGGTATTGTAAAATACAAAACGCAAATAAAATGAAAATGGGGGGAAGGGGAAAGAAAAGTGAGGAAGGATAGGGAAAGAAAAATAAAAAGAAGCATTGACCTCAGACCCCCTCTCTCTTCCAGTAGAATAAGGCATTAACAACAGATCACAACTTTTTGCCTTTGCATAATAGTATAAACAGGTCATATCTATAAATATCTATCAGTCTAATCTGTAAAACCCAAAGTACAGAATAGGATAGGATAGGATAGGATAGGATAGGATAGAATAGAATAGAATAGAATAGAATAGAATAGCCAAGTGTGATTGGACACAAAATAAATTTGTCTTTGGTGCAAATGCTCTCGGTGTACATAAAGGAAAAAACTACATTCATCAAGAATCGTAAGATTCTTAGTGATAATCATAGGATACTAATCAGCAATCCATCCATACTAAGAAACAAATGAAACAATATAAATTGTAAAGATACAAGCAACACGGTTATAGTCCTAAGTGGGAAGAGATAGGTACTAGGAAATGTTATAATCTAGTAGTAGAGGAATAATAGTAATACAATCTTAGTAAATAGTTGGACAATGTTGAGGGAATTATTTGTTTAGCAGAGCGATGGCTTTCAGGAAAAAAATGTCCTTGTGTCTAGTTGTTCTGGTGTGCGGTGCTCTATAGTGTCGTTTTGAGGGAAGGAATGGAAACAGTTTATGTCTGGGATGTGAGGGGTCTGTAGGGTTTCATTCTTTTCCACATCAAACATGAAGTTCAGAAGTGGTTTCCATGTGGAAACCGAAGTACTTGTGTTCTTTTCTTTAATTCCAAGGGGTCAGTTTTGCCATTTCAGCCAAGTCCCATCCACTTTTGCAGTCCATGGTAGGAATTCCACTGACCTCTTCCGTTGTGTCTCGATTAGGGGAAGGAGGAGTTTGAGAAGACCCAGAAAGAGCTGCTGGAACGAGGCAACATAATTCGGCAGGGCAAAGGACAACTGGAGCAGCAGCAGGTCTGTAGGGGAATACTCTCTCTTGCACACACACGCGCACACGCACACACACACACACCCAAGCTTATGGCCATCTCTTCTGGCTCACAACCATCCTAAGTCTTTGCCTGCTTTGCAAAGAGCAATTTCTGGGTGAGACACACAAAAAAAGAAAGCAATGTGTAGTCCTCCAGTCACAATTCTTTCTCGACGGGTAGTCCTCAACTTATGACTGGTCGTTGAACGATGTTCAAAGTTACGACTCAAAAAGGCTACTGATGACCCATCCACAAATTTACAATGGCTGCCCACCTTCCGTAGTTCTATTATCACATTTTGGGTGCTGGGCAACTGACTCACATTTACGATGGGTTGCAAGCGTTGAGTCCGGTTATGTAATGCCTCAATTTACAACTGCAGTGACTTACAACCAAAATTCCGGGTTATGATTGTAAGTCGAGGGCAATCTGAACTTATTTCTAAAACAACAAGCATGGGATTGTTGTGTAGCCTTTTGTGTAAAAAATGTCTTTGATCAGCCTAATGCAGTACTGCAGGCTACTTCTGCTGACTGCCGGCTGCCTGCAGTTAGGCAGTTTGATTCTCACTGGCTCAAGGTTCATTCGGCCTTCGGTCTTTCTGAAGTTGGTAAAACAAGGACCCAGATTGTTGGGGGCAAAGAGGACCCAGATAAACCGCTTAGAGAGGGCTGGAAAGCACTGTGAAGCGGTATATAAGTCTAAGTGCTATTGCTCTTCCTCCCTTCCTTCCTCCCTCCCTCCTTCCTTTCCTCCCTCTATTCCTTCTTTCCTTCCTCCCTTCCTTCCTTCCTCTCTCTATCCCTCAGCCTTCCGTCCTTCTGTGGTAGATAAAATGAGGACCCCGATTGTTGGGGGTAAGAAGCTGACTCTATAAACCGCTTAGAGAGGGCTGGAAAGCACTGTGAAGCGGTATAGAAGTCTAAGTGCTATTGCAATTGCTAATCAGCAAGAAATCCTCATGTCACTTTGTGATTTTTTTCAGATGTCAGTTTTAAAAATTATCATTAATTATGGCATCTCCTACCTTTCTGCCAGGAGTTGCTACTGTATTTCCCCCAAAATAAAACTGGGTCTTATATTAATTTTTGCTCCAAAAGATGCATTGGGGCTTATTTTCCAGTTAGGTCTTATTTTTGGGAAATACGGTACTAAATGTGTCCATCTGGCTATGAGCTTAAGTGGGGCTTCTTTGGGTAGGGTAGGGCTTATATTACGAGCATCTGAAAAACTCACGCTAGGGCTTATTTTCCCATTAGGTCTTATTCTGGGGAAAATATGGTCTAAATGCATCCATCCGGCTGATCTTAACTGGGGCTTATTTGGGGGTGGGGGCAGGGCTTATATTATTAGCAGCCTGAGAAATCATTCTAGGGCTTATTTTCCAGTCGGGTCTTATTTTCAGGGAAACACGGTAGCTGAAGTTAGTTAAAATACCACATGCCTAACGATCCTAATGATCAACTTAATGAACTCCTCTATGGGCCGATAATTGCAGCTTTTGCAGACCGTCAGGGCAGGGGGCGAAGGGCTTGGCTTTCCTTGAAGTCTGCAGCCGGGCCGGTGTTCACCTTTGTCCTTTGCCCACAGCTGAAGCAATTTGAGCGCCTGGAACAGGAGGTCACCCGCCCTATCGACAATGACCTGTCCAGCTGGACACCCCCACAACACTACCCCCACCTGCGGGGTGGCGGCACAGCTCTGGGCCCCTCTGACCGGCAGCTGCTGCTTTTCTACCTGGAACAGTGCGAGGCCAACCTCACGACGTTGACGAACGCCGTGGACGCCTTCTTCACGGCCGTGAACACCAATCAGCCCCCCAAGATCTTCGTGGCGCACAGCAAATTCGTCATCCTGAGCGCCCACAAGCTGGTCTTCATCGGGGACACTCTGTCTCGCCAGGCAAAGGCCCAAGAGGTCCGCCAGAAAGTCACCCATTACAGCAACCTCCTCTGCGACATGCTCAAAGAGATCGTGGCCAGCACCAAGACCGCTGCCCTCCAGTACCCGTCCCCAGCCGCTGCCAAAGACATGGTGGAACGGGTGCACGAGTTGGCAAACAGCACTCAGCAGTTCCGGATGGTCTTGGGGCAACTGGCTGCCCTGTGAAGAAGCAGAGTTGTTCTTGGACAGAGTGAATGGACTGTAAATATTTTGTCCGGTTCACCCGCCCACTGAAGAAGGGTTGTGGTTGGGGGGCACCGACCTCCCCTTCCTTGGTAGACACTGACCACGGCAGTCCTGGATCCCTGACCCTCCCGCTCCAAGTCTTGCTCCAGCCAAGAAGACGGTCTCATCCCTCGCCACAATTGTAGAGGGCAAATAATTATATTTTCCTGTTTGATTCCAGAACTGTTTGGCTAACGATCACTATTTAAATCAAATAAAGAAATTTACAATCCAGCCTGTTGGAGCCTGAGAGAGAATCTTCTCCGTGGGGCATGAGTGAAAGTGAAAGAGAGGTGTGTGGGGGGGTGTTCAGGGGGTTCGGACCAGTGGTGGGATTCAAATTATTTTACTATTTATGGTTCTGTGGGCGTGGCTTGGTGGGCGTGGCAGGGGAAGGATATACTGCAAAATCCCCCTTCCCTCCCCACCCCACTAACCTGCTTTCCAGCTCCGTTCTCCTGTGCAGGGCAACCAAAGGAGACCCAGCCGATCAGCTGGGACTCAACGGGAGGCAGAGAAGGGATGGGGTTGGCGGGGCCAGTCAGAGGTGGGATTGGCTGAACTACTCAAAATTTCCGCTACTGGTTCTCCAGAACTGGTCAGAACCTGCTAAATACCACCTCTGGTTTGGACTAGTTCTTGCATCCAGCTAGAGAAAATGTGGACTGGTTTGGAGAACTGGTAGGAAAATTTTTGACTGCCCCACACCCACCCACCCACCCCCTCCCGCTCTTACTTCTCACCTCCCCTATATCCTGTTGTTTCTTAGCTCAGCTGATTCCCGCAGCAGAGCAGATTGCCGCGCCTCAGCTGAGCTAAAAAAAAAAGCTGCTGATGGTCGGTGTTGCTGTTTACCTGCGTGTGAGATTACTTCCCGGAGTTAAAACACAAAATCGTAGGGCTGGAAGGGACCTTGAAGGTCATCTAGTCCAATTCCCTGTTCAGCTACTCCAGGAGGCAACTTGTTCCATTTAACAGTAACAGTAAAATAGAAGAACCGCTGACAATTTAACAGAAGAACCAGTTCAAGTTGGAGAGGATGCTTTGGACCGCGATTCAGGCTCTTCTCCTGAAGGGTTAGGAAAGTTTGCTGGTAGGTTGAAAGGTATCGAGCCTGGAAATAAGGTGGAGGGCATTTTCCATCTCATGTAGTTGGAAGGGGGAGAAACAGCAGGATTCAAGTGTCTCTCGTTGCCATCCATAACACACCTTCCCCAAATCCTGAAATCACTCTTCAATCAAAGGATTTTCGGAAGAAAGGGGAAGAGGGAGGGAGGGAGCGAGGGAGGGAGGAAGGAAGGAAGGAAGGAAGGAAGTGAAGGAGAGAGAGAAAGAGAGAAGCTCTGTAATTGGCCTGCCTCAGGTGACTTCTTGAAACCAGCTCCAGAATTTAGGACCTTAAGCTCCCCCTAGGAATGAGAAGCTGTGAGGGACAACCCATAATAAACCTGAAGCTCGAGTTTTGGCAGCCTTGCATCTTTTTCCAGAGCATTTGCTCCTTAACATTTATTTTGTTAATTTATATCTTCTCAAGGAGCTTCAGGCAAATCCCTCCTTCAGTTTTCTTGCCACAACCTTGTGAGGTAAGTGGGCCAGGAATTCACACCCATTGAACGTCTGTAACCGAGGGTGGACTTTGCTTCTCGCCCAACCTGTGAAGGTTGGAAAACATCAGCTGCAAACGAAGCCTTTTGTAGGGCCCTGGGGTAGAATTCCATCACTAAGGCCGGGTAATTAAATTATATTGAAGGTGTCCCGGGATTAATGCGATAGCTTGGATTTACTGTAGGTAACTTTTAATCGTTGTGTTATTGATCGCACTGATCTATTCTTCTGCACCCATTTATCTTAATCTTGAAGGCTTAAGATGAATTCCACTCCTTTGCATAGAGAGAACATCTGGATGGGGATTCTGCCGTAGACAATGATGGTCAAGAATACTAGCTCAGCCCAGATTTTTTTTTTTAAGGCACAGATGTCAATTTTGTAGAGTTAAGAGGGAAAACAGCCCTTCTTTGATGTGGCTGTTCACTTGGCTATGCTGAAAATTGCCTTCCCCAAACCTGTGGGACTGAGAGCCCATTTAGCCAAAGCCGGAAGACCTAATACCGCTCTTATCAAGCCTTAGTAAGACCACACCTAGAATATTGCATCCAATTTTGGTCACCACACCATCTTGGATCTTGGAGTCTTAGCAAACAACCAGTGTAAATATGAGCCAGCAGTGCGCGGCAGCAGCCAAAAAAGCCAATGCAATCCTAAGTTGCATTAATAGAGGGATGCAATCAAGATCAAGGGAGGTACTAATACCACTCTAAAGCTTTAGTAAGACCACACCTAGAGTACTGCATCCAGTTTTGGTCCCCACACTATAAAAATATTGAGACTCTAGAAAGAGTGCAGAGAAGAGCAACTAGGACAATTAGGGGACTGGAGGATAAAACATACGATGAACGGTTGCAGGAACTGGGCAATGTAGTCTAGTGAACAGAAGGACCAGGGGAGACAGGATAGCAGTGTTCCAACATTTGAAGGGCTGACCCAGAGAGGAGGAGTGGGGTCAAGCTGTTTTCCAAGGCACCTGAATGCCAGACAAGGAATAATGGATGGAAGCTGAACCAGGAGAGATTCAACCTGGAAATGGGGAATTTTCCGACAGTGAGAGCATTCAACCCATGGAACAGAAATTGCCTTCAGAAGTTGTGGGAGCTTCATCCCTGGAGGCTTTTAAGAAGAGAGTGGACTGCCCTCTGTCAGAAACGGTGGTGGGCCTCCTGCTTGGGAGGGGGGGTGTTGGACTAGATGACCTTCAAGGTCCCTTCCAACTCTGTTCATCTCTCTATCTTTCGGCATTGGGTGGGCCACCCATAAGCAAGACAAGAACGAGGCTCAAGAGAAAAGATTTTTTTAATGCATTCATGGCCTCCTCTCCTTTTCCCAGGTTCAGTTATTGGCCATGATCTTGTCTGCCCAGGCACGCAAGGCACTGACCCGACCGTAGACAGCCGGTGTGCTGGTCGAGCAGCGGCTGCTACCCCAAGAAACGATGCCCACCAGCTTCCAAATATTGCCATTCTGACACACCAGCGGTCCACCAGAGTCACCCTGCAGATACCAAAAACAAAACAAAAAAGGGGATTTGAGTTCCTTGGAGACCCCACTTTGTTTGGGGGTGGGATTGGCCCCAATTTTCCCCACTTGGCATCTGGAAGCCAAAAGATCTTGCAGGTTCAGCTGAAATGTGGGCTTAAAGCACGTCGAACCAAGAACCGAGTCAGTGAAAACATTTGTGCCACCCACTAAGCTTGTCTGGTGTAAACCTGGTTAGTTTCTGTGTGGCTTGTTTAAACTTGCCCGCTTTGGTAGTTTATCATGCACGTCTTGAATAACTGAGAAATTGGGGCGAATGATTAATTCAACTAATCCATTAATTAATGTGAACACAACTACTGTTTCTTTTATAGATCATCCTTCAACTCCAACATGGGAAAAAATGGTAATCCCCATCTGACCCAAGGCTCCCACACACACATAAAAAAAATGTTGGGTGACCTTTAGTCTCTAACTTGGATTAAAAACATTTTCCTTTAAATCCCAACTCATAAGGAAATAGAACTGCTATATTTGGGCTGTAATCCTCCAAATGGCCACTAGAGGGCAGCAAAGGGCACCAAAGTTGTCTAGACCAGTGGTTTTTAACCTGTGGTCTGCAGCCCCCTAGAGGGCCATGATGCTCTCACAGGACTGAAAGCTTGTAGAATGAAATCTCAAGATAAGATTTTGGGGTCTATGGCAGAGTCCCTGGCCACAAAAGGTATTTAAAGGGTCTGTGGTGAAGAAAAGGTTGAGACCCGTTGGACTAGATCTGTTTTAAGATAAGACTGCTGGGTGGGGCGTTCTGGGACTTGAAGTGCAGAGAAGAGCAACCAGGGTGATGAGGGGACTGGAGAATAAAATGTACGATGAACAGTTGCAGGAACTGGGCTTGGCTAGTCTAGTGAAGAGAAGGACCAGGGGAGACAGGAGAGCAGCCTTCCAATATTTGAGGGGCTGCCCCAGAAAGGAGCGGGGGGGGGGGGGTCAAGCTATTTTCCAAAGCACCCAAAGGCCAGACAGGGAATAATGGACGGAAATTGATCAAGGAGAGATTCAACCTAGAAATAAGGAGAAACTTTCTGACAGTGAAAACAATCCACCCATGGAACAGAAGTTGCCCTCAGAAGTTGTGGGAGCTTCATCCCTGGAGCCTTTCAAGAAGAGATTGGACGGCCACCTGTCAGAAATGGCGTAGGGTCTTCTGCTTGGGTGGGGTGGGGGTTGGACTAGATGGCCTCCAAGGTCCCTTCCAACTCTGTTAATCTGTTAAATCCACCTATTTTAAAACGGATCCAGACAACTCTAATCCTTTGCTGCCCTCTAGTGGACATTTGGAGAGCTTCTTATCACAGCTTCTTAAAAGTTGCTGAGGTTTAGATTTTTGCAAGCCCAATAAGACTAGCCTAAAAAAGAGCAATACGCCAATGGCGGAGATTTGGTGTGTGTGTGTGTGCCTGTGTGTATTGCGCTCACCATACAGGAAGAAGAGCCTGCTGCACCGGCACAGACCATCGAGTCAGTGATTTTGCTTCCCCAGAATTCACTGCACTGCTGATTGGACAGGAGAGGCAGGGCTGTTTGTTGCAACTTGCAAGGGGTGTCGAAAGCTGCAAGAGAAAAGATTAAACTAGCGGCTAGGAGGTTTCCAGTGTAAAGGATCTCATCCGTCTTTGGCTGCTCTCTGGCCTCCCCTGAGCTCAGAACTCACCCCCAGAAGGCTGATCAGCTGCTCCGTGTTAGATTTTTCTTAGCCCCCCCCCCCCCCCATCCCTGTTGGCATCATGCTGGAGATACAACAACACCCCTTTGGCCTATGATTGCAACCTGAAGTGCTTGCAGTCGACAGAGAGAAATCCGTTCATCTTCCTGTTTCCCCTGCCTTCCCTTCCTCTGTTATTCCCCCTCAGCTGAATTTCAAAAGTCAACGTTTCAGGGCAGGATTTATGTTTTTTGTACTTCAATGCCATGCAATGTTGGAAGTTAAAACCCACCCGACCCTGCCTAGAAAAATGAAATACTTTAGGATATATCTAAAAGGCAGAATAGTTCCCCTAAAAGAGAGGTAGAAATTCAGAGAGGCAGAAACTCAGCCCGCTCCCACCTTTGCTAACAAGGCCTGGGCCAGTCTATTCTACATAACAAAGATCTACTCCAGGTAGAGCTGTAATGGGAATTGCCCAACGCCCTTTCATTACATCATCATCAACCAAGCCTGGGACTCAGGACAGCCTACAGAGTTGCCCCTGCGTGGCCTCATGGGAGTCTGACAACCAATCAGAATACAAGCTCCAATTCAAATCCCAACGGAGGGTATAAAACCCAGGGATTCTCATCATCTCTTCCCTTTTTTCCTCCTAGGATCTCCAAGGCAGGTGATCCTGTTCATCAATAAACCTTCTTTCCAAGCAACTTCCATGAATCCAGTGTCTTTTTCCCCACTTGGAACTAACCCAGAAGGATATTTCTTCCAACAGCAGAAAATAAGTTCATTGCTGAGTTGATGATGCTGGCTAGGAGGAACTAGCAAGCTCCTCTTCTCCTCTTCCCTCCTTTTCCTTTTCCTTTCCCTTCCCCTCTCCTCCTCTCCCCTGCCCTTCCCGCCAGTCACCTCTCTTCGTCACTCCCCTCCTTCCTCTCCCCTCTTTTTTTTCCAGTTTTTTTTTAAATTTACACATCTCTTCATGTGAGCAAATGTGATTCCAGATTACAATATTTATACATAGTCATAGTTACACTTTCAACCTTCTTAATTAATATCACTTCAAATTATTATCCATTTGACTAATCGTTAGATAAATTTCCCTTTCAATATTTCAATTCATTAATTCAGTATCAAAATCATTTCATCCTCACATATATTTTCAATTCTTTATCCCCTATTATTTCCATTTTCAGCTTACCACCTATTTTATGTTACCTTATGTAGTTATCATCTATAACTTTCTCAAGACCAATATATAATTAGACAGTCAATGAAAAAAAAACCGAGTAAAACTAAAGTAAGATTAATACATTTAGGATCCACATGGTATATCCTCCCATCTACAATATATCTTATATCTATGCCAGAAATATTCATATAATCATTTCATATTTTTCTTTGTTTCCAAAATGTACCTATATAATTTTAATACATTTTCATTCCCTTGCTTTTGATTATAATATAATTCATTCATTATAAATATTTTACATTCCCACATAATCCCTTCTAGTTAATTATATTTTCTATTTTCTCATATCCTTTGTATAATCAATTGTATTTTCTATTTCATGTATACCACAAAGAAAAAAATAAAATAAAAACAGTTAATTTCCACTTTTACTTCCCTTTGACCAATATTAACCTATAGCATTTATAATTCACACTTTTTAAACATAATTAATACCAGATTTTCACCCAAGTGATCATCTCTGTTTTCCTAATATTTAAGTAGTCATTCGTATATTTTAGAATATATGTGTGTGTGCGTGTGTGTGTGTGTGTGTGTGTGTATGTATGGTATTCAGCTTTGTTCGGGTATTTTCCCACGTCATTATAGTTGTGCTTTTAAAGTTGTAGCAACGTTTTCGGCAGAATCTCATCTGCCATCATCAGGCTTCTGTATTGTGTTCGTCTGTGAGTCAATTCCTTCCTCTCCCCTCTATTCCTGTCTCACTTTCACCCTTTCCCTTTCCTTCTCTTTTTCATCCCTTCCCTTCCCTTTCCTTGGCCCTCAGGTACCACCTATTCTCTCAGGTTGTACAATATACCTCCCTACTCCTTGGTGAAGTGTGAGAAGAAGCCTTCAGCTTTCTTTCACAAAGGGGGAGCAACGATCCTGGAGATACTAGCTTTCAGGAGAAATTGTTGGTCTCAAGACAGGCAGGTACTGGGGAATGCGGAGTTTCTTAATTTAGATGGCTCCAACTCCCCAACTTATCGGTTGAGTCGCAGAGATATTTTTTGCTGTGCTAGCTGGTCCCTCTGCGGTTGTACATAAAATAAAACCTCTGTTCTGACCCAGGTTTTGTAAACCGTAATTGTTCACAAACTTGTTTTAAAAACAAAACCTATTTTATTGCAATGCTGGGAATTGTATTCATTCCCAGCCAGAATTAAACTCAAGCAGTTCCCCAAGATAAGCACACACCTTTCAGTTCTGTGAAGTGCTGCCAAAAACAGAAGTATCAAATGAACTAGAAAAGAAACCAACCGACGTACAAGAAAAAGCAACCGAAATACAAAGAGCTTTCAGGATGACTCGGAACCGACCAAACGACTTTGCTTCCTGCAAAGGTTTCATCATCTTTGCCTGTCCTTTATACCTTAGGGGAAGGGCAATCATACCCCCAGCCTTACTCCTGAGTTGCCCCTTTTGTTTCAGCTGCTCTCGCCTTCTAGCAGCTCTGTGCACACGCATACTGGGAACAGGCTCCCCTGGGTCCTCTGCCTCACTGCTGCCAGACTCTGGAGGCTCCGGAGGCAGCCCCCCACTCTCAGATGGTCCTGGCCCCATCTCTGCATCGGATGCAGGACCCTCATCCAAGTCTTCTCCAGACTCTTGGACTGGTCCCCATTCTTCCCCACTGTCTGATCCTGCTGCTGTCAGCACCGGCTGCTGGCGAACCACAACAACTTCCAGGTGACTTACATGGACCTAAGGAATCTTTCTTGGGAGCAGAAGACCCCTGCCATTGCTGCCTTCCGACTTTTGTCCATCCTAGACCTGGCTATGTTTAGCCAAAGCTGGTTAGGGCAATCCCCTTTACACCACTTCCCTACTGGCTCAAACTTAACTCATTCTTCTTCACGCTAGTTTCAAACCAAGCAGAAGGAAGAAGCAGACCCCTAAATAGCCCACATGGCTCTCAGACCCACCATTGTACCGCGTCTTCCCCCAGCCAGTGGTGACACAGAGGTTTCCACTCTGGAACGAGTCTGTAGCATCGGTCAGGCACACGGGAGACACGGTGTCACTGAACGTGGCAGGGGTGGCCAACTTGATAAGGGCGATATCGTTGTTGAGTTTCCCGGAGTCCCAGTTAGGATGGACAAAGACCTGGTGGGAGAAGAGAGAAGCTGTTAAGGCTGCAAGAAGGAGGTGGTGATGTGGAGGAAGTCCAGAAGCTCATTAGGTCCCTTCTGGCTTATCTTTGCTTACGGGTTTTCCCATCACCCTTTGCCGGTCTTTTGATTTCCAGATCAGGAAATCAAAGTTATGAAGGCTGAGGCTACTTTTTGCATAAAGTTTATAGTAACAGAATATAGAATCACAGAGTTGGAAGGGACCTCGGGGGGTCTTCTAGTCCAGCCCTTTGCTCAAACAGGAGACTCTCTACCATTCTGGGCAAATGGCTGTGTAATCTCTTCTTGCAACCGTTCTTCGTGTTTTATTTTCCAGTCCCCTTGATCATCTTTGCTCTTTTTCTCTGAACTCTTTCTAGAGTCTCAATATCTTTTTTGTATCGCGAGAATATTGCACCCAGCCAAACTGGGTGCAATATTCTACGCATGGTATTACTAAAGCAATACTAATATGTCACATGATCATGATTCTATCCCTCTGTTAATGCAACCTAGGATTGTGTTGGCTTTTCTGGCTGCTGCTGCACACAGCTGGCTCACGAATAAGAACAGAACAGAACAGAATAATGGAATGAAGAAGAGAAGAGAAGAGAAGAGAAGAGAAGAGAAGAGAAGAGAAGAGAAGAGGAATAAGAAAGAATGGGGTAGGGTAGAGTAGGGTAGGATAGAATAGAATAGAATAGAATAGAATAGAATAGAATATTGGGATGAAGAATAGAACAGAACAGAGTAGAAGCTGGAAGCGGCCTTGGAGGTCTTCTAGTCTAGCCCCCTGCTCAAACTGGAGAACCTATAACATTTCAGATACGTGGCTGCTAGTCTCTTCTTGAAAACCTCCAGCGATGAAGCACCTATGACTTCTGAATGCCAGCTTTTCCACTGGTCAATTTGTCCTCAATGTTAGAAAGTTTCTCCTTAATACCAGGTTGCTTCTCTCCTTGATTAATTTCCATCCTTGGTTTCTTGTCCTGCCTTCTGGTGCTTTGGAGAATAATTTGATCCCCTCTTCTTTGTGGCAGCCCCTCAAATACCGGAAGGCTGCTATCATGTCACCCCTAATTCTTCTTTTCTTTAGACTAGCCAGGCCCAAATTTAAATGATTGACTCCAAGATCCCTCTCAACAGTTACTGCTTGTTTGGCCAGGTTTCACCTAATCTTTACTTGTACATTTGATTTTTCTTGCCTAAGCGTAAAAGCTTATTTTTCTCTATACTGAATTTCATTTTGTTAGATAGGGCCCAATTCGAGTCTGTCAAGGTCCATCTGGATCTTGAGCCTATCTTCTAGGCTGCTGGCTATTGCTGCCAGTTTAGTATCATCTGCAAATTTGATAAGTTTCCCTTCTATTCCCTCATCTAAGTCATTTATGAAGATGTTGAGGAGTACTGGGCCTAAGACGGAACCTTGTGGCACCCCACTGCTTACTTCCCTCCATGTAGATATAGTTCCATTTTGATCTACAGGCTGAGTGTATCTGGTCAGCCAGTTGTGAATCCATCTAGTGGCGGCACTGTCTACATTTTCCTACCTTTCCAAGAAGTAGGCTATGGTCTACTTTATCAAAGTGCTTCGACATCTAGTGGCCTCACCCACCTTCTCAACAGCCAGCTTCTGTATCTTCTCTTCGGGAGAGCAACGGTCAAATTCTCCAAGCACCACAAAATTGTTGGTCCTGCAGAAGGCAAAGGTGAATGCCAGGTACACACCAAGAAAACATGGGCATAGCGAAGACGATAAAGCAGGAAGGGTACATTGAATACCTTATTTAAAGAGGAAAATACGTTCTTATTTGGATATCACTTCTGGAATGTGTGCTTGTGAAGAAAAAAAAATGAAACCCTGATTTTGGTTTTGTTGATTAGAAAGATTTGGTGTTATAGAAATGGTTAGTTTCTCTATATTAACGTGTAAAAGCCAAAAGTGGAGATTGGAGTTTTATTTATCTTGTACTGTGCTAGGAAGAGTTGGAAGTCAGTGCCTCTCTTTTCTTCCTTTTTCTCTTCCTCCTCGTATTTCACACCCCCTTTTCCCTGCTCCCTTTCCTTCCCTTAATTTCCTATTTTCCTTTCTTTTTTGTACTTTATATAATAAAAAGTTTTTAAAAAATGAAAAAGAAAGCATGGGGGACACAGCACGACCTGGCATCCACCTGCAGAAGTGGGTAGGTGACTTCAACAGCCCATAAAACAAAATTAAGTGCTCAAGAGCTCGCAAACAAACAAGTTGAAGTCCTGGAGGGTCTTTCAGAACAGGGGTCTCCAACCTTGGCAACTTTAAGACTTGTGGACTTCAACTCCCAGAATTCCTCAGCCAGCTTTTCAAAACGTAAAATCACCAAACCGGTAGTTACCCCGGTCAGATCCCACCCCTGGTCCTAAGTCCCTTTTTTAAGTACTGATGTAGCTTTGAATGGTCACTAAGCGAACTGTTGTAAATTGCGGACTATTTGTATTACCACCCATTTTTAAAGCAAAAATCAAGCGTGATCTTTTTTTAACCAAATGTCACCATGCCTGAATACCATTTACAAATGACAATTACAAAAAGGTTTTCTGTTCTTAGCCCAAACCCATCTTCCTTTTCTCGCTTGCTTTAACATAAGGTAAAGGTAAAGGCTCCCCTCCTTGCAGATGCGTGCTACTCATTCCCGGCTCTAGCGGGTGGTGCTCCTCGCCATTACAAAGCCAAAGAGCCAGCGCTGTCTGAAGATGTCTCCGTGGTCATGTAGCCAGCATGGCTAAATGCCGGAGGTGCACGGTGTTACCCTCCCACCAAAGGGGTCTCTATTTTTCTCCTTGCGTTTTTTTATGTGCTTTCGAACTGCTAGATTGGCAGAAGCTGGGACAAGGAACGGGAGCTCACTCCATTATGGGGATTCGAACTGCCGAATTGCTGACCTTTCTGATCGACAAGCTCAGCGTCTTAGCCGCTGAGCCACCTTTTAGCCCTTTTGGAGACCTATCCTTAATGGTCTCTCAAAGTCAATGATTACTTGATGGCACATAATCCATCAATCGGGTTGCTTCTCTCCTAGTATTCATTTCAATCGAGTGAAATTAAAGTGTTGGCCCCCAGCTAACTCATAAGGGCAGAGTTTTGCTCTCCCAACAATAGTTCCTTCCTCCTTAGTGAACTTCAGATGTGATCCTCATCCATCCTCGCAGTTCCCAGGCACCCTCGGCGTTTTCTCTAACTCCCAAGGTGAGTCTCAACAGTTCCAACAAGTTTGAGAAGGGCTCAGTCTCTTGGAATCTGATCAATAAGCGTCTTAGCCACTGAGCCACTGTGTCCCTTCATAAGTAAGTAAGACATACACACTTGTTATTGCCCCAAATATCTCCCCTACAAGCACTACTGCCTGATGCAACTTCCCCCCTACACACACAGAGCAAGGAAGAAAGTGTGTACTCACGTCACTCCACAATGGGCTGCTGTTACCACCCAGTTTTCGTTAACCAGGGACCCACCGCAGAAATGCCATCCGCTTGGCTCCTGCGAGGAAAGCCAACACAAAGACATTGTAAGTCCCAGGTCAGACTATAGTTGGCAAGAGATACACATTGTATGGCCCCGGAGAACTGCTGGGAGCTAAACAAGGCCAGGATAGATCCGGTACTGTTCAGGTAACCTAACCCTCCACGGTTTAAATGCAGGTGTCTCCCATTTCCTCCTCAAATGGGGTTGAGGATCAGGCCTGGACAATTTAGAATTGTAGAATTATAGAATAACGGAGTTGGAAGGAACCCTGGAGGTCTAATTTCATCATCTCTTTCATTTCGGTTTTATGATCTCTTCATCGTGTCCCTTCTACCTTCTTCCAGGGATATCCAAAAGATATGGGTTTTTTTAAAAAAAAGATAAGATAGTGGCCACAACAAAACAATGCTAGCTCTACCCAAGAAGTATATAAAAAACGAGGAACTCTTCCATCACATCACTCTATATTGCCATTCTGGTGGGTGTTTTTTGTCACTATATTCTGCAGGCATCTCTGTTACCTGGATCATTGGCTTTATGGCTTAGCACCCGAAGGCCAGACAAGGAACAATGGATGGAAACAGAACAAGGAGAAATTCAACTTGGAAGTAAGGAGAAACTTTCTGACAATGAGAACAATCAACCAATGGAACATAAGTTGCCCTCGGAAGTTGTGGGAGCGCCATCATTTGAGACCTTCAAGAAGAGATTGGACTGCCACTTGTCAGAAATGGTGTAGGGTCTGCTCCTCGGGCTGGGGGTTGGACTAGATGACCTCCAAGGTCCCTTCCAATTCTTCGCTGGGCTCTGAAGGGGCATCTTAGCTGGCACAGAGATTCAAGCGAAGCTCTTGAGGAACGTGCTGAGAAAGGGCGTTTCTTCCTAGGGTTTGTGGATAATTATATGGGCGGATTCTCTGAAGGCAGGAGAATCCGGAGGACTCTGCAGAAGCAGAAGTGTAGCCCTTGGCCTCCAGCGCTCCGGCCTCTGGGTGAATGTGTATATACACATATAGACACACATATACATACATACATGCACATGCACACAACACACAAATGCACACACACACACACATATATGAAAACGGAAAAGTCGATGCCACAACTTACTACAAAAATTGCATATATGATTTGTTTTTAAAGGTGGAAAAACTTAATAAAAATTTCTTAAAAAAAAAAAATTTCCAAGTTTTGTCTTCTCTTAGGTAAGAACTGTGTATGTGATGCCCATGAAAAGCATAACATTGCACTATCGCGGCTGCCATTGTGGCATTTCTGACCACAAACCACAGCTATCTTTGCATGGGCATTTCTTGGGCGGGGGCAGGGCCACCTTAACAACATTATGGGCCCCGGGCAAAGCAGTGTCCTGGGGCCCCTACCACAACTACTCACAGGAATAAAAATGTAAATAGCCAATAAAATTAAACCTATATTTGCATGTTACTATCAACTAAAAAACGCAGTAAAATGTCATAAATGTGTTGCTGTATTTATATGCATTGAAGGGTGAATGTATCTTGTGTCATATATATGTACACAGAGTAGTATGGGGCCCCTATGCCCATCAGGCCCATGTGTTAAAACAGCCCTGGGCACGGGGTGGGGGCGGGCAGGAGAGGAGGAGAAGAGAAAAAATATGGAACAGGTTGCAGGAAAGGCAAGCACAGAAGACCAAGGCCTGGGTGCTCCAAACCGCAATTAAAATAAAATCAGAAGAAAAAGTGGGGAGGCCAGATGGAAGGAAGAAACGGAAGAGAATGCCATCTGGAGACCTCCTCATATAAAGGATGTGCAGAAGGTGTGCCCAGCGTACAGTAAAAGCTTTGGGTGGAAAGGCTTGGATGACTGCACCCTGTATTAGTGTGTAGTAACTCATTTGCACATTGAAAGGTTGACTGAGTGGAAACCGGATTCTACTCTTAACAGATCAACAGAGTTGGAAGGGACCTTGTAGGTCATCTAGTCCAACCCCCCCTTGCACCATTTCTGACAGATGGCTGTCCAGTCTCTTCCTGAAAGCCTCCAGGGATGAAGCTCCCACAATTTCCAAAGGCAACTTCTGTTCCACTGGTTGACTGTTCTCACTGTCAAAAAATTCCTCTTTATTTCCAGGTTGAATCTCTCCTTGTTCAGTTTCCATCCATTATGCCTTGTGTGGCCTTCAGGTGCCTTGGAAAATAGCTTGACCCCTTCCTCCTCTCTGGGGCAGCCCCTCAGATATTGGAAGATGCTCTCATGTCCCCCCTGGTCCTTCTCTCCACTAGACTAGCCAAACCCAGTTCCTGCAACCTGTTCATCATATATTTTAGCCTCCAGTCCCCTAATTGTCTTAGTTGCTCTTTAGGATAAATATTTGGATTCAGCTTTCGCTCTGTGTCCTGTGCATTCTGTGCATGGTCAGAGGCTCTGCAGCCTCCTTAGTCAAGCCCTGCAACATTGAGAAGGCCAGACTACAGTTGAGAGCTTCTGGAAGGGAAACCATCAAGCAAGAGGGAAATGCAGCCATCCCTTCCCTGCGTCCATTACCTGTAAAGACACCTGCCAGGGCCATGATCCAGGCACCGCATCCTCTCCGTTGACGATACGGGAGTAGCCTGTGATCACGGGCTTGATGGCAGGATTCCCGCAGGCTGGAAGCAACAGAAAAGATCATCTTTATCAGTGGTGAGATTCAAATTCTTTTACTCCTGGTTCTGTGGGCATGGCTTGGTGGGCATGGCAGGGGAAGGATACTGCAAAATCCCCCTTCCCTCCCCACCCCCACTAACCTGCTTTCCAGGTCCGTTCTCCTGTGCAGGGCAACCAAAGGAGACCTAGCCGATTGGCTGGGACTCAACGGGAGGCAGAGAAGAGATGGGGGTGGCGGGGCCAGTCAGGGGTGGGATTGGCCGGTTCTCCGAAGCACTCAAAATTTCCGCTACCGGTTCTCAAGAACCCGTCAGAAGCAGCTGAATCCCACCTCTGCTCTTTCCCCAATTCTACAATTTGCTTTGAGTTAGTGGCCATCAATGTCAACCTGGGAAGGACACAGACGGAAGCAGCCAGCAGCCCCATACGATGGACGCAAGCTTCTCCACGGTCGTGAGATCAAAATCTGGGCACTTGGCAGCTGGCATGGATGCTTAGCAATGTGAATTCAATAGCTATTTGCGCTTCTATGTTCATAGAATAGAACAGAACAGAATAGAATAGAATAGAATAGAATAGAATAGAATAGAATAGAATAGGAACATGAGAAGAGAAGGGAAGGGAAGGGAAGGGAAGGGAAGAGAAGAGAAGAGAAGAGAAGAGAAGAGAAGAGAAGAGAAGAGA
>NW_020769377.1:2466672-2476716 GCF_900518735.1 Pseudonaja textilis
ATCTATCTATCTATCTATCTATCTATCTATCTATCTATCTATCTATCTATCAAATGCAAGCTTGACAAAAATAAATAAAATAAAATATAAGTGGCTTTAGACCAGTGTTTTTCAACCTTGGCAACTTTAAGACATGTGGACTTCTACTCCCAGAATGGGGAGTTGCTCCACACACCTTAAAGTTGCCAAGGTTGAAAAACATTGCATTTGATGGGAATTTGTCTAGCTCCGGCTTCCTTGATCTTATCCAGCTGCATAGGGGATTCTTAATGAATGACTCTTTTTCCTAATTTTCCACTTCCGTGCCAGGACAAGCCACTTGGTGGTGCTGGGTGCATTTGACAAAAGTGCTCGTGAGGAAGACTCTCAAGTCATCAAGATAGCCAAGGTGAGCAGGGCAACTGTGACATGGCAGCATCTAAGGGACAAAAATGCCCATCAGGTTGCAGAGCCTTGCAAGAATGAGTATCGGAAGAAGGTTGCTAAACTAGTTTTTGAGGGGCACAGCCTGAATAGGTGGCTTCATGGGTTGTAACAAAGAGCATCGTCACTACATAAGAAATTAGGTTGTTGAGTAGACCAGGAGGGGGAAAAAACGACCCTAGAAGAATCTAAATGGCCCTACCACTTCTGGAGGTGTTCATGAAGTCATCAGGAGTTGAACTAATCAGGAGGCAATCCAGGGTGATGCCCACAGCTAGCCAGCTTTTGGATGATGTAACAAGCGAAGCAGGTTCAGACTGAGTTAGTATTTGGATGGGAGATTAGAGAAAGCCAGCTGTATAAACTATGCGGAGAGGTTGAAAAACTACCTTTGAAGAAGACCGAGCTCGGTTCTCCCGGCCAACCCCCATGGGGCTGCAGCCTTCTGGAAGGGGCCATTGGATTAGGAAAGACCCCACCTCTACTCATGTACTTCTTGCTCCCCTTGTCCCCATCTTTTAACGGTAGCTATTACCAGTGGTGGTATTCAAATTTGTTTACTATCGGTTCTCGGGGCGTGGCTTGGTGAGCGTGGCTTGGTGGGCATGGCGGGGGAAGGATACTGTAAAATCCCCATTCCCTCCCCCATCAGAGGTGGGATTCATCCAGTTCTGACCAGTTCTGGAGAACCGGTAGCGGAAATTTGGAGTAGTTCGGAGAACCAGCAAATCCTATTTCTGACTGGCCCTGCCCCATCTATGCTCCACCTCTCGAGTCCCAGCTGATCGGCTGGGTCTCCTTTGGTTGCCCTGCACAGGAGAACGGAGCTGGAAAGCAGGTTAGGGGGGTGGGGAGGGAATGGGGATTTTGCAGTATATCCTTCCCCTGCCACACCCACCAAGCCATGTCACGTTCACCAAGCCATGCCCAGAGAACCGGTAGTAAACAAATTTGAATACCACCACTGCTCCCCACCCCACTAACCTGCTTTCCAGCTCCATTCTCCTGGGCAGGGCAACCAAAGAAGACCCAGACAATCAGCTGGGGCTCAATGGGAGGCAGAGAAGAGATGGGGTTGGTGGGGCCAGTCAGAGGTGGGATTGGCTGGCTCTCCAAACTACTCAAAATTTCTGCTACTGGATCTCCAGAACCGGTCAGAACCGGCTGAAAACCACCTCTGGCTATTACTGTTATTATTTTAATCTGTACTAGCTTTAATGTTTGTAAGTCACCCAGAATTGTCTCTGCGCAAGATGGGTGGCACAGAATTCAAATAAAAACGAAACCAACCAACCATCAAGACAATGCAGAGATGTAACCCATGGGAATCCAGAGAGACGTTACCAATTATGTGACTGTTGCCCCAAGAGCCATTTCCAAGAGACAGATCCCAACTTTCTCTTGGCTTGAACTAAACCCCTTTTCCTTCCTCTGTCAGGTCTTCAAAAACCCAAAGTATAACATGTTCACCATCCGAAATGACATCACGTTGCTCAAGTTGGCCACCCCGGCCCGGCTGACGGCTCGCGTGTCTCCTGTGTGTCTGCCAAAAGCCACCGATGCTTTCCCTGGTGGGATGACCTGCGTCACCAGTGGATGGGGATACCTGCATCATACGGGTAAAACGGGGACTCTACTTCTTGGGGACAGGCAGTAAAAGAAACAGGAAGGGAAGTTCTGATGAACAGAATTCTGGGTCCTTTTATTTATCTCGGCTGCTTCTCTCTTTGATTAGTTTCCAGCCGTTGCTTCTTGTCCTGCCTTCAGCTGCTGCAGAGAATAGGTTGATCTGCTCTTCTTTGGAGCAGCAAGTATATTAAATTACAGATAATCAGAGTTGGAAGGGACCTTGTAGGTCATCTAGTCCAACCCCCCACCTAAGCATTGGAACCCTGTTATCATGTCACTCCTAGTCCTAATGAAAAGGACTAGGGGAGACAGGATAGCAGTGTTCTGATATCTCAGGGGTTGCCACAAAGAAGAGGCAGTCAAGCTGTTCTCCAAAGCACCTGAAGGCGGGATAAGAAGCAACGGGTGGAAACTAATCAAGCAACCTAGAACTATGGAGGAATTTCCTGACAATTAGAACAATTAATCAGTGGAACATCTTAACTCCAGAAGTTGTGGGTGCTCCATCCCTGGAGATTTTAAAGAAGAGACTGGACAGCCACTTGTCTGAAATGGTGTAGATTCTCCCACTTGAACAGGGGGGTGGACTAGAAGACCTCCAGAGCCCCTTCCAAGTCTGTTATCCTGTTCTGTTTTTTCTGTTACTGTTCTTGTAATTTGCCAGGTTTCAAATAAATCACTATGGATCAAATCTATCTAGATGCATAGTCCCCGACTTACAACCGTCATAAAGCGGTTCACCCATTTGCCCTACCCAATTTTACCGGTTGGCGACTGCTGTTCTATACTACTATAGAGAAGAAAACCCTAGAATATTTCAATATAAGCTGAATATCACTAATATTTACATCTTCTCCCAACAACTAATTGCCTTTTCTCCCTGAATTCTTTGTTTATTATTTAGCTAGCTCAATACCCATGCTTCGCTATGAAACTATGTGATTGGGCTTAGGTTTTGGGAAGGAAAATAAGGAAAACATAATTCTGCCTCTGCCTACCAGCATCCATCAGTATTCATCTGGCTGGCATCCCGTCAGAATTGAGGGGTGTTTGGAAAGTGAAACAGTATTTGCTGTGTGAGCAAAGAGACAGCAAGGAGCCTGGGTGTGGCTTAGCTCAACTTTTCTGTACTAAAGCTGCTTGGTGCCGTGAAACTAAAACTGGAACTGAAACTTCTCTCCTCTGCTTGTGTTTTGCATTTGGAACATATTTATTTTCAGATGTGGGGGGAGAGTAGAACTCCTTAGCATCAGAGCGTGTTAATAATAATACACAAAATGCTCTGATGGTCATTTCGAAAAATCCTTTCTAAGTGAGCCCCTAGAAGCCAAATATGTGTCAAATTCCAAGTTTGTAGGCTTTACGGTTCTGGAAATTTTGTGATGATGTGTGAATGGTATTTCACTTTTATATATATAGATTTCTCCAAAGCAATCTTTTTAAAGGCCCAACCTCCAACTTCAGTCTTTTTTTTTTTTTTAAAGTAAATGCCACTGTTTCTATGCAACTTCCAAAACTTGATTTTTCCCCCCACTGACGGACAAAAATTAGAAGTGGGCAAGCTCCGTTTCACGCCAGAACCTATGAAGTCCCTCGAGACTGGAACACAAGAAGCTCTTATTTCAAGGGTTTTAAAGCTGAAAAGTCTGCATGGGTTTCTCCCTGAATCAAGAGTCAGAGATGACATAAACACGACGAGAGGGTCTTGTCTCATCTTTTGTGCTTGATCTATTTCAGACAAGGTCTCGCCCAACAAATTGCAACAGGTGGCTCTTCCTCTGCTGACCAATCAGGAGTGCAAGAAATTTTGGGGCAACCGCATCGTTGATGTTATGGTGTGTGCTGGGGCTGCAGGAGCATCTTCTTGCATGGTATGGCCTTTTCCTGGTTGTCCTAGTCTGTAATTTCTAGGGGCTGTTGTGTATCTTCCCAGAATTCCTGCTCTCCATCCTCTGGAAAAGGTCTTAAGTTACAAAACCATCTTTGGCCCACATAGATTCTTCTCATTTTCTTAGTTCTGTCTTTCTACCTTCATGTCTCCCTGGTGGTGAACTTCTAGAGAAACGTTGTTACCTGGCGGGGAAACAGGCTCAAGATCCAGGTGGATCTTGGAAGACTTGAACGCCAAGGCCTGTCTAACAAAATGAAATTCAGTGCCGAGAAAAGTAAAGTCTTGCACTTAGGCAAGAAAAACCAAAAGTATGCATGTAATTTGGGAGAAACCAGGCTTAATAGCAGTAACTGTGAGACGGACCTTGGTGTCTTGGTGGACAACCTATTAAATAAGAGCGAGCAGTGTGCAGCAGCAGCAGCCAAAAAAGCCAATGCAATCCTAAATTACATTAACAGACGGATACAATTAAGATTAAGGGAGTTACTAATACCACTCTATAAAGCCTTAGTAAGACACATCTAGAGTACTGAATCCAGTTTTGGTCACCACATTATAAAAAAGATGTTGAGACTCTAGAAAGAGTGCAGAGAAAAGCAACCAAGATGATTAGGGGATGGAGGCTAAAACATATGAAGAACAGTTACAGGAACTGTGCATGGCTAGTCTGGTGAAGAGAAGGACCAGGGGAGAGATGATAGCAGTGCTCCAATATTTGAGGGGATGCCCCACAGAGGAGGAAGAGGTCAAGCTATTCTCCAAAGCACCTGAAGGCCAGACAAGGAATAATGGATGGAAACTGAACAAGGAGAGATTCAACCTGGAAATAAGGAGGAATTTTCTGACAGTCAGAGCAATCAACCCATGGAATGGAAGTTGCTTTCAGAAGTTGTGGGAGCTTCATAACTGGAAGCTTTCAAGAAGAGACTGGACTGCCATCTGTCAGAAATGGTCTAGGGTTTCCTGCTTGGGTGGGGGCTTGGACTAGATGACCTACAAAAATCCCTTCCAACTCTGTTATTATTAAGTCGTTATTACGTTCTCACCCTCTTCAGAGAGTCAATGAACTTGTATAATGAAAGGTTTCTAGGTCTCTTCTGCTTCTTGTTAGTCCCCAGAATTGGCTTCCCTTGGTCATTTTGTTTTGGTTTTGAGAAGCAAAGACCTGCTCAAGGCCACCGTCTCCATCCTTGAAGATCTGCCCCTTGTGATCTCCTCCGAAGTCCCATCCAACCCAACGTTCAAGCAGCCGCTGACCTTCTTCTCTGGTTTCTCCTGCAGGGTGATTCTGGCGGTCCGCTGGTTTGCCAGAAGAACGGGGCCTGGAATCTGGTGGGGATCGTCTCCTGGGGCAGCAACACCTGCTCTCCCTCCAGCCCGGGAGTTTATGCCCGCGTTACGGAACTTCTGCCCTTCATTGAATCCACCCTTGCTAATAACTAACATTCACCAGTGATGGAACAGCAATAAAAGCAGCAGCAGAAATTTTGCATCGTTGTTGTTATTATTATTATTATTATTATTGGTGGTGGTTAATCTTTAGTGTGATTGTCCTAACCAAGGACCTAGGAACTGTTCAGGTAGCGTCAGAGGATATAAGCTGTTCCAAGTCAGGGTGGTTTTTTATAGAATCAGGGTATTCAAGTCTGATAAATTCAGGATTTCCAAATAGCAAGGCAACCCTTTAGGTATTGCTCCAAGGGCTCCAATTACAATGGCGAAAACACGCAATTTCTTTTTCCAAAGTCGCTCAACTTCTATTTGTAAGTCCCGATACTTCGTGATTTTTTTCTTGCTGCGTGTCTACAATTCGTGCATCATCAAGTATTGCAATGTCAATGAACCAAACCTTTTTCTTTTCAACTATTGCTATGTCAGGTGTGTTGTGAGCCAAATGCCTGTCCATCTGAATTCTAAAGTCCCACACGATCTTGACTTTTTCATTTTCCAGAACCTTCTCAATCTGATGTTCCCAGTAGTTGTTACTATACTCAAATCCAAACTACTATTATTATTATTTGGCATTCCATGCAGTGTCTCAGCATTGCAGCGGGATTCTTGAACAGGTTTTTGGGCTGTGACTATTGAAAGTTGTGGCTATCAAACAGGCACAGCTCAACATGGAGGAGGCATTCCGTAAAATGTGTGGGTGCAGTTCAAAAATGCAGCTAATATAATTATAAGGCCTTGCAATATAATTATATGTTACATAAGTTAATATATAATTATACTGCATGATAATTGTAAGGCTTTGGTAAGACTACCCCAGGAATGTTACATCTAGTTCTGGTCGCCACGATATAAAAAATAATGTTGAGACTCTAGAAAGAGTTCAGAGAAGAGCAACAAAGATGATTAGGGGGTTGGAAGCTAAAACACACAAAGAATGGTTGCTGGAATTGGGTATGTCTAGTCTTGTGAAAGGGGTGACATGATAGCAGTCTTCCAATATTTGAGGGGTTGCCACAACCTATTTACCAAAACACTAGAAAGCAAGACAAGGAACAACGGGTGCAAACTAATCAAAGAGAGAAGCAACCTGGAATTAAGGAGAAATTAACCTACAGTAGGACAATATTGAAGACTTAATAAGAACAGTTCATCAATGGAACCGGTTGCCTGCAGAAGTAGTGGGTGTTGCATCACTGGAGGCTTTTAAAAAGAGACTGGACAGCCATTTGTCTGAAGCCGTATAGGGTCTCCTGCTTGAGCAAGGGGCTGGACTAGAAGACCTCCAAGGTCCCTTCCAACTCTTGATCTTCTATAGATATGAAACACTGCGCCAAGAGAGGCAAAAGTGAACGACTCTTACCAAGAAAGAAGACTTACTCTAGTAATCCATTGTTTCTCAAGGCTGGCTTGAAAATAGGTGGACTTCAATTCCCAGCCACCTTGGCTGGGAAAACTCTGGGGAACTGGAAGTCCAGTTTGCCAACTTTGAAAAACACTGGTCTAGGGCAGGGCTCTCCAACCTTGGCAACTTTAAGACTTGTGGACTTCAACTCCCAGCTTGGCTGAGGAATTCTGGGAGTTGAAGTCCACAAGTCTTAAAGTTGCCATGGTTGGAGACCCATTTTCTAGAGACTTAGGACCACGTGATTAAGGAACTGCAACCTTTATTTCTTTTTCCTTTCCAACCTCCTTTCGAAACAAACTGTCAATTTAGTTTTATTTGATTTGATTTGATTTGTCAATCGCTTCCAAGATAATAGGTATAAGTTTAAACATGGGTAAGAATACAGGAAACAAGTATGAATAAATGGGGACAATAGGACAGGGACGGTAGGCACAATGATGCCCTTATGCGCGCCCTTCAACGTTTCGCTTCAACGACTAAAACAAGCTAAAACAAAATTGAAACGACTACAACAAAGGGCAAGGAAGTGAATAATTACTTTATTACCTTGGAGAACAAGGGTGTGCTTGTGTGTGGGGGTGGGGATACTCTCCAGGCACAAAATGTGCAGAAACACCAACTCCTGCTCACAAGGAAAGTGCCAACCCAAGTTAACTGGCACTTCAAAGAAAAGGCAGCAAAACGCCCAGCATTTACTGAATTTTCACGGGCCATATATTGAGTGGAGGGGGACCCGTAAATAAACTGGGGTGATAAAAAAAAAAAGAACTAGCAATGTTAAATATTTCTTCTCCTCCAGTTTGCAAACATCAGGCAGTCCAGATGTAGTCCTTCAGCAGCACCGACTAGAGTTCTGCCACTGGAATTTCATTGCTCTCTGACCTAAGTAAGGGTTGTTTCATTGATTGAGTCATTTCCTTGCTGGCTGGGGAATTCTGGGAGTTGAAGTCCCCACCTCTTCAAGCTGCTAAGCTTGAAGAACACCAAATCTACATGTGCCCACATTCAAAACCTCTTAGAAGAGCCTGTTTTTGACAACCTCCAGCGATGGGGCACGCACCCACAATTTCTGGAGGCAAAGCTGTTCCACTGCTTCACAGTTCTCACTGTCAGGAAATTCCTCCTGGGTTGAAGCTCCCTTTAATGATTTTCCACCCTTTATTTCCTTATTTTATTTAATTTATTTTATTTGTCAAACAAGATAACAGGTATAAGCATGGTTATGAATACATGAAATGGATATGAATAAAAAAAACCCAATAAGGACAGGGACGGTAGGCACGTTGGTGCACTTATGCACGCCCCCTACAGACCTCTTAGGAAAGAGGTGAGGTCAACAGTGGATAGTTTGAGGGTAAAGTCCTACCCTCAAGTGCTTTGGAGAATAAGTCAATTCCCTCTTCTCTGTGATAGCCCCCCCAAGTGCTGGGAGGCGTCAATCATACCCCTTCTAGTAGTCTAAATGAGTGCATACAGAGTAACAGATTAACAAAGTTGGAAGGGACCTTGTAGGTCATCCAGTCCAACCCCCCACCCAAGCAGGAGACCCTGCACCATTTCTGACAGATGGCAGTCCAGTCTCCTCTTGAAAGTTTCCAGTGATGAAGCTCCCACAACTTCCGAAGGCAACTTCTGTTCTATGGATTGATTGTTCCAGTGGTGGGTTTCCAATTTTTTTCCTACTCCTTGCAGACAGCTGGTCATTTGAATTCTTTTAGCAAGTCATTGAGGCCCCTTGGAGGTTCATCTATGTCCTCCGGGTCACCTTCCATTCTCCACCATCCAGTCAGAGCTGAAAACTGTACAGAGGGTGATAAACACAGCTCAAAAGATCCTTGGTTGCCCTCTGCCCTCCCTGGAAGACTTAGCCAGGTCCCGCTGCCAAAGCAGAATCAAGGGCATTATAGAAGACCCCTCACACCCTGGCAATTATCTTTTTGACCTGCTGCCGTCTGGACGGCGTTTTAGGTCAGTAAAATCCCACACCACTAGACTAACAAATAGTTTCTTTCCCTGGGCCATCCAAACCACAAATAAACACGAAGTCACTACCTCATTAAGATGTGAAAAGATGTGAAATCTCAAAACCCTTTCAGATATATAATAACATATTACAGTACAATCCGTCTCGTGTGTATTATACTCGGCTAAGCATTACAGTCAGTGTTGGATGTATATTTTGAGTATATTTGTAGATATTGTACTCTCAAATTGCAAATGGAGACGTGGGTACTCTATTTTTCTTATCTTCATTTTTAAGTGCTTTGGTTTTATTGTATTGCGAACAGTTGCTGGGGTGCATCCACAGTTTCGTTGTACAATAACAATAAAGTTCTTCTAATCTAATCTAATCTAATCTAATCTAATCTAATCTAATCTAAAAAGTTTCTTGGATGAGCAATGTTTTTTTCAACACCACCAACAATGCTATTGTCCTTCAAAGTGACCTTGATTATGTGTCTGAATGGTCAAACAATTGGCAACTTCAAATCTTGATCAACCAATGCTCTGTCCTACACACTGGTTAAAAAAATATATCAGTACACCAAATACAAACTAGGCAGATATGACCTTGTTGACGATCCTCACTCTGTCAAGGACCTCGGAGTACTCATATCGAATGACCTAAGCACCAGAGCTCATTGCAACAGCATGGCCAAAAAGGCTTTAAGAGTTGTAAACCTAATCTTATGCAGCTTCTCCTCTGGAAATATTGAATGGCTAACTAGGGCATACAAAACCTTTGCTAGACCAATACTCGAATACAGCTCATCTGTCTGGAATCTGCACTGTATTATCGGACATTAATACGATTGAGCGAGTCCAGAAGTATTTCATGAGAAGAGTACTACATTCTCTGCTCGCAACAGAATACCCTATATCATCAGGCTTGAAATTTTGGGCTTGGACAACACTGAACTACGCCGCCTACAGTTGAACTTAAGCATAGTACACAAAATTATCTGCTACAACGTCCTACCATTCAACGACTACTTCAGCTTCAACCGCAACAATACAAGAGCACACAACAGATACAAACTCAGTGTAAGAGAGTACAACTTCAGCAACAGAGCGGTCAATGCCTGGAATGCGCTACCTGACTTTGTTGTTACATCCTCAAACCCCCACTCCTTTAACCTTAAACTATCTTCTATTGACTTCACCCCATTTTCCTAAGAGGCGTGCATAAGTCTCTACCCTCCCTGTCCTTATTGTCCCTATTTATTCTTTCCTGTATTCTTAC
>NW_020769377.1:2481716-2515666 GCF_900518735.1 Pseudonaja textilis
AATAGAATAGAATAGAATAGAATAGAATAGAATAGAATAGAATAGAAAACTGAACAGGAATAGAGCTGGAAGGGACTTTGGAGGTCTTCTAGTCCAACCCCCTGCTCCAGCAGGAGAACCTCTACCATTTCAGACAAGTGGCAGCGCAGTTTCTTCTTAAAAGCCTCCAGTGATGAAGCGCCCACAACTTCTGGTGGCAAACCGTTCCACTGGCTAATTGTCCTCACTGTTAGGAATGTTTAATTCCCATTGGTTGGGGTCTGTTTTAGTGCCTCGCGGAAATGGGTGCAAACAGAAAGAAAGGAAAGGATGAAGAAGTTAGTGGATCTGCTGAACCCATGGCTGGGAAGGGGGTGCCCATGGGGAATCCTATAATGTGGACTGGCCACTGCTCCCGTTGAGACAGCCGTGAAGGAATTCTGGCCTCCATCTTCTGTCGTCATCTCCACGTGGCCTCCTTTCCTCCCCCAGGAGTGGCTGACAGAGGACTTCCTCAACTCCCTCAGAGCAATTGTGGGGGCCCCCAATGTGTCCACAGCCACCGTCGTCCGTGAGCAACATGGGCAGGACGAATCTATGCACAGGTATGTCTTTCCTACAACGCGCCTGTCGCCAGAACATTTTCAGGCCTCTGAGAGCCTCACGATGCTCCTTGGAGGCTTCTGTCCTCTTTCTCCTCATCTGGAAGAGGAATGTTCTTTACTGGCCCAAGTGTGATTGGACACACAATTTGTCTGCAGTGTGTAAGCTCTCAGTGCATGCCCACAACGAAGTGGTAAGTGATAGATCGGGTGTCTCCTCCTTGGTCCTTCGTGGATGTTGAGGAAATGGGAAATCCCAAACTTTTGAAATGATTGGAGGCTATATTTGAGCCACGGTGGCTCAGTGGTGAGAGTGCAGTACTGCAGGCGACTTCTGCTGACTGCCACCTGCCTGCAATTTCGAATCTCACCAGGCTCAAGGCTGACTCAGCCTTCCATCCTTCAGAGGTGGGTAAAATGAGGCCCCAGATGGTTGGGGGACAATAGGCTGACTACAGAGTTTATAAACAGCTTAGAGAGCGCTATAAAGTGGTGTGAAGCAATGAAGTCTAAGTGCTATTGCTATTTCCCGTCCTCCCTCCCTCCCTCCCTCCCTCCCTCCCTCCCTCCCTTCCTTCCTTCCTTCCTTCCTTCCTTCCTTCCTTCCATCCATCCATCCATCCATCCATCCATCCATGGTGTGCAGTGGTTAGAATGCAGTATTGCAGGCTAATTCTGCCCACTGCCAGCAGTTGGATTCTCAGTGGCTCAAGGTTAGCTCAGCCTTCCGTCCCATAAAATGAGGACCCAGATTGTTGGGGACAATAGGCTGACTCTGTAAACTGCTTAGAGAGGGCTGGAAAAGCACTGTGAAGCAATATATAAGTCTATTGCTATTGCCCTTCCCTCTTTCTTTCCTTCCATCCATCCATCCATCCATCCATGATGCACAGTGGTTAGAATGCAGCATTGCAGGCTAACTCTGCCCACTGCCCTGAGATCGATTCTCACTGGCTCAAGGTTGACTCAACCTTCCCTCCTTCTGAGGTGGGCAAAATGAGGACCCAGATTGTTGGGGGCAAGAGGCTGACTCCGTAAACTGCTTAGAGAGGGCTGGAAAAGCACTGTGAAGCGGTATATAAATCTAAGTGCTATTGCTATATTTGCTGTGATAAGGCTTGGAATAAAAAAATGGATATAGGTAATCCCCAGTTAGCGACCGCAATTGCGACCGCAATTGCAATTCTCTTGCTAAGTGCTGTGGTCACTAAGCATATGACCGCAATAATACGTATGACCTCACTTCCACTTCAGTTATTAAGCAAGTCACTCTGATCATTAAGTGAGCCATCACATGTCCACAACTTATAATTTTATCACCAGCTTCTTCTTTGATTCACTTTGTCGGATGCCTGTTGTGAAACACGCAAATGATGATTGCATTGCCACGGGGTCAGAATTGTGAGAATTGCTCAGAGAACTATACTTGGAATAGTCACTAAACAAGGCATTCAGTAAGTGAGGTCTCCCGATCTCTCACAGTCTTTTCAAAGCCCAAATTGTATGTTGGAAGAATTGTTGCTCTGTCCCCCAAAAGGGTTTTGCATCATCTGTGGTGGGGGCAGAGCTGGGCTGGCTGTTTGCAAAAGCATTTTTAAAAGTTATTAATTATATTTATTAAAAGGTGCTAGTCGGCTAAGGTGCTCCCAGCCTCCTTTGCACAGGTGCAGAGGTGGGATTCAGCAGGTTCTGACCAGTTCTGGAGAACCAGTAGTGGAAATTTTGAGTAGTTCAGAGAACCGGCCAAAGCCACCTGACCCGCCAACCTCATCTCTTCTCTGCCTCCCATGGAGTCCCGGCTGATCGGCTGGGTCTCCTTTGGTTGCCCTTCACAGGAGAACGGAGCTGGAAAGCAGGTTAGTGGGGTGGGGAGGGAAGGGGGATTTTACAGTATCCTTCCCCTGCCATGCCCACCAAGCCACACCACACCTACCAAGCCACACCCACAGAACTGGTGGTAAAAATTGAATCCCACCAATGCACAGGTAATCCTTGATTTACAACAGGTCATTTAATGACCATTTGAAGTTACAATGGCAGTAAAAAAAGTGATTTATAGCACTTAGCAACAGCAGTTAGACTTATATACCGCTTCACAGTGCTTTATAGTCCTCTCTCAGCCTCTTGCCCCCAACAATCTGGGTCCTCATTTTACCCACTTCGGAAGGATGGGAGGCTGAGTCAACCTTGTGCTGGTCAGGATTGAACTCCTGGCAGGGGATTGAGTTCGCCTGCAATACTGCATTCTTAACCACTACGCCACCACGGCTCTTAGATAGATATAGAGATAGATTGGACGGATGGATGGATGAATGGATGAATAAATAGAGAGAGAGACAGACAGATGGACAGATAGAGAGAGAGAGAGAGAGAGAGAGAGAGAGAGAGCAATAGCACTTAGGCTTATATACTGCTTTCCAGCCCTCTCTTAGCCGTTTACAGAGTCAGCCTGTTGCCCCCAACAATCTGGGTCCTCGTTTTACCCACCTTGGAAGGATGGAAGGCTGAGTCAACATTCAGCCTGGTTGGATTCAATCTCCCAAATTGCAGGCAGCCGGCAGTCAGTAGAAGGAGCCTGCAGTACTGCACTCTCATCGCTGCGCCACCAAGGCTCATGGCTTATGATGGCTTTTCACACTTTATGACCGTTGTAGCATTTCCATAGTCAACGTGACAAAAATTCAGACGGTTGGCAACTGACTCATATTTATGACGGTTGCAATTTTCCCGGGGGGGTCACACAGGATCACCTTTTGCTACCTTCTGACAAAGTTTGTGGTGGCCTAGAGGTGGAGCTCTCGCCTCACAATCAGGAGCTGTGAGTTCGATCCCAGGTAGAGGCTAATATTTGCAGGGACTAGATGACCTCCAAGGTCCCTTCCAACTTTGTTATTCTATGATGTTCTATGAAGTCAATGGGGAAGACAGATTCACTTAACGGCCATGTTACTAATTTAACGACTGCAAGTGATTCACTTAACAACGGTGGCAAGAAAAATCGTAAAAACCTCTTGCTTTAACATAAAATTTTGGTCGTAAGTCTAGAACGACCCTGTAAAGAGGCTTGCTATGTCCCTCCCTCCTAGGAACTGCCCCCCAGATGCCGTGGCCTGGCCCCGGACTGTGGAGCAGGTCAGCCTGCTGGCAGCGACGTGCTACAGCCGAGGGGTTCCTGTCATCCCCTTTGGGACGGGGACAGGGCTGGAAGGAGGGGTCACCGCCGTGCAGGTAAGAACTGGAGGAACTGCAGCCAGGTAGAGCAGAGGCTGGCTTGGTCTCTGCAGAGGCTCTTGGGCAGAGGTCTCCAAATTTGGCAAATTTTAAGACTTGTGGACTTCAATTTCCAGAATTCTGGAATCCTATGCAGGATTAAGCCCCTGCTCTTGGGGCTTAATCCTGCATAGGATCTGGCCTGAGTCTTAACTGGGAGTTGCTCTAGTTCAGCTGGATCTCAGGGCCTGGATCTGCCAACTCTGCTTGGTCTATATTTTTATTTTTTATTTTTATTTTTTTAAAATATATTTTTATTTTTTAAAAAAAATACAAAAAATACATGTTTTGTAGATGGCACTTAGTGCTGGCACGACGGGTGAAAATGTATCCAACCTTGAAACCAGAATGCTGGAAGTGCAAACAAAAGAAAGGAACATTTTTCCACATGTGGTGGCAATGTATAGAGGTCAGAAAATACTGGAAGAAAATACAGAGATGGCTTTTTGAGATTACAAAATATAAATTAAAATTGGAACCCGAAACTTTTTTATTAGGTATGATTAAAGGGAATTTGAGTAAAGATAAAAGATACCTTATTGTAGACATCTTAACTTCAGCAAGAATCACTTTAGCACAACATTGGAAAAGTGATAAAATACCACCAGATGAAGTTCTGATTAAAAATATAATGGACTGTGATCAACTAGATAAAATTCACTTTGGAACTGAAAGGCAAAAAAGATCGAAAATATTATGCGACATGAGAGAGGTGGAATGAATGGGTGAAGAATAAGGATAAAAATAATGTATAGTCACAAAACAGGAAACGTGTATATACAATGACACAATAACTGAGATTTTTGTATTTTTTGGTCTACATTTTTCAAGTCAATGTGGTTTCTTCAGGGTTGATTGGTGGGACCTTCTGAGCTTATCTATGGAGGCTCTCAGTCCTCCAGGTCAGGGTTGTCCAGAGGCAATTGGAGTTTGTTGTTTTTCTTTGAAGGCATTTCGCTTCTCATCCAAGAAGCTTCTTCAGCTCTGACTGGGTGGTGAGGAATGGAGAAAGCTTCTTGGATGAGAAGCGAAACGTCTTCCAAAAAAAAAAAAACCAACCCAGAAACTCCAGTTGCCTCTTGAAAAAAAAGCATCTTTGGGACTTCTGAGCTTTGGTTGGCGAGCTGGGATGGCATGGATCAATTTTAATTCAAAATAGAGTCTGGAAGGGACTTTGGCATTTAGATTATATTATATTAACAGAGTTGGAAGGGACCTTGGAGGTCATCTAGAGTAACCCACTGTTCAAGCAGGAGACCCTACTACACCGTTTCATACAAATGGCTGCCCAGTCTCTTCTTAAAAACCTCCAGTGATGGAGCACCTACAACTTCTAGTGGCAAGTTGTTCCACTGGTTAATTGTCCTCCCTGTTAGGAAGTTTCTCCTTAATTCCAGGTTGCTTCTCTCCTGGATTAGTTTCCATTCGTTGTTTCTTGTCCTTGCCCGTTGATGCTTTGGAGAACAAACTGACCTCCTCCTCTTTATGGACTATAGACTAAAGCACCGTGTGGACGGCTTGCACACTTGACACCAAGCGGTGGCTCCTTCTTGGATGAGTTACATGCACCATCCTGCAGGCCTTAAAACTTGGTTTGTCAGTGGCGAGCGCCTGGGCTACCTCAGACCACATTAGGATTTGGTGTGTTGGCTGAACCAGGCTCGAATGGCACGGGATCCTAGTCCAGAATCCAGAGTTTCCCCAGACACTGAAAGGCTGACCCACAAGGAGGGAGAGCCAGATCCAAGCCCCACTTCTAGAAAGGGAGACGAATAAGGGGAGGGGGTCGGTCTCCGTCAGCCTGATAACCAACTTCCCTTTTGCACCCTTGGTTTCCCCTCCTGCTCAGTGGCCCTGCCAAGTTCAGCCTGTAGCTGGGTGAGCCACCTTAATTAGGAAAAGAACAGCTTAGCTGGGAACTAAGAAGGTCTATGGGAGACTCCAGTATCTGCCCTCCTCCCCAATTTGGAATTGTAGGTGGGTTTTCCTAACTTACATTGACGTGAGACGCGATCGTTGTTGTATCATGCAGTATGAACGAGACTATTGCAGTAAATCTCAGTGGGGTTTTAAGGCTTTGGGTGCAGCATATTCTCCCCAGCTGGATGGCCATTGGTAGTTGACTGTCAGTAAGACAGTCCGAGCTGAGAGAAACGTGGAGTGGACACCACCAGGAGATTCCATGCCTGCAGCCTAGAGTAGGAATTTGTAGGAGCGTTAACGAAATAACTTTTTGTCTTAGCGTTCCTAAGTTCAATTTTCCTGATTTCTTAGATGGAACCACCACCTCAATTAGATCATTATGCTCCCTAAAGGGCTGTTAAGTGGTTTATATCAGTTATATTGTTACAATATAGGGTTTCTAAATAACGCCTGTGGCGCCACACTGTCTCTGTTCCGTCAGCTCCGATCTTCTTCCCGTCTCCGCTTTAATAAAGTCTTCCAGAATAAAAATCAAATGAGATAGTCCAAATCCTCCACAACTTCCAGGCACCCTCCAGCCGCTAGTCTCCCAACCTCATAAACTTCCCTTTTTACTTGTTATTGTCCTATCTCTTTCTTCTGTCTGCCAAGCCCTTTCACTTTCACTTGCCTTGCATCCGCTTTTTGGCCGCTTTCTTTTAGGGCTCCGGACAGACGCTTGTAACAGCCTTATAAAAGTCTATGGCATTCCAATCCTCCTCTCCGCCGCTAATTTTCTCTGCCACACTCTTCCCCAATGATCTCACAAACTGTCACTCACTCGCTTCTTTACATCGGTGGCAGTCCGGACTTCGGAGCCGCCATTGATAGGAGGCTGTTTCTTGCTCGTTGGGCTCTGGAGGGCTCCTCTTCGCTGCAGGGGGGTTGTCTTCCCCACACTACTACCCGAGTCTCCCCCACGCCGGCACGAATCTCTCCAGGACTCGTGCACCCTCAAAGGATCGCACCAACTGCAAAAAGAGATTAACTGAAACCACAGACGAGCTTCTGCACCTCTGTTCATCCTTGTCTTGCCACCGGCATTCTCCGCTTTCCATCCTTCTAAGGTTGGTAAAAGGAGGACCCAGACTGTGGGAGGAAATATGCAAATAATGCTTACATTATTTGCATATATAGTGCCGTAAAGGGCTATGGGGCGGGCATAGAAGTCTTAAGTGTTATTGCTATTGCTAATATCAGCTGCATCTTTGTAATCTGGGTCTTGGAGTTGTGTGAACCCTGCCTGTGTTTTCTCCCAGGGAGGGGTGTGTGTCAACATGATGAAAATGGACCAAATTTCTGAGCTTAACCCTGAAGATTTCACAGTTGCTGTGGAGGCAGGAGTGACGCGCAAGACACTGAACAAATACTTGCGAGAGAGTGGCCTCTGGTTCCCTGTCGGTACGGCAGCTTGGAGACAGGTGGGGGGGTAATCAGTGGACCAAGGTTGGGGGGGGGGGGGAATCTCCTAGCAAATTTGGGAGGGGCTGTGTCGATATACCTGTCCAGGTGCTCCAGGTGAGGCTCAGGCAGAACCTCTGGAGGAAAGGTCAAAAATGGCCAGATAACGGCCAAAACGTGTGTGTGTGTGTGTGTGAGCAAACCTACACTTCCATGGATGCTCTTGTGGGTGTGTGCAAAGCCACACTTCCATGTTGTCAGGATTCCGGCAGTTCCCCCCGTTTAAATCCTGAGTCTCGAGCCAAACTTCCAAAACTTAAAAAAAGATTTATTGAAAGTCAAACTGTCCAGCACTGCCTGGGTGTAGCCAACTCTGAGGCACATCATTCATTGTCACCCTGGACCCTGGTTTCCCTCCACCCCCTGGGTGTATCATAATTCCTATTCTCCAATGGGACACATCCATAGCCAAGAGTCATCAATCATGCTCTCCAGTTAGATGTTTGCAATGCAGAAACTTCCGTCACTATCTTTGAAAACATTTATGGAATGCACTTTAGGTTTTGCAAGCTGCTACACTGCTCCCCCCCCCTCCCTTTCTGTTGGCAACTCTAAAAAGACCAGAGAAATATTTTATGAGTGGACACATGTCCTGGTGGAGCCCCTGAGAACCCTCTAAGCATTGCCCTCAAACTGTAATTGTTGACTCTGAAGGGAAAGATAAAAGGATGGAAGTGATTTTGAGCAGTCATTTATTTACATTCACACTCTGTAATAGAAAAGATAAATTAATGCAAGATGCATTTAAGTTTTTTTTACCCTGGCTCGGCCCACAGTTTGGAGGATGGTTGGCCTTCTTTTAAAGTGCCCTCTGAGATGCCCCCCTAAATAAAATCGGGTGAGCCAGAGCTGATCTCCAAATGAAACAGTTTGCCTGATGCTTTTCACTCATTTAGAAGAGGCTGTGCGCTATGCCCTTAGCAAAAATGTCCAGAGCAGGCGATGGAGATGCTGACGGAGGACAGGTAGTTACAACCAGTGGCTTAATGAAGTCATGACGTGCCTCCCCAGGGGTACTTACGACTCAGTTCTGGAGTTCTGATGGTCACCTCCCCAGTCTTATATGGATTACACAGAGTTGGAAGGGACCTTGTAGGTCATCAAGTCCAACCCACTACCCAAGCGGGAAACCCTACACCATTTCTGACAGATGGCCGTCCAGTCTCTTCTTGAAAGCCTCCAGGGATGATGAAGCTCCCACAACTCCCAAAGGCAACTCCTGTTCCATGGGTTGATTGTTCTCACAGAAAATTCTTCCTTATTTCCAGGTTAAATCTCTCCTTGTTCAGTTTCCATCCATTATTCCTTGTCCGGCCTTCAGGTGCCTTGGAAAATAACTTGACCCCTTCCTCCTCCTCTCTGTAGCAGCCCCTCAAATATTGAAAGACGGCTATCCTGTCTCCCCTGGTCCTTCTCTTCCCTAGACTAGCCATGCCCAGTTCCTGCAACCATTCTTCATATGTTTTAGCCTCCAGTCCCCTAATGCTCCTAGTTGCTCTTCTCTGCACTCTTTCTAGAGTCTCAACATCTTTTTTATAGTGTGGTGACCAAAACTGGATGCAGTACTAAGGCTTTACAGAGTTGTATTAGTTATGTCCCTTGATCTTGGCCTAAAAATTGGCCTAAGGCTCTTGCAATTGTTGGGATGTGGTTCACCTCTCCCTTTGCCATTCCCTTCCTCCTCAGATCCCGGGGCCGACGCCTCGCTCTGTGGCATGGTGGCCACTGCAGCCTCCGGGACGAATGCAGTGCGCTATGGCACCATGCGCCAGAATGTCCTCAACTTACAGGTGGTCCTGCCAGATGGGAGAGTCCTGCACACAGCCGGGCAGAGCCGGCGGCCCAGGTATCCCCTCACCTACCTCTCTCTTCCCTTTTGGGTCTCAGCTGGGTGGGGTGGCAGGCAGGGAACTCTCACAGTAGAGGTTTCCATTTGAGGTTGGGCTCACGTCTTTTAAAGGTGCCCCTTGTGTGGTGCCCTTCAGAGGTGCAGGTCTTCCCCACTGGCAGCAAGCACACTGCAGTTTGCTTAAGCCAGTTTGGATAAGATTTAAGGTGACAGTCTAGGAACCAGGAGATTCTGAGTTCTAGTCTTCAAAGCCAGCACTTTCAAAATGCAAATGGACTCTCTTTCTTTTTTTCCTTGAAGAGTTTTTGCTTTCTCATCCAAGAAGCTTCTTCAGTTCTCCCAGGTCTTCCCAGAACTGAAGAAGCTTCTTGGATGAGAAAGCGAAAGCTCTTCAAGCAAAAACAAAGTCCAGTTGCCTTTGGAAAAAAGCACCTTTGGGAACAAATTACTCTTGAGTTGTTGGTATCTTCTGGCTGCCATCTGCTGTTCTTCTGGATATTTACAGAGCAGGTCTGGTTACCCAGTTACACACACACACAGACACACACACACACACACACACACTGCCATTTTCTTGGCTGTGACACGGAAGAGGTTGGCTATTTTCCTGGCCTTTTCCATGCATGTCTATCAGATTTAGCTGTCAGGATTCCGGCACTTAACCCCATTTAAATCACGAGTCTTGAGCCAAACTTCCAAAACTTCAAAAGGATTTATTGGGAGTTAACATGTCCAGCTCTGCCTGGGTGTATCGTAATTCATATTCTCCAATGGGACACATCCATAGCCAAGAATCATCCATCAGGCTCTCCAGTTAGAATTTTGCTCAGCAGAAACTTTGGTCACCTAGTTACTATCTTTGAAAACATTTATGGAATGCACTTTTGGTTTTGAAAGCCGCTGCACCTACTTCCCCTTCCCTTTCTGTTGGCAACTCTAAAAAGACCAGAGAAATATTTTATGAGTTGACATTAGCCCCGTTTCCCTTTTGGAGATCAGCAAAGCTGTGTGAGTTGTGGCCAGCCAGCCAGGGGTCTCTCGCCAATGGAAATGCTAAATGCATGGAAGGGGGTTCTCCTGGGTTGGGTTCTCGGACCTCACCAGGTTCTTCCTTCCTCTGCAGGAAGAGCGCTGCTGGGTACCACTTAACGGGGCTGTTTGTGGGCTCGGAGGGGACCCTGGGGTTTATCACCCAGGCCACGCTGAGGCTCCATGGTATTCCTGAGGCCACCGTGGCGGCCATCTGTGCTTTCCCCAACATCCAAGCAGCCGTGGACAGCACCGTGCAGGTTCTCCAAGCCGGGCTCCCCATTGCCCGCATTGGTGAGTAGGACCCCAGATGTTTGTGGGGAAGGGGAACTGCGAGTGAGGAGGCAGAGGAACAGCAACAGCAGGACTTAGACTTATATACCACTTTCCAGTGCTTTACAACCTTCTCTTAGCAGTTTACAGAGTCAGCCTCTTGCCCCCAACAATCTGGGTCCTCATTTTACTGACTTCTGAAGGATGGAAGGCTGAGTCAACCTTGAGCCAGTCAGGATCGAACTCCTGGCGGTGGGCAGAGTTTACCTGCCATACTGCATTCTGACCACTGCGCGTGATGGATGGATGGATGGCCAAATAGCAATAGCCCTTAGACTTATATACTGCTTCACAGTGCTTTTCAGCCCCCTCTAAGCAATTTATTGAGTCAGCCTCTCTCTCCCAACAATCTGGGGCCTCATTTTATCAACCTTGGAAGGATGGAAGGCTGAGTCAACCTTGAGCCTGTGAGGATCAAACTGCTGGCAGTGGCAGTTTGCCTACAATACTGCATTCTAATGGAAGGAAGGAAGGAAGGAAGGAAGGAAGGAAGGAAGGAAGGAAGGAGGAAGGAAGGAAGGAAGGAAGGAAGGAAGGAAGGAAGGAAGGAAGGAAAGAAGGAAGGAAGGGCAATAGCAATAGCACTTCGACTTATATACCGCTTCATGGTTCTTTCCAACCCTCTCTAAGCGGTTTACAGAGTCAGCCTCTTGCCCCCAACAATCTGGGTAGTGAGTTTACCAACCTCGGAAGGATGGAAGGCTTGAGCCGGTCAGGATCGAACTCCTGGCAGTGGGCAGAATCAGCCCACAATGCTGCATTCTAACCACTGTGCCACCACGGATCTGGACAGAGAGGAGACGCAAGATTTCCATTCATATTGTTTGAGGAAAGAGAATTTGCATTCAGGTGGGACTGTGGTGCAGTTATGGAGGAAGAGGGTCCTGTGTCTGAGGGCTTGCCTTTCATTCTACAAGCTATGGGGGTCTGCTGGGTGGGGTCAGAAGTCCAGTTGGCTGCTATGGGGTTGAGGCTGGTCATAGATGCCATCTTGACTTCCTGGACTGTTCCCTGCACAACCATTTGTTTGCAACTGGAATAGATCACGGTTAATCCTGGGTCCCCAGGGCAGAGGGGGTGCATTCCCCTTACTTTTCCCAGAAAAGTAAGAGACAACTCAGTTCAGATAATTATGTGAGAGAAAGAGGGTGAAGACGCCTCCTTCCTAACAGACCCCAGAGTAGATGCTTAATGTGGCTTAGTAGTCTGCTTTAGTTTGTGCCTTTAGGTATGGAACAATAATCTGTTTGGATTATCCTCGTAAATCGAGGATTACCCGTAGCGTGCAGTTCAACAATTGGCTGTCGGTCTTTGTTAAGCCAGGTTGGCTGGGCCCTCTCCTATTTTGGAGCCACCTTTCAGAGGTGGGATTCAGCCAGTTCTGACCAATTCTAGAGAACCGGTAGTGGAAATTTTGAGTAGTTCAGAGAACCGGCCAATCCCACCTCTGACTGGCCCCGCCCCCATCTAGTCTCCGGAGTCCCAACTGATCCGCGGGGTCTTCTTTTGTTGCCCTGCACAGGAGAACGGAGCTGGAAAGCAGGTTAGTGGGGTGAGGAGGGACTGGGGATTTTGCAATATCCATGTCCACCCTTAATTTTTTTTTAATCCCAATTTCTGTAATTTGTCCATTCTGGGTTTTTGTGGTCTTTACATTCAAGTAGCAATGCAATGTGTGCATCTCACTTACGGCCTTGAGCGTCCTCAGCTACAAAGCTAGAAATCCTTCAGAGGTGGGATTCAGCAGGTTCTGACCAGTTCTGGAGAACCGGTAGTGGACATTTTGAGTAGTTCGGAGAACCGGCCAATCCCACCTCTGACTGGCCCCGCCAACCCCATCTCTTCTCTGCCTCCCATTGAGTCCCAGCTGATTGGCTGGGTTTTGTTTTGTTGCCCTGCACAGGAGAACCGAGCTGGAAAGCAGGTTAGTGGGGTGGGGAGGGAATGTGGATTTTGCAGTATATCCTTCCTCTGCCACGCCCATCAAACAACACCACACCCACCAAGCCACACCCACAGAACTGGTAGTAAATTTTTTGGAATCCCACTAATGCACCCCCCCACCACCCCGCAGAGTTCCTGGATGAGGTGATGATGAGTGCTTGTAACCGCTACAGCGGCCTGAGCTATGCAGAACTGCCCACCCTCTTCCTGGAGTTCCACGGCACTCAGCAGAGCGTGGAGGAGCAAGTAGGAGCCACAGGTACGTCCCACGTATCGGGGCCTGGGAGGGGAGGGGGCTTATGGCCGGACCGAGGTTTCGACAGCGCATAAAACTGTCCTCTTAGATTGGTGTAGGCTTAGCGAGGTGTGCGAATTCAGCTCTGCGTAGGGCTTGGCAGTGCCTGGATCCAGATGCTTCTGTATAGGTGGTCCTGCATATCATCTTCTTTTAACAAACCTATCATCCCTTGCCGGGTGGAGTCTGCTCACCCGAATGGAGCTAGAAGAGTGTTTACTGGCCGGTTGCCCTTCCTGTCGCCAATGCGGAGTTTTGTTCAACAGATATATTCTCATTGGGCCCAGAGAGGGAAATATCTGCCTAGGATCAAACTCGCAGCCTTCTGATTGTGAGGCGAGATCTCCACCTTTAGGCCACCGCACCGCTCATAGGTGGTCCTGTATATGTAGTCCTCGATTTATACCCTCAATTGAGCCCCAAATTTCCGTTACTGAGCAAGACAGATATTAAGTGACCGTTTTGTCCCATTTTATGACCTTTATTGGCACAGTTGTTAAGTGAATCCTAGCAGTGAAAACAATTAAGTAAAAGTTAATTAACAATCTTGACAATGGGAATAAATAACCAGTGGAACGGGTTGCCTTTGGAAGTTTTGTGTGATCCATCACTGGAGGTTTTTTAAGAGTCTAGAGAGCGACTTGTCTGAAATGGTATAGGTTCTCCTGCTTGAGCAGGGGGGGTGGACTAGAAGATCTCCAAGGTTCCCTTCCAGCTCTATTCTGAATGATTGATTGAATCGCTGCTGTTGTTAAGTTAGTAACTTGATCATGAAGTGAATTTCACTTCCCGCCTGACTTTGCTTATCAGAAGTTGTAAAAGATGATCATATGATCTCCTGTGCATGTCATAACCATTGTAAAGAGGAGCCATAAAAGCCACCTTCTATGGCCTTCTGAGAAGTAAAAGGAGGGAAGTTACTAATTTAACAACTGGAGTGATTGGATCGATTATTCAGAATAAAGCTGGAAGGGTCCTTGGAGGTCTTCTAGTCCAACCCCCTTCTCAAGTAGGAGACCCTACACCATTTGCCTAGAATAGTTATAGAATTCTTTATTGACCAACTGTGGTTGGACACACAAGGAATTTGTCTTGATGCAAATGCTCTCTGTGTCCACAAAAGAAAAGATACATTCGTCAAGAGTCAAGAATCAAGAATCAAGAATCACTGAGGTTGTTGGAATGGAATGGAATGGAATGGAATGGAATGGAATGGAACAGAACAGAATAGAATTCTTTATTAGCCAAGTGTGGTTGGACCCAGAAGGAATTTGTCTTGGTGCAGATGCTCTCAGTGTCCATAAAAGAAAAGATACATTCGTCAAGAGTCAAGAATCAAGAATCACTGAGGTTGTTAGAATAGAATAGAATAGAATAGAATAGAATAGAATAGAATAGAATAGAATAGAATAGAATTCTTTATTGGCTGAGTGTGATTGGACACACAAGGAATTTGTCTTGGTGCAAATGCTCTCAGTGTACATAAAAGATACATTCGTCAAGAGTCCAGAATCATCAGGTACAACACTTAATGATAGTCATAGGGTACAAATAAGCCATCAAATCATACTAGGAAACAGTCCATATAAATCCTAAGGATACAAGCGACAAAGTTACAGTCATACAGTCACAAGTGGGAGGGGATGGGCGATAAGGAGTGAGGAGAAGATTAATAGTAACAGCAATGCAGACTTTGTAAATAGTTGGACAGTGTTGAGGTAGTGGTGGTATTCAGCCGGTTCGCACTGGTTCAGTTGAACCGGTAGCAAGGATTTGGTGTGGGTCGCCAAACCGGTAGTAATTTCTGGCTGGCCACGCTCCCAACCCAGTCGTCATTCCCTCGCTTGCACTGCCTGCCCGATGCTCGCCAGCCCAGGTTTTTTTTTTACTTCCCGACAATCAGCTGTTCCTACGAACCACTGTGCCGGGTTTCCCCTCGCTTGCTTACTGCTTCACCCAGGAGGCTTCCCTGAGGCCCAGGAAGGCAAAAAATGGAGCCCCCCCCTCCATTTTTTGCTTTCCTGGGCCTTAGAGAAGCTTCCTAGGAGCAAAATCACCCCCCTAGAGGCTCCCCTGAGGCCAAAAAGGCCCATAAAATGAGAAGGGGGGTGCTTGCTACCCCCCAAAAAGCCACGCCAACCCAATCACATGGCCATGCCCACAGAACTGGTATTAAATTTTTTTGAATCCTACCACTGTGTTGAGGGAATTATTTGTTTAGCAGAGTGATGGTGTTGGGGAAAAAAACTGTCCTTGTGTCTAGTTGTTCTGGTGTGCAGGGCTCTATAGCATCGTTTTGAGGGAAGGAGTTGAAACAGTTTATGATCAATTTTGACCATGTAACCATGGGGATTCTGCAGTAGTCATAACAGCCATAAAGGGCACAAGTCACTTTTTTCAGTGCCATTGTAACTTTGAACGGTCACTAAACGAAATGGTTGTAAGTCAAGGACTTGTATGATTCAGTAGACCAGGGTTGAATCGCCTTATAAGTCAGATCAATAGGACCTTGGTGGCGGAAGGGGCATTAAATGCAAGTCTCCCTCTTCAGAGGTGATTGTGCAGTCCAACGGGGGCTCGGACTTTGCGTGGGCCCGGGAACCGGAAGCCCGTGGACGGCTGTGGGCAGCTCGGCACAATGCTTGGTATGCGGCTTTGGCTCTTCGTCCTGGCAAAAAGGTGAGATGGGGGGAAGCCAGGTTATTTTGAAAGAACAACCCCACCTCCCTACTTTGCAGTTTGGCTCACTTTTCTGAGCGATCTAGAGTGATCAGTGGAACAGATTGCCCTCAGACGTCATGGGAGCGTCATCACCATAGGAGGCTTTCAAGAAGAGATTGGACTGCCATTTGTCAGAAATGGTGTAGGGTCTCCTGCTTAGCCAGGGGGTTGGACTAGATGACCTACAAGATCCCTTCCGACTCTTAATTATCTGCATCTGCACTTTCCTTGATCCCAATGTCAACTTTCCAAGTAATGCATCCATAGAAAGCAAAACTTCTAGGCAGGCAAATTCCTCAAAGAACAGTTCGTTGGATGCATCCTATTGGCACAAACTGGTGAACGCCAATTCTGGAATTTCCCGCGGCTTTCGCCCAATTAAAAAGTAAACGTTTCCCTTTCCCTCCCAAGTCACCGGCCACCCTGTCCAATCAAAGTACTGGCTAGTTGCCTGGTTACTTCACTCCTCCCCTAACCAGCCACCTGTTCGGAATGTCCTTGGTTCCCACAGGAAAACTTCCCTTGTTTGGGCTACAAAACCCCATCTAGCTATTTCCACACCCTCCCTTCTCTTTCTTCTGCTGTGTGGCAACCCGGAAACCTCCAGGATGGTCTCAGCCACGTTCACTTCAGGGTTGACACCCAGTTCTGAATTTCGAAACTGGTTGCTGATGTGGGTCTATAGCAGTGTTTCTGACCCTCAGCCGCTTGAAGGTGTGTGCTGCAGGCTGGGGAATTCTGGGAGTGGAAGTCCACACACCTTCAAGCGGCTGAGGGTCAGAAACACCACTCTAAGGCAACCTTTTACCCTTCCTGCTGTCAGGATTCCAGCAGTTCCTCCCAATTAAATCCTGAGTCTCGAGCCAAACTTCCAAAAATTCAAAAGGATTTATTGGGAGTTAAAATGTCCGGCACTGCCTGGGTGTAGCCGACCCTGAGGCACATCATTCATTGTCACCCTTGACCCTGGTTTTCCCCCACCCCTTGGGTGTATCGTAATTCATATTCTCCAATGAGACACAGCCGTAACCAGGAATCATTAATCATGCTCTCCAGTTAGATTTTTGCGCAGCTAGTTACTATCTTTGAAAACATTTATGGAATGCAGTTTCGGTTTGCAAGCTGCCGCACTGCTCCCCCCTCCCTTTCTCTTGGCAATTCTAAAAAGACCAAAGAAATATTTTATGAGTTGACGCTTCCCTTCCCACAGGGCTACTCCACAGATGTGTGCGTCCCTCTCTCATGCCTTCCTGAGGTCCTGCTGGAAACCAAGAAAGACTTGCTGGATTCCAACCTTACAGGTGAGCTGAACGTGGGTTGGACACCTTAGTCACAAGGCTGTTTGGTGGTCCAGCCCAGGAGATGGGGGAATTGGCCAGTCCCTTGGGCCCCCAACAACTGTGGGACCAATGGCTGATCCATGGGATGAAGTGTTTTCCTCCAAATGATGGAAGGGACATTGTGCCATCCCTTTTGTAGATGTGTCACAACACAGGAAACAGAGGCTACGGTGTGGGGGTCTTTGCATCATTTGCCCTGCTTGTTTCTGATGATCAGATACAGATTAACAAAGTTGGAAGGGACCTTGTAGGTCATCCAGTCCAACCTCCCACCTACACCATTTGACAGATGGCCGTCCAGTCTCTTCTTGAAAGCCTCCAATGGTGAAGCTCCCACAACTTCTGAAGGCAACTTCTGTTCCACGGGTTGATTGTTCTCACTGTCAGAAAGTTTCTCCTTATTTCCAGGTTGAATCTCTCCTTGATCAGTTTCCATCCATTGTCTGGCCTTTGGGTGACTTGGAAAATAGCTTGACCCCCTCCTCTTTTTGGAGGCAGCCCCTCAAGTATTGGAAGACTGCTATCCTGTCCCCCCTGGTCCTTCTCTTCCCTAGACTAGCCAGGCCCAGTTCCTGCAACCGTTCATTGTATGTTTTAGTCTCCAGTCCCCTAATCATCCTGGTTGCTCTTCTCTGCACACTTTCTAGAGTCTCAACATCTTTTTAGAGTGTGGTGACCAAAACTGGATGTAGTAGTACTCTAGGTGTGGTCTTACTAAGGCTTTATAGAGTGGAATTAGAACCTCCCTTGATCTTGATTGTATCCCTCTGTTAATCAGTTAAATATTTGTCCAATAAGAGTCTACATTGAGCTTAAGGAAAGTAAGACTTCTATTGGGCTGCTGTTTTGGGGTATTTTTCCACTGTTTGTCACCATCTTGGCTGCTTGCATTTCTGAATTCTAAAAAGCCACTAGGAGAAATTCCTTTTCATATATCCAATCCTTGGAAATGTGGGAGAGATGACAAACAGCTGAGCAGATATTTGTGCAGTGAAAGGCAGAATTCTTACAGACATCTCAACCACAAAGCTCTCCAACTTGGGGGAACTGCAACCAAATTACCTTTTGCTTTGAAAAAAAACATTCTAAAGCAAATTACCTTTCTTTCACTTAAATCAGGTGGAAAACTATGGCCCTTTTACGACTTGAGGACTTCAACTCCCAGAATTCCTGAGCCAGCCAGCCAGCCAGGAATTCTGGGCGTTGAAGTCTACAAGTCATAAAGGGGGCCACAGTTCCCCAACTCTGACTTAAATGAAGGCAAGTTTAAAACAAACATATTAATCTTGGGCTGCATAGAAGTCATTCTCGGATGGTGTCATTTAAAGAAATAATTAACAGAAGCGGGGTTTGCGCAACATACTCCGCTCTAAAGCCAGTTGCACATAAACAAAAGTCAGCTGCACATTAACAAGTTTTCTCCAAACAAATAAATGGTATTGTGGCTAAACCTGGATGGGATAATACGAAACTGAAGCAGAAAACTATTCCATCCCGGATAGTGAGAGCTTCATTTGGAAGGTGGACTGGTTGAGCCTCATTATGGCCAGAAAAAATCATCTGGAATTAACTCTCTGATTTCAGATAGTCCTCTGTTTAGGACCAGTTGTTTTCAAACTATTCAAAGTTGTGACCTAACTGAAAAAAATAAGACTTACAATCCAGATCTGAAGTTCTGACAAGCCACATTTCTGATTTTCGGCAAATGACCATGGTATTCACACTTCTTTTTAAAAGAATAGGTTTTTTTTTATTTGTTTATAATATAGCATATAAAGAAAATAGAAAAGTAAATAGTGGGGAAAATAGGGACAGAAAAGGGGAAAGGAAAAGGGAGGGAAAGAAAAGGGAGAAAAAAGCATTGACTTCCAGCTCCTTTTGGTGCAGTAGAATAAGGCATGAACCTCAAACCTCAGCTTTTTACTTTTACAATAATCATATTAACTAGCAGCCAACAACAAATTTATCTAATTGGTAAATCCCCAAATCAAAGTTTCATTTTTTCCCCGTCTCTCAAGCACAAAGTCCAGAAGAGTTTTCCAAGTAGAAATGGCATTCACACATCTGACTGTCACCAACCCCCCCACCCCCCCAAAAACCACACTGGTTAAAATCAGCTTTATGGCTTTTACAACTTAAGACCATGTAGGGCAGGCTTCATTGATGTCATATCTCGAGGACTGCCCGAAATCTTAGCTCAGCTGGCCAGTTCTAGTCCGGTAGAATGAGTGGTTGGGTGTCTTCCAGATGAGAAGTATTTGCAAAACGATGGGGGCTGTAATCCTAAAGAACATAAGGGGCGTGCATAAGCGCACCATCGTGCCTACAGTCCCTGTCCTATTGACCCCATTTATTTGTACCTATTTCCTGTATTCATACTCATGTTTATTCTTATACCTATTCTCTTGTAAGCAATTGTTGTGGTTCAGTGGCAGCAGTTGCGGACGGCTCAGGTCTTGGAGAGTGAGGACTCAGATGAGGGGCCTGCATGTGATGCAGGGATGGGGCCAGGATCATCGGGGAGTGGAGCGCTGCCTTTGGGGATTGTGGAGGCTGGCAGCACTGAGGAAGAGGTCCCCGAGGAGCCTGTTCCCAGTGCGTGTGCGCGCAGGGCTGCTCGAAGGAAAGAGCAGCTGCAGCAACACGGGCGACTTGGGAGTAAGGCTGCAAAGTGATGGCCCCTCCCATAAGGGATAAAAGCCAGCCCTCAGAGCTGGGATTCTTTGCAGGAAGCAAAGAAGTTCTTGCACTTCAAGTTTTGTGGAAGTTCAGACTATCCTGGTTTGTGTGTGGAGACTTTTGGTTTTGATTATTTCCTTGCAATTTAATCTAGTGTTCTTGGCAGCCTTGCACAGCCTTGGCAAGGCTCGTTCTTATCGGGGACAATTAGTTTTAATAGCCTTTTAACCGTGAATTAATGGAATTAACAGAGAAGCATTAAAAAGGTTTTCCTTTTATCTCTGTTTGGTGTTTGTTTGCTTTGAACGAGGCCTGGGTCGGAACAGGAATTGACAAATCAGATAGATAGATAGATGATAGATAGATGATAGATAGATAGATAGACAGATAGATCAATAAATAAATCAATAAATGTTAAAGGAAGCTTGGAACGAGGGGTGCTGTCCCTTTCCTGACTCCAGGTCCTCTTGTCGGCCATGTTGGGGACGGCAACTTTCACTGCCTGCTGATTCTTGACCCTGAAGACGCTGAGGAAAAGGAGAGGGTGGCTGACTTTGCCAAACGCCTGGGCAGGTAGGCCGGGGGCTCGGGGTGGGGGAGGGAAGCCTTTTGTGGGGGAGCACGGAAGGGCCCTTGCCCACACAAGCTGGACAACAGAAAAGGTGGGCCGTGGCCTTCTGGGTCCATGTTGGGAGAAGGCACAAGTGACAAGGAATTCGGGGGGAAAAAAAAACCTTGGGAGGGGGCTTTGATTCTCCAGTACGGAAAAAGAGAGAAGGGTGAGAAACTCAAAACAATCTGCCTTGAGTTTGTTTAATAGAAGATGGTAAGAAACCTTGTCCAGCTTTCAAGCTTCTGTTATTCTACCTTGTTATAATAAAGGGACATTAATGAAATTCCTACCATGCAGTGGCGGGATCCAGAAAGTTTTACTACTGGTTCTGTGGGCGTGGCTTGGTGGGTGTGGCTTGGTGGGCGTGGCAGGGGAAAATTACTGCAAAATCCCATTCCCTTCCCACTCCACCAACCTGCTTTCCAGCTCCGTTCACCTGTGCATGTCAACCAAAGGAGACCCAGCCAATCAGCTGGGACTCAGTGGGAGGCAGAGAAGAGATGGGGTTGGCGGGGCCAGTCAGAGGTGGGATTGGCCGGTTCTCCAAACTACTCAAAATCTCCGCTACCGGTTCTCCAGAACTGGTCAGAACCGGCTGAATACCACCTCTGCTACCATGTCTGCTTGGAAGGGGTAGTATGTCCGTTTTCAAAGGTGCTCCCAGCTCCTCTTAGGCCAACAAACATGGGCTCTTCCGACTTCCGTTCTCACTCCCGCCTTTGTCTTGAGGCCGAGTCATCTTTCCTCAAAGAGTCCTTAGCAGCTTGCATGTATCTTCTCCAAATCCCGCTTGATATTCCTTTATCCCTGCGCTCAAGATTTTAGGCATAAAGCATCTTCTGGCTGAAGACACTTCATGCGTTCCCCTACGAGTCTCATAAGGAAACGGATAAATTCAAGAAGGAAGGGAGGGAGAGAGAGGGAAAGAAAGAAAAAAAGAAAAAGGGAAAGGCAGGAAATAAAAAAGAAGAAAGAGAGGGAAGAGAAATTAGATGATAGATTAGAGAAGATAGGTAGATAATGATATAGATGATTAGATAGATAGGTAGGTGATAGATGAGATAGATAGATGGATGGATAGATAGATAGATAGATAGATAGATAGATAGACAGACAGACAGACAGACAGACAGACAGACAGACAGACAGACAACTTTTAAGACTTCTGGACTTCAACTCCCAGAATTGTGGACTTCAACTTCCAGCATAGCTGGCTGGAGAATTCTGGGAATTGAAGTCCACCAGTCTTAAAGTTGCCAAGTTTGGAGACCTCTGAGATAGAGATAGATAGATAGATGATAGATAGATAGATAGCTAGATAGATACGGGGAGAGTGGAGAGAGGGGAAAAAATGTCCAGTGCCTTTATTTCCCTGACCTTGGAAGTGAGATTTGGGGTGTCCATTCTGATCTCTTTTGCCCTTTTCTCCAGGAGAGCCTTGGCAGTGGGTGGCACCTGCACGGGGGAGCATGGCATCGGCCTGGGCAAGCGTCAGCTTTTGCGCGAGGAAGTTGGGGAAGTGGCCCTCTCCACCATGCGGCAGATCAAGATGGCCTTGGATCCCAAAAACCTCATGAACCCCGGCAAGGTGCTCTAACCTCCGGAGGGCCTTGGCTGGGAGGGGCTCCTGAATTTGCTTTCCTTGCTTGGATCTCCTCTCCCCAGCAGGGTCTTCGCCTCATCGGTGGGCTGGGTTCTGTATCGTACTAAACTGTGTTTAATTCTGTTCTGCTGAATAAACCAGTTCACAAGACGTGATAACTCAAAAGCCAAGTAAGTGGCACAATGGTTTAGCAAAACCTGAAAACTCTGTGCACCTGTGTTCCCCAACCTTGGCAACTCTAAGGCGCGTGGACTTCAGGTCCCAGAATTCTTCAGCCAGCATGCTTTAACATGCGTGAACTTCCCTGAATTCCCCAGTTGGCATGTTTTAAGACTTGTGGACTTCAATTCCCAGAATTCCTCCTCCAGTCATGTTGACTGGAGAATTCTGAGAGTTGAAGTCCACAAGTCTTAAAGTTGCCAAGTTTGAAGACCCTTGTTTTAAGATGTGTGAACTTCAACTCCCAGAATTCTCCAGTCAACATGCTTTAAGATGCATGGACTTCGACTCCCAGAATTCTCCAGTCAACATGCTTTAAGATGCATGGACTTCCAACTCCCAGCATGGCTGGCTGGGGAATTCTGGGAGTTGAAGTCCATGCATCTTAAAGTCAACAGGATACATTGCCTTAAACACCACACCCACCTGTCAGTTCTCTTTGGATTTTTACAATTGAAAAAGGTGATCCAGCATTGGCAGCCATGCCTGATAAGAACAGTAAGCATAAAGAACTTGGCAATTGTCTGAATTTGTCTTACAAATCTATATTAAAATTAATGCTGTGTGCTTGTATGGCAAGATCTGCAGTCATTTGTGTTTATTCACATAATACGGAAATGCTCAGGCGTAATTCAAGGTCAGAGGTTGGCCTTTTGAACCAGGCTGGGAAGTAACGCCACATTTTCCAACTCGGGGGTATCAATTCCCAGAATTCCTCAGCCAGCATGCTCATAATGGAGAATTCTGGGAATTGAAGTCCACACATTGGGAGTCTCAAAAATTTGGAAACTGCAGAGGCATCTGTTGGAACCAATCCATTGTGGCAATACAGCACCAATTCCACTCCTTTAGTGTATCTGTGAGATGTCACAACACACATACAAAAAGCAACACTATCTTTGTCATGGCCACACACAAACCTTTCTGTAGATGCTTCAGGGCCGATTTAATGTATTTCACCGAAACTGGAGGTTGCAGAACATTCATTTGAAGTACTTCTAATCTCTTTATTTCTTCTTTGCCTTCGGGGCAAATCTAGCTTATACACAGTTGGCAGCAACAGGCTGAGCGTGTTTCTGTTGGATGAGCCTGGAAGCAGAATTCCATGTTTTCCCCAGCTTTTCGGTTTACTTAGATCCACCTCTTGGGATCTTTATCTTGCTTTGTCAAAACTGCGGTGAATTGAAGCAGGATGAACCCAGATTTTTCCTACTGGATTAATGCAGGACTCAATCATGGGGGAACATGCAGAATCTTTGCTGCTGCTGCTGCTGCTTCTGTGTCTGGATCAGGCTTTAAACCGCCAGGATGAAGCCACCTGTTTGGCTTAGCCGTTGGCCAAAAATAAGCCATTATCAGTACACGTTTCTGGTAGTAGCTGACATACCAGCAGGTGGGCTGGGCCCTGCGTCTCTGCATTCACACAGTGTATTGTTATCTGCACTGCAGTGCCTTTTACACTTAAGCACTGCAACTCTTAACCTATTCAGGATCCTCCAAGTAGTATAAGGGAGGTCAGATCCTTCAGCCAGATCCTCCTTTGATATTAACACAATGACAGAGTTGGAAGGGACCTTAAGAGGTCTTCTAGTCCAACCCCCTACTCTAGCAGGAAGCCCTGTATCATTTCAGACAAACGGTTGTCCAATCTCTTTTTAATAATCTTGTTATTATTCCTTGCTTGATGGTCTCCTTCCTTCATCTTTTAATTCGATCCTGCTGTTCAGACCACGGCATCATATAGGCAACTCTAGACCAGAGCTAGGCATCGTGTCCACTGCTGCAATAACTAAGTTTATCCACCTTGCTTTGGTGGTCCTTTCCTTGACAACTCTGGGTTTGTTTGATGGTCTGTCACTTTAATTTTCTTGGCTGTCCATGGTATTCTCAGGAGTTGTCCTCCAGCCCCCAAATGGGTCAATACTTTTTCTTCCTATCCTTCTTCAAGGTTCAAGTATCACTTCGGCAAACTCTCACAGGGAATACAGGACAGTGGCTTGCAGGATTCAGGTCTTTGTAGGTATGGACGCAACACAGCACCTGAGTTTCTTCTCCAAGGCCTTCCTGGCACCTCTACCAAGTGCCATTTCTTGAGTGCTTGTTCCTTTGCAGTTGATGCTCGCTTCAAAAAGGCAGAGGTTCTCCATCATCTGAAATGCTTATTATAATTCTTATTTTTTAATTATTATTATTACAAAGATAGGCGATAGATAGGTAATTATAATAAAAATAATTATAAGAATTTTGAAGAATTCAAAGCAATGGAGATAAAAATATAGTTAGAGCCTCTGTGGCGCAGCGGTTAGAATGAAGTACTGCAGGCTCCTGCTGCTGCCGGCTGCCTGCAGTTTGGCAGTTCGAATCCCACCAGGCTCAAGGTTGACTCAGCCTTCCATCCTTCCGAGGTTGGTAAAATGAAGATCCAGACTGTTGGGGGCAAGAGGCTGACTCTGTAAACTGCTTAGAGAGGGCTGTAAAATAATATGAAGCAGTATATAAGTCTAAGTTCTTTGACCATTCAGTTATAACGGCACTGAAAAAGGTGACATGACTAATTTTCAGAGTTACCACCTTTGTAGCATCCCCATGATCATATGATTAAAATCCAGATGCTTGGGCAAGTGGTTCACACTTATGGCCGTTGCCGCATCCCAAGTCATGTGATCACCTTTTGCAACCTTTTGACAAGCAATGGGGAAATCACATTCACTGAACCAGGTTACTAACTTACCAATTGCAGCAATTCAACTTTACAAATGTGGCAAAGAAAGATTGTAAATATGGGGTAAAACTCACTTAACCAATATCTCATTTAACAATTGTTATAACATTCTTAATATAATCAGAGTTCTTATTCTGATTGTTACATCTGTTGTCATTAGTCTTTATATTCAATTTTGGTCGCCCTTTTTTCCCCACTGTGCTCCTTTTATTACCAGAGTTTGCAGCTCTTTTGCATTTTTAGCTATCAGGGAGGGCCACCAGCATGGTGAAGGTTATTGAAGTTTCTTCATCCAGTTATTTTAAGAAAACCCTATCTTGCAGAATTTCAACCTGTTGGCAATGTAATCCACTCAGCAGGCACCCACAATATTGCAGGCCATCCAAATCCAGAATATACATCCAGGTGAAAAAGAGATGCTCCTTGTCACGTATGCGAAGCCATCGCTGTACTGGTGGCTGGAAAAGTTTGGTCCTTTTAAATCAAGAGGCAGAACTTTGAGAAAAGCTGTGAATTGAGGGCAGGGAAAACAACACTCGGATGGTCCCGGCATTTATGGGTCAAACTTGGAATGTCCAAGAATTTGGGAAATTCGGATGAGGCAAACTGAGGAAGTTTTGCTTTCCCAAATGGCTGTTTCTGTAGGAATAGGTAAGGTGGTTAGCCAGAAATTAGGCTGGGTACAACTCCAGTTTTGTTGTGCTACGATGTTATTCTTTTTCTGGAGAGCCTTTATCCATGTCTCCAATTGGCCGTGGAGATATTGTTTATATTTTTAAAACGGGCAATCTGTAGTAATTTAAATCCTGCCGCAATTTCATTACAGATAATTTTCTTTTCTTTTCTTTTTTAATATAAACCCTGTTTTCAGATTGCGGCTTAACCAGAGCATTGCTCACAAACATTGCTACACCCCCGATACCTGTCCACTTCCAGGGACTCACATGTCCAAGTTTAAAAAGAAGTGTGGTAAACGCACCAAATGCTCAGTCCCACCCCTCACATCCCAAATCCACACCAGACAAAGGAGAATACCTGGAAATAAAATAACAGTGACTATTTTATTGAGCATTATTGAATACCATATCAAAACACTTGACTAATAGGGGAAGCTTGCCTTCCCAAGCTTTGATTTTTGTTTTTTTTTCTCCTTTTTTGTAATTTTTAAAGTTTGTTTTCTTTTTTTCATTTTTTTTCCTATATAAATACAGATACTTTTTTCCTGCGGATCAAAACCGTCCATCGGAGGTTTTCCCCACCCCACCCGCAAACCCTGTGGCTCAGCCAGGCATCGCTTCGTGCTCCATTGGTGGACTGGCAGGGCAGGAGGGGTGGGTGGGTGGGTGTTGGCGGGTGGGTGTGTTGCGTCCTCTGTGTGTGTGTCGCTTTAAGAAAAAGGCCAGTCCTGCGTTCCACAGAGGGCTGGGAAAAAACCCCCCGCTCAGGTCTTGTTGCTGCAGGAGGTTTGCAAAAGAGGACAGCCCCTGAAGCCAGCACGGAGGTCGAGGTGGAAGAGGAGGTCGGGGTGGACGAGGAAGAGGAGGAAGAAAGAGTAAAAGGATTTTTGGCAATTCAGGGGTGGGGGGAGAAAAAGGTCTTGGGAGTTCTGCTCCCCGCCTGCCCGAGAATGCAGCCTTATAAACATCACCTTGGCACGTTGGTTGATGCCACGTTGCTGTTTTTGTAAACATTTGAAAGGACAAACTTAACACCGCCGTCCGAAAAATGCCACAGAAAACGCCTGATTCTTCTCCTTCTCTTCCTCCTCAGGACTGGGAGGAGGGGCGAAGGAAGAAGGCGGGTGGGGTGGGGAAATGGCCTTGCTGTTCCAAGAAAATAAAAAGGGACGGGTAAACTACCCCCCCTTTTTTTTCCCCTCCCCGTGCAAAAAGGGGACCTGTGTGTGGGCAGGAAGGAAGAGTCCTTGAATGGCACCGACGTGCGTCGTGCTCCGTTTCGCTCTTGGCCGGCTCTAGCCCAAAGGAACATCATGGCGTTGCTGTGGGGTGGGGTAGGGGGCCCCGGTGGCCACTGGCTCCTGCCCCGGGCCCTCTTCTTCATCCCCCTGCCCGGACTGGAGGAGGGTTCTCCAGGTATGGCCTCGCTTGTCTTCTCTGCCTCTGAAGTCCAGAACTGAACACTAAACGCCCAGGCTGCAGGGATGTCCCAGAGCTGGTTTGGAAGAAGTTGGGAGTGTGTGTGTGTGCGTGTGTGTGTGTGTGTGTGTAAGAAGGATGGATGGTGAGATGACCTGTTGAGAGAGAGAGAGAAAAAAAAAACATTGGTACTGAAAAGCCCCCCCACAAAAAAACTTCTATGCAAAGAAGCCAATGTGTTTCATTTCTATGTCTTTCAAGAAATAAAAGAATAACAGTGCTGGAAAGAACCTTGGAGGTCTTCTAGTCCAGCCCCTTGCTCAGGCAGGAGACCCTCTACCATTTCAGACAAGTGCCTGTCCAGTCTCTTCTTTAAAAAACCTCCAGGGATGGAAAACCCACAACTTCTGCAAGGAAAGTCTTTTCCACTGGTTAATTGTCCTCCCTGTTAGCCAGGTTCTCCTCAATTCCAGGTTGCTTCTAGCGTAGTTCCAGCGTAATCTGGAGCAAGCGGTTCCCAGCAACTTGAAGACATGTGGACTTCAACTCCCAGAATTCCCCCAGCCACATTCAAATTCGGAATAGAGCTGGAAGGGACCTTGGACGTCCTTCTAGTCCGGCCCGCTGCTAAAACAGGAGACCTCATACCATTTCAGAGAACTGGCTGTCTAGTCCCGTGATGGCGAACCTATGGCACGCATGCCACAGGTGGCATGCAGAGCGATTTGCGCCGGCAGGTGAGCTGCAGGCAAACTTACCTCACTGTGCATGCGCGCGCCTCATAGTTGATTTTCAGCCTGTTTGAGGCCTTTTTTGGCCTCCCAGAGGCTTGAGGAAAGCCTTTGCAGGCCGAAAAATAAGCCCATTTCATCTCTTCCTGTATTTCCAGAAATACCGGAAGTGACGAAAGGGGCCCATTTTTCAGCCTGCAAAGGCTGCAGAAGTTTTCCTTCAAGCCTTTGGGAGGCCGAAAAAGGCCTCAAACGGGCCAAAAATCAGCTGGGAGGAGCAGTGCAGGTAAGAGGTTTGCAGGGGGGATTGCTCGTGCATGCGCAAGGGGCGTGGGGGAAGCTCACACATTGCCTTCTGGGTGCTGGCACGCGAGTGCGCATGCGCAAGCGTGTGCACAATTTTTGGCGCAGGAGGCCAAAAAGGTTAGCTACCACTGGTCTAGTCTCTTCTTAAAAACCTCCAGTAATGGAATACCCACAACTTCTGAAGGCAAGTTGTTCCACTGGTTAATTATTAGCAGACGATAAAGAAGAGGACGCTAACCATAAACATCACTGCTTCTTGCAGGGTTTCTTGACTCCCCTCTCCACCCCTGGGAAATTTGCCTTTTCCAAAAAGATCCAGGGAAGGATGAATTGGAGGTTTTTGACTGGCGCTCAGCTGGCCACTATGCAAACACGCTGACCAGAGCAGGGCAGGCTTTCCAACTGGTCCTGCAAGGATCTTCGGGTGGTCAAAGGCAGATCTTGGTCGATCACTGACATGAAAAGGATTTTGAGTCCCAACTGTTTCCCACCAGCAACAAAGTCACCTTTCCCTATATCCATGTTTCCCCCATCTGGACAACTTTTTAAGATGCACAGACTTCAACTCCCAGAATGCCCCAGCCAGCATGTTGGATTGGCAATTTTGGGAGTTGAAGCCCATACATCTTAAAGTTCTCAAGGGAAGGGACCTTGAAGGTCTACTAGTCCAACTCCACTATCTCAACAGAGTTTGAGAAACGCAACCCTAAATCTTCTACAAGTGGTCTTTGACTTATGGTCTTTCATAAGTCATAAATCTATATAAAAGCGAAATGCCACTCACGCATCCTCACAAAATCTCCAGAAACCGTAAAGCCTACAAACTTGAAATTTGGCACATGTGTTCCTCTTGGCTTCTAGGGGCTCACTAAAAAAGGATTTTTCAAAATGACCATCAGAGCATTTAGAGTATTCCCTATATTATTATTATTATTATTATTATTATTATTATTATTATTATTATTATTATTACGCTCTGATGCTAAGGAGTTCTACTCCCCCCCCCACCTGAAAAGCAATCTGTTCCAAATGCAAAACGCAAGCAGAGGAGAGGAGTTTCAGTTTTAGTTTCATAGCACCAAGCAGCTTTAGTACAGAACAGTTGAGCTAAGCCACGCCCAGACTCCTTGCTGTCTTTCTCAAACAGCAAATACTGTTTCAGTTTCCAAACAGCCCTCAACTCTCACACACTTGGACGCTAGCCAGATCGATGCTGGCAGGCAGAGGCAGATTTTTTTCCCCCCCTTATTTTCCTCCCCAAAAACTAAGCCCGACCATACAGTTTCATAGCGAAGCACGGGTATCGAGCTAGTCTTTCATACATCTTCCTACAAGTGGCCTTCAACTATGATCTTCCTCAAATTCCTGGGCTGAGTAGACGTTCTCCCACCCCACCCTCCTGGGAGACACAAAAAGCTGTGTAAAATTAGATTAAAAGCCAGGAGGTATTTCAATCAGCAGGGGGAGAATGTCCTCACAGAAGCACACACAAAAAAAAAATCCACTCAACCCTATACTAGAAGGATAAATCCTATGGGGATTGCAAAGATAAATGGGCTCATGCCATGAGAACAGATAGGGCAACGGTCTTGCACCGAAATGAATGAACCTGGAAAACATCCTGTTTCAGAAACACTTTTATTAAACAATGCATCACTCGGCCCAAGGGAGAATCCTTCTATTTTGGTTCGTTGAAATACGTCTCAAGGTTTATGAGAACATCTGAATCAAACGGGAACTCGGGCAAGGTTTAGTTCAGAAGTCCTGGCTGCACAGCAGTGTTAGGCCGTCCCTAATGGTCTCAAAAGCTCAGCTGTCAAAACTGATTTGAGCTTGGTCGGGAAACCACCAGGGCCATACCAGGAATTCAAAAGATAATCTGGGAAGACACGGAATGGCAAACCGGTTTCATCCTTTTTTCCCTGAAGGCTGGCTCAAGGACTTCGCTTACTTAGTTTTGTTTTGAAAAAAATCAAAACAAATATTAGCTTTGAGAATTTATTTCCTGTTTGCGATTCTTACTGACAAATCACTCACTGCAGAACTGTTTAAAAGACGGTGTTTTCCCCTCTCATATGTTAATAACCAATTCCTTTATGATGTGGGCAATGGCATTTCTTTCCATTTTTGCCTGCACGAAACATTTTGGTTGCTTTCAAACGCCGCCCCGTAAAAGCAACACACCATTCCCTAAAACCTTTTCCTCCCAAACTCAGTGGGCACTCCCTATCTCGACTGGGACAGAGACTTTCCAAATTCTCAGCCAGCGTGACCTCGAATGAATCGGCCATCTTAGTCCAGACTGCCTTTTTCTTCAGGTTAAACTGGGACTTAGCAGAGGACTCTATTTAGGAAGTGAGATTCTTTACACTGGGCACATTCAAGACCAAGATTAAGTTATAGATTATAGATTAACAGAGTTGGAAGGGATCTTGTAGGTCATCTAGCCCAACCCTCTGCCTAAGCAGAAGACCCTACACCATTTCTGACAAATGGCAGTCTAATCTCTTCTTGAAAGCCTCCAGGGATGAAGCTCCCACAACTTCTGAAGGCAACTTCTGTTCCACGGGTTGATTGTTCTCCCTGTCAGAAAGTTTCTCCTCATTTCCAGGTTGAATCTCTCCTGGATCAGTTTCCATCCATTATTCCTTGTCTGGCCTTCGGGTGCTTTGGAAAACAGCTGGACTGCCTCTGCTTTGTGGCAGCCCAAGATAGTAGAAGGCCGCTCTCCTGCCTCCCCTGGTCCTTCGCTCCCCTAGACTAGCCAGGCCCAGTTCCCGTAACCGTCTGTTGTAAGTTTGAGCCTCTAGTCCCCTCATCATCTTGGTTGCTCTTTGCTGTATTTTTTCTAGAGCCTCAACATCTTTTTTATAGTGTGGTGACCAAAACTGGATGCGGGACTCTAGGTGTGGTCTTAACTAAGGCTTTATGGAGTACCTCGCTTGATCTCGATTGTATCCCTCTGTTAATGCAGCTTAGGGTTGCATTGGCTTTTTTGGCTGCCGCTGCACACGGCTGGCTCCTATTTAGCTGCCTCACCTGGGAAGAGGTCCGGGTATGATCCCGCGGTCAATCTGACGGGTGCTCTGGGCAGGATCTGTTGACTTCAAACCAGGAATCTATACAGCTGCGGAGGGGAAAGGGGAGCAGAGGCTTCTGTGAGGGACGCTGTGGAAGGGCTGCTTGCAGGAGCCTTGGGAGGGTCCTTTCCCAGCCCCTCAACCCAGCCCTTCTTTGGTGGGGGGGGCGGGGGCAGGGGGGGGGCTCTTCATACTCTACCTCTTGTGATAAATGCAGAGGCAGGGCAGTCGGGCTATCGTGTCTCCTTGCAGAAGTTCCTCTAGGCAAATGACACATTCGCCGGAATCCTTGGTGAGCACGTCGTCTGCGGGGAGAGAAAGAGAAGGCAGGGTGACCCAGGTCAGAAAAGGGCAGCCGGGTTCACACAACCACCGCCCCCACACACCCCTTTGACTAGACCTCAGGTGGGAGAGACGTTTAGGATCTCCCAGGTCAGGACATCTGTGATGACCCAGGGCAGGACACAAGAATGACGAAGTAAAGGTAATTAAAAATAAAAAAAACCCAACACAAACCACACTGAAGTGATTAACACGACAGGACAGGATGATAAATTGCAGACTTCCAAAGGATAAACCCACAGTTGGGAGGACGCCAAAACCCCAGGAATGCAGGAGAACGAAACCAGGGGCCCCCTTTAGACTTGACCCCCCCCAACCCAGGACTAAGTTCCCCCTTGGCCTAATGTCTGAATTGGCAACCAAGGGAAGATGCTCCCCCGGGGGTTCCCTTAGGAATCAAGCTTGCCCCCTTGGAATGAGGGATCCAGACTTTGCCCAAATTGCCCCTCCCGCCTGCCAAGGATGCCCGGAGCTTGGAAAGAGGACAGGTCCAAATCCTTGGGGGCTGGGAACGCTGGGCGTGGTAGTCCCCATGCACCTGGGGCAGACCAGATGCAGCACCTGTTCCCTGCCCAAAGGAAGCCCAACTTGGCTTGCCAGCTCCACAAATAAGCCCGAAATGGGGATAGCAATTGGGAGGAGGAAGAAGGCGGCCTCAGTTGCTACCTTAAGTGCGGGGTGTGTGTGTGTGTGTTTGCTAGCACTGATCCGCCCCTCCTTCTCCCTCCCCCAGCGCTTGACCCGAGACAACCTCAAGCAGGGGCATGTCAGACGCACACCGAGCTGAGAGTGGGGGGAGAAGGAGGAGGAAAGGGGCCTCCCTGATAGCAAGCAAGCCAGGCCCGGCTGCATCCCAGCTGGCTCGGTTGGCACCGTCCCTCCGACGGAGGCTGGGCAGACCGCTCTGGCTTGCAGCACCAGGCCACGCTGCTGCCCTGGCTCCACTGGGGGGGGGCGGGGGGGCTGCCTGGTGCCATCTCTGCTATCTCGACCTGGCTGGGCAGGACAACGGCACGCTGCAGGGCTGGCACGGGCTGGCACTGTTGCTGGAGCAGCTATCTCCCTGCCCGCCCACCAGGGCCCCTCCTCCCGGGGAGCTGGCCAGCTGCCTGAGACACCAACGGCGGCGGTTGCGCTGGACAAAGCCAGCCCTGCCCTCTGGCTGCCCCGTGCCAGGCAGAAGGATACTGAGGAGGACGGGCACAAGGAGGAGCGGCTCACCCCCACCCGCCCCCGGGCTCTTCCCTCCCCCAACTCTTCCAGAGTGGGCTGCTGCATCCCAGGCCCCTCCCTAGATGGCAGCAGAGTCCTCTCGTGCCCGTTCTCCTCAGTATCCTTCTGCCTGGCACAGGGCAGCCAGAGGGCAGGGCTGGCTTTGTCCAGCGCAAGGCCAGGCTGGCAGTCCCCTCCCCTCCCTGCCAGAGGAGCCACCAATGGACAGCTCGTCTTGCCCGGGGGGTGGGGTGGGGAGAGGAGGGGGGGGGTGCTGGCTGGCAGGGCAAGAATTGAAGTTGGCGCCCAGCAGAGAAGCAGCGACTCAAAACAATCGCCTTCTGGAAAATGGAAGGAAGGCGGCCTTCGTTGTTCTTCGCCCGGGGGCGGAAACGGGGCTTCTCCTGCCCCTTTCTCTCCCTGCCTCACCCCAGGCCCGGCCTTTCTGGACCAGCGTGCCAGGTTGTGGCTCATGCCACGCACAGGGAAGAACTCACCGTTGTAGGAGAGGCGGGGTTTGCTCAGACACATGATAAAGTGCATTTCCATTTCATCAGAAGCCACTGATTTGGAGCAAACGGGGCACTTGAAACCTGGAAAAGAGGGTTTGGGGGGGGGGGGAAAGAGAGGAAGCAGGTTAGCGGGCAGCCTCATCGTCCCCATCCAGGTGCAGAGCGGTTTGGTGGGAAGAGGCTGACATGTATATGGACAGGTGCAGGTATATACCGGCATGTGGGTATGCAGGCCATCCCTCACTTACGACTGCAATTGAGACCAAACTTTTATGTTGTTGTGGGACATCTCTCAAGTGCCTTTTGCCCCGTTTGAGGACCTTTTCTTGCTATGGTTGTTAAGCGAATCACTGCAGTTGTTAAATGAATCTGGTTTTCCCCTCCTTGACTCTGCTGGTCAGAAGGGGAGCATACAACCCCGGGACACGGCGACCGTCCAAAAAATGAACCATTGCTCAGTGTCCAAATGTTCTGATCCTACGATCATAGGGAGGCTGCAACGGTCGTAAGGGTGGAAAACCGTTGCAAGTCCCTTTTTTTCTCAGCGCCAGTGTAACTTCGAAGGGCCACTAAATATAACTTCCTACAAGGAGGCCAAAGCGGATTTTTCATAGCCCAGTGATGAATTCCTGGAGGCAACCGGTCATTCCTGCGCACACACACACACACACCGCTGTGTTAAATGGAACAAAACAGTTGCAAAGTTGAGCGTGACAAAAAAAAAAAAACCACCAAATGCTCAGAGAGACAAAACTGCACACAAGAGAAAAAACTTTTTTGTTTGTGTTTTTTTAAATGCCGCTTTTACTTCCATGATCTGAGGTGACATTTTGTCCAAGGATTAACGTTGTACGGTAAAATCTGAAAGGAGCAAAAAAAAAGAAAAAGAAAGAAAGAAAGAGGAAGGGAGAGAAAGAAAGAGAGAAAGAAAGAGGAGTGGACAGAAAGAGAAAGTAAGAGGAAAGAAGAGAAAGAAAGAGAGAAAGAAAAAGAGAAAGGGAGAGAAAGAAAGAAAGAAAGAAAGAAAGAAAGAAAGAAAGAAAGAAAGAA
>NW_020769377.1:2515676-2527670 GCF_900518735.1 Pseudonaja textilis
GAAAGAAAGAAAGAAAGAAAGAAAGAAAGAAAGAAAGAAAGAAAGAAAGAAAGAGGAAGGGAAAGAAAGAAAGCAAGAAAGTTAGGAAGGTAGAGAAAGAAAGAGAGAAAGAAAGTGCAAGAAAGAAAGAAAAGGAAGGGAGAGAAAGAACGAAAGAAAGAAAAATAGGAAGAGAAAAAAGAAATAGGTGGGGGGAGAAAGAAAACTCTGTGCTATTATCTTTAATTGTTCCATTATTTATCCTGTATTAATATTTTACACTGTCCCTACACCTAGAGTGATTTTACTGCCTTTATAAAATAAAATAAAAATAAAAATGAAAGGACTGGGTTCTACCGGCTTTCAAAATCCAGGTCCTTTCGAGCGTTTCGTGCGAAGGGAAATGTTTAATTTCTGCGTGTCTGCAAAGGCAGCCTCTTTTGGGGAGGGGAAAGAGAACGGCCTCCCAGCTGCTCTCCTGAAGGAGGGGCAGATTCAACGATAAGTGGTGCAAAGGGAGCTGGGATTTTTTTTTTTTTTTTACAATTCTTATGTAAGATGACGTGCCGAAAATTACTCAAGTTTCATATAAACCGTGTGAGACAACTGAGATTCAGAAAGCAGGAGGTTGCAATATTTATTTTTTGCAAGGGCTGCTGCGGGCTGCACGGACCAGAAAAATAGAATATAACAAACAAACAAAAGCTTAGCCCTCTCTCCACCCTTCGGATGGGCCCAGCACCTGCTTAAAATATTAAGGGCTTGGCCACAGCTGCCGTCTCCTTAGGGCTTAGCCCCCCCCCCGCCCCCCCATGTGAATTATAACCCAATTACAGCGGATTCCATAGCTCATGCTAAAGACGCTGTTAAACGGATATTATATCGCATATGTCAAACAGCCTGATCTGAATAATCCTGGCTAGGATTTCAAAGAATGGAAGCACGAACAATGCTTGTGTGTGTGTGTGTGTGTGTGTGTGTGTGTGTGTGAGAGAGAGAGAGAGAGAGAGAGAGAGAGAGAGAGAGAGAGAGAGAGAGAGAGAGAGAGAAATGCTTTCCGCCCTCTGCAGTGAAGGCTCTCACATGTCTTAAGTGGAAATGCTGTTACTCCCCCCTAAAAGAGAACCTGACCTGGGGGGCCCACATTGCAGCCCTGGTCAAAAGGGCCCAGCAGAGATTATACTACTTGAGGCTTCTCAGGAAACAACAACTGAATGGAAAACTGCTGGTGACTTTCTCCCGCTGCACCATAGAGAGCCTTTTAACATACTGAACCCCTGTATGGTTTGCCAATTACACAGTGGCAGATAGGGGGACACTCCAGAGAGTTAATGTCATTGCCCAGAAGATCATGGGTTGCCCTCTCCCCTCTTTGGAAGAGCTTTAGAGCTCCCGCTGCCTTAGGAAAGTTCAAAACACCCTCAAAGATCCATCTCATCCTGGGAACCCCCTTTTTTTGAACTATTAACATCTGGCAGACAGTACAGGACAATAAAAACAAGGACAAATAGGTTGAAAAACAGCTTCTATCCCAGGGCAGGAGCTCTGTTGAATTCTACTGTAAATAGTGCAATATTGATGCAATATCAGGGGTTTTCAATTCAATGCATAGAATGTGAAGGATGTGTGTTTGTGTTTATTTTCATGGTCATGATGTGCACTGAAGATGGTGTTTGATTTCGTTGTATGGGGTGCAATGACAATAAAGTAAAACTAAGCAAAACTAAACTAAACTTATTGGGCACGTATCTTTGGGTTCGGCATTTAAGGCTCAATCGTGAGCAAAGCCAGAATATTCTATTAGCCCAGGGGTGTCAAAATCCAGGCCAGCGGGTTGGAACCAGCCCACGGGGCCATCCTGGAAACAGTGAAGGACCGGCTCATGGTGTCTCCTGCCAGCGAAAACGGAGCTCAGGAGGGCTGCACGTGCCCCCCCCCCCGATGCTGTGTTTGTCAGCCATGACAGCCAGGGGTGGGATTCAATTTTTTTAACAACTGATTCTGTGGGCGGGGCTTAGTTGGTGGATGTGGCTTGGTGGTCATGTGACTGGCTGGGCGTGGCCAACTCAACATCACTCACATCGAGGCATGCATCTCCTCACATGGCCTCTCGTGACTGTGGGGATGCTGCAACAGTCATAACTGTGAAAAACAGTCATAAGTCACTTTTTTCAGTGCCATTGTAACTTTGAATGGTCACTCCACACAAGCAAAGTACCAGCAAAGGAGGGGAAAAAAACTCCAGACACAGGAGGAAGTCTAGTCTTGCCCAGACTATAAAAAGGGTTAACAGAGAGGCAGTTTCTGTAAGCAACACCAGAGTGTTTCCTTCCTGCCTTCCTTACAGGATTAGACCAGTAATTTCTTCTAACAACCGGTTCTCCGAACTGCTTAGAATGTTAACAACCGGTTTAAGTGAATAGGCACGAACCTGTAGAATCCCACCCCTGATGACAGCCTCCTGCAGCCTCGTGTCAGTGAAAATGGGGTTCAGGAGGACCATGCATGGCCCCCTCAGTTCTGTTTTCAGCCAAAATAGCCTCCCGCCGCCTTCTGCCACCAAAAATGGAGCTTGGGCGCAGGAGGCCATCCAAGCCAAAAATGGAACCACACCCCATCCCGTCCCAGCCAAGCCACCCAGCGCCCTGAGCTCAAACACAACCCTGATGCGGCCTCGATGAAATTGAGTCTGACACCCCTGCATTAGCCAGACAAGCAAGGCTCAGATTATGCAGTTTTCTTCACAGCAGTGTTAGTCCTCGACTTGAGACAACAAGAGATTCCATGGCTAAGCATGGAGGTTGTTAAGTGAGTCGCGCCCGATTTAGCAATCTTTGGGGGGTAATCTTTGGGTTTTAAGTGAATCACTGCAGTTGTTAAGCATTGACTTTGCTTGTTGGATGCCCCCAGGAACAGTGTGATGACCCGGGGTGTGACACAAAAATAACAAAGTCACAAAAGTAGAATACATTCCCTTTAATGCCTCTAACTTGGCCCCCAATGTCCGATTATCCTCGGATGGATATCAAACTCTTCCAAAAATAGTCTGCAAAGGAAAGAAACGCAGTCCGAACCCAAAGTAAAGATAATTAGAAATAAACAACAACACAAAACACGCTGAAGTAATTAACACGGCAGGCCAGGATGATAAATTGCAGACTTCCAACAGATAAAGCAGCACCCATAGTTCAGAAGACACGACAAAGATAATGTACTCTTTGATTCCAGCAAGGAGCTGTGTGCAAATGCCCCACTTATATCCTGTTTTCCCAGCTACAACTAATGAAAGGGATCAGGACCGTTTTCTCTCCCTTAAGCCATGTTGCTCCCTTCTCTGTTCCTCCCTGCATGCCGTAGGATGAAGAGGGGATGGCCCTGGGTCTTCCTCTGAATGCCCAGCCGGACTGTGCTCTTCCCCCATTTCCCCCACAGCCACTGGAGCCACACTCTCACTCCCTGTCAGCTGCTCAATCTCCCCCTCAGAATCAGACTCCAACAAGAGCAGGACAAACAGTCACAAACGGCAATTCCAGGAATTCGGGATTCTGCAAGCATCCTAAGTACTTGCTGGCTGCCATGCACCCAAATTCTGTTTAAATGTCTTTGGTGCATGCCACAATGGTTGTAAGTGCAAGTCCCTTTATTCGGTGCCGAATGTGGCTGTTCCAACCTGGGAAGGTGTCTCTGGAAAAGAAGAGAGGGATCCAGTCAGACTGAAAGCAAAAGTGACTTTCTGCTACCATCCGCAAGTGTATTTGGCCTTCGGTCATGCTTTTCCCCAAAGAGCCATCATCCTGGGCTGGGAACCGTGGCTGGCATCTCTTCCCCAACTATGAAAAGTTGGCCAGCTCATCTGGCAGAGGTCAAGGCTGCCAGTCAGGCTCTCGACTGGAGACCAGACTGGGAAGGGAAGACGCAGCCTAAGGGGGAGGCTCTGTCCACCGAAACCCAGGAACAGGTCCAGGTCCGCTTCCACCAAAAGGAAAATCAACATGTCCTTCAGGAACCCTGGGTCCTATCTAAGAAAATAAAATTCAATGTAGAGAAAAGTAAAGTCTTACACTTAGGCAAGAAAAACCAAAAGGACACATCTAGACTGAGTGAAACCAGGCTTAATAACAGTGACCGTGAGAGGGATCTTGGAGACTTAGTGGACAACCAGCTAAATAGGAGCCAGCCATGTGCAGCAGCAGCCAAAAAAGCTAATGCAATCCTAAATTGTATTAACAGAGGGATACAATCGAGATCAAGGGAGGTACTAATACCACTCTATAAAGCCTTAGTAAGACCACAACTAGAGTACTGCATCCAGTTTTGTTCACCACACACTAAAAAAGATGTTGAGACTCTAGAAAGAGTGCAGAGAAGAGCAACCAGGATGATTAGGGGACTGGAGGCTAAAACATACGATGACCAGTTGCAAGAACTGGGCCTGGCTAGTCTAGGGAGAAAGACCAGGGGGGACATGCAGTCTTCCAATATTTGAGGGGCTGCCACAGAGAGGAAGAAGGGGTCAAGCTGTTTTCCAAGGCACCTGAAGGCCAGACAAGGAATAATGGATGGAAACTGAACAAGGGAGAGATTCAACCTGGAAATAAGGAGGAATTTTCTGACAGTGAGAACCATTAACCGATAGAACAGGAGTTGCCTTCGGAAGTTGTGGGAGCTTCACCTCTGGAGGCTTTCAAGAAGTGATTGGACTCCCATCTGTCAGGAATGGTGGAGGGGTCTCCTGCTTGGGTAGCAGGTTGGACCAGATGACCTACAAGGTCCCTTCCAACTCTGATTATCTGTTATCTGTTACCATTTCCAGCTCAAAATGCTTTCTTTGAATTTGAATCATCTGGTCCAATGGTGGGGAGTACAGCAGGTAGTCTTAAAGGACAGAGAGAAGATCCCATTACCAAGGCAATGATCAGGTGAAGATGGCTTGGATCCTGACCAAGATAAAGACTTATGGGAATGTTTCGGGCACCCCCTCCCCACTCCCTGTTCATATGAAGACAGAAAGGATGAGATTCGGTCTTAAACGGTTCTGACACATCCAGACTTGTGACCATTTCGAACTATTTTCCAAAGCATCTGAAGGCCAGATAAGATTTGATAATGGATGGAAACTGAACAAGGAGAGATTCAACCTGGAAATAAGGAGGAATTTTCTTGACAGGGAGAGCATTCAACCCATGGAACAGAAGTCGCCTTTGGAAGTCCTGGGAGCTTCATCACTGGAGGCTTTCAAGAAGAGACTGGACTGTCATCTGTCAGAAATGGTATAGGGTCTGCTTGGGCAGGGGGTTGGACTAGATGATCTACAAGGTCCCTTCCGACTCTGTTAATCTGCCCCAACAAGACTGCTCAGCGATAGACTTGTGCTTCTCGTGGCTGTACGGCAGGTTTGGTGTTTCGGCTTCAGGATTTTCAGCTCCCAGCGACTAAGGATGTTTGCAGGATGAAGGGACTGGCCAAAATGAACCAAGGATTTTGTTACAGGAGCATTTAATCCCAGGACTGTGATGCGGGACCCTTCCGTGCATGATGCTTGCTCCCAGATCGAACCCTTGAGGTTATTTTGCCCTTATTAATCAGGGCTCCTCCTTCCAGTAACTTTTTAGGGTGGTTCTTACGCTGCCGGGTTGTTTCTCTTCCAATCCAGCCAAGTAATTCTCCCCTGGAGCAGAAGGTTTACGGCAGCAGAACCTGCTTTGCAGCATTTTTTTACACCTTGTCCTTGGACACCAAGCAAAGGAAGGGGATGACGTTTGCAAGGGAAGAAAAAGAAGGCCTGTTCTTGCTGAAGATATACTTCACTGCACTCCCAGACAGCACAATTGTGACTATTATTGTTATGGTTGGTCACACAGTCAGCACTTGGCATCCTTATCTACCTTACTGAGTACTTCCCAAGGACCTGAGATAGGCAGAGGCTGTTCTCTGGTTATATTAAAGGTTATCAGTGCAGGACGTAAGCTGTTCTGAGGAGAGCGGCTTTTGCAATTGACTGGTGGGGATTTTGTCAACGTCGATGGGATTCAAATGGTGCTCCAGATGTTTTTTTGAGTTACACCCAAGGAAAGCTGCAGAAGTCTTTCTTTCTCTCCCCCAAACTCTGCCAAAAAATGAGTCTTTGTGAGACTTGTTGCTCTGGCGCAGCCTCTTGGAGCAGGAGGCCTTGCAGGGTCCCAAAGACTCATTTCTGGCGGAGTTTTGGGGGAGGGAAAGAAAGACCTTTGCGGCTTTCCTTGCGTGCAGCCAAAAGCAGAAGAAAGAAGCGGAAAGAAGTAGCCCAGTGGCCAGGCCAGGCGTGTGGGGCGAGTGGGGCAAGATCCCCGCCGGCCTTTCCTCCCTCCCTTCACTACCCCGTGTTGTTCGCAATGTAAGCAACGCAAGCCTTGTGTTCCCACAGGCCATGTGGGAGGCGCAGCCTTGTATTCCCACGCAGCCTGGATTAATTGCTTTGGGGTTGACATTTCTCTGTGAACCACCAACATTTTCTCATGGACCACCAGTGGCCCCAGGCCCACTGGTTGTTGTCCACTGGACTAGATGACCTCCAAGGTCCCTTCCAACTCTGTTATTCTGTTATTTGTAAGGTCTGTGCCTCGACCTGTGCATTTCCTTCCCTTTGCAAAAATGGAATCTTTTGTATTTGTCGCTCTTCAACTTCATTCTGTTATCTTTTCTAAGAGATCGGAATCGTCTTGAATTTCTTCTCCCGTCTCCTAAAATATTAGCTCTCAGCTCTGTGTCTTCTGCAAATTCATTAAGTATGCCTACAACAGCAGCAATTGCCTTTGGAAAAGATTCCAGCTCAGCCTGCTTCAGAACTGAAGGGGGCTCGTGCAAAGATTATGGTGCCGCCTTTCCTTGCAGTAATTGATACGTTGCAAGAGATAAAAAGTGAGAAAGTAGAAAGCCATTGCCTGAGAAGACAGCCCAACCTCGTTAAAAGAAAGACCGAGGTGATAGAAGGGGCTGTCTCAGGATGAGCCACCGAATTGCTTATCAAAAGGCCTTTTAAGACGTGCTTCTCAAAATGCAGGATGTTGTAAGGCGGAGAGGGTTTTTTTTTTAAACTTCAGCAACTTTAAGATGTGTGGACTTCAACTCCCACAATTCCTCAGCCAACAAGTTTTAAAATGTGTGTGTTTCGACTTCAAATTCCCTAGAAATTCACGCTGACTGATGAATTCTGGGAGTTGAAGTCTCATGCATGTTAAAACTGAGGCGGTTGAGCAACACTGATCTAAGGCAGGGATCACCAACCTTGGCAACTTTAAGACTTATGGACTTCAACTCCCAGCAAAGCTGGCTGGAGAATTCTGGGAGTTGAAGTCCACAAGTCTTAAAGTTGCCAAGGTTGGAGACCCTTGATCTAAGGGACTTTGTCTATCTTTTCAGTGCTACTTTTTCATGTTTTCTTTCCCAAAAGAAGAACAAACAAACTAGGAAGAAGAGTTGAACAACGTTTTTTGACTGGTAGCATCAAAAGGCTTTCACCTAGAAAAACCAGTGAGAAAAATCTGGACTCCTTTCCTCCAAATAAGGTTGGTTTGAGGAAGAGCAACCCCCCCAAAATATTCTCCTTGAAAAATGAAGTGCAACTAATGGTGTGACACAAAACAACAACGTCTCGCTGTTTTTGTCACTCTCCAATATAGGAACGGATCCGTACCGCAGAACTTTGGATGTATTGATTTGTAAAGTTTTTAAACCTCCAAAGTTTTAAACTTCCAATGCAATACATCAACCCAAAATAACTCAATATTCTGCATTTATGCTGTTAGTTTCCGAGCTCCGAGCTTGACAGTTTGGTTGCAAACGTTTCGTCACCATTGGAGGAGACATCGTCAGTCAGTCTGTACAGAAGAGCACAATTCAAAACACACTGACAATGTCTCCTCGAATGGTGACAAAACCTTGGAGCTCAAACCAACAGCCTCACTACCAACCTGAGCTACTAATATTCAAACATGTTCCACATTATAATTAATAACACCACATCTGTCGCTCTCCATGCCACACTGCCATAAATATGTCTTTTGCTTACTCCTTAAAGCCTTTGCCCCTTGGTCAATTCATTCTTCAGTTATCTGGTGCTCTTGTGCAAGGAACCAGAGAGAAACCAGGATTAGGACTGACCATGGAAGCCCACTAGGTGACTTTCAAACAGCCCCTGGCTCAATCTATCTCAAAGGAGTGCAAGTGTGAAGACGAAATAAACTCCAGGTAAGCCACCCTTAACTCTTGGGAAAAGGTAAGATATACATCTAATACCTCAATAAAGCACAGAAATACATGTCCCTAAGCCAAGAATGGACATTTATTTTTCAGCTACCACCAGCATTATATCAAATTTTATAATTCTTCAGCATCTAGTCTTCAACAGCTGCGTCATTTATAAAGTCAGCATAGTGCCTGTCTCCTGGTGACACTGCTGATTGGCTGGATAATGCCTGGCTATCATGCATTTTAGTATTTATATTTACATTTTATTGTAAGGTGCCTAGAATAATGTAAAATGAGATGGGCAGAGGGGAGGGAGGGAGGGAGGGAGGGAGGAAGGGAGGAAGGAAGGAAGGGAGAAGTAAAATCAAGGAAGACACACAACTACAATGTCAGCAAATTCTGGATGTTGGCAAGTTCAATTAAGATTTAAATTGTCTAATCTTAATATCTTAATCTTAATTCCTTAATATATTATAACCATGCATAACTATTGAACCACAGTTCAATATTAAGTAAGTATATACTCATAGATTATTTTATTTTATCCTACATCTATCTTGGAATATTAGATTTATGCTTGGTTTTAGACAAATAGTATCTTTCTTAGTTCTAGGGACGTAGCTTACACTGGTAATGATAGCAGTAAAAGTATTATTCCTTTGGCTTGATGTTATATATTTGGTCCTCTTCTTTCACTTTCGAACAGTTTCTTGTTTTGTTCCATGCTGATCTTTGACCAAAATAAACTTTGACCGACAGTGAAGTTCAGCGAATTAAATCGGGAATTTTTGTGTGCATCTAAGAGACAAGCTAAAATGCTTCCATGGATTTATAAATCCGTAAATCAATAAGGGGCCATCTTAGTAGCATGGATGGGCTGGCATTCCAGAAATGAGCGCCCATATATACTGATTGCAGTTATTTCAAAGAAGGCTTTGTAGTTGGGGTACTGTTTTTAGTTGTGGACTCTCATCCAGCTGGGATGGCTGTTTTCCCGGGGGATGATACAGCCTAGAGCAGGGGTCTCCAACCTTGGCAACTTTAAGACTTGTAGACTTTAACTCCCAGAGTTTCTCAGCCAGCAAAGCTGCCTGAGGAACTCTGGGAGTTGAAGTCCACAAGTCTTAAAGTGGCCACGGTTGGAGACCTCTGGTATAGAGCAGGGTGTTAAACTCGATTTAATTGAGGGCTGCATCAGGGTTGTGTTTGACCTGGGGGGAGGGGCGCGGCCAGCTCAATGTCACTCGTGTCGGGGGCACCTGTGGCGGCCAAGCGCTAAGACACTTGAGACCCTCCTTCACTCTCATTATATCCTTCCTTCCTTCCTTCCTTCCTTCCTTCCTTCCTTCCACGTACACTGAGAGCATTTGCACCAAGGCAAATTCCTTGTGTGTCCAATCACACTTGGCCAATAAAGAATTCTATATTCTACACTTTTCCTTCCCTCTTCCTTCTCCTTTCTTCTTCCTTCCTCTCTTTCCTTATTTTTCCTTCCTCGCTCTCTTCCCATCTTCCCATCTTTTCCTTCATCTTTCTTCTTTCCCTTTCTCCTTTCCTGTCTCATCTTGCATGCTCAAATGCAAAAGGGGAAACACTTTTCTTTTTGTTTTGTTTTTAGTTTGTTTTGCTAGCCTTCTGCCAGCGAAAACGGAGCCCAGGCCCCCCCACGTGTGCCCCCCCCTCCCTGTTTTTGGCCACGATCGCCTCCTGCAGCCCTCTGCCAGCCAAAGCGCTGCTGCCGCCCCAAGCTCCGTTTTCACCAGCAGAGGACTGCAGGGGGTCGTCACGACCGAAAACGGAGCCCGGGAGGGCTGCGTGAGGCCCTGCCAAGCTCCGTTTTCACTGGCAGAGGCACCGTGGGCCAGTCCATGGCTGTTTCCAGGGCAGTCCTGCAGGCCAGATCTAAGCACCCCGTGGGCTGGATGCAGCTTGACACCCCTGGCCTAGAGAATTCCACCTGGGAGCTTGTCCAGGTTGATCCATCCAACACAGCAATCGCAGACCGTCGAAAAGGCTTGCCAACCACCCAAAACAAGACTGAGCAGCAAAGGGAGGGAGACCTGTTTGTCAAGTGGCATAGACTTTTACCTGGGCAACCAGGAGCAAAGCTTTCCCATCGCCCAGCAACCAGGCAAACTCTATTTTTATAACTTCAGTCTGTGCCTAAGTCCAGTTGCGCAGTCAAAAATAATCTTAAAAAAAATAAAAAGGAAAGAAAAGAATGGTACCAACTGGAGACCATGGGCAGGATTAGCAGGAGACATGAAACATATGGCAGCCTGGGGTTGGTAAGTAAGTAAGTAAGTAAGAAATAGATAGATAGATAGATAGATAGATAGATAGATAGATAGATAGATAGATAGGCACGCCAGGTACCATGGAGCAGTCAGTAGGTCTTTTAAGGCAGGGGTCTCCAACCTTGTCAACTTTAAGATGTGTGGACTTCAACTCTCAGAGTTGAAGACTTCAACTCTCTCGGGGAGTTGAAGTCCACATGTCTTAAAGGCGACACGGTTGGAGACCCCTGTTTTAAGGTACCCGAAACCCCACGGGGGGAATCCAAGGGGCTCACCTTTTCGGAGGAGGGAGGCAGCCAACCGCCAGAGCCACCTGAGGACCATCCTGGCCTCTCCAGAGGAAAAAAAAAGATCACCGGGGACTCGACCCTCTGAAGCAGGAGCTCCAATCGCTTTCCGGATGTGGCCACGGGATAAAAATAAGGGCCGGGGGGTGAGGGGGAGACGGACACTGTGTCAACAACACGCCCAGCCCAATTTTCCCAGCAGAGGGACGTTTGCTTTGACAGACATGCCCAGGTGGGCAGCTGGCCAGTTGCCCAAGTTCGCAGTCTTGGCATGCCCAGAGCAGAGGGCGTTTAGATGTGCTCCTGCGATGCATCCTAGGCCCGCACACTGCACATTGCGCATACACACCCTTGGCAGGGCTGACCTTTCTCTGGCCTCTGAGCAGGAAGGAGCCAGAAAGCAGGGAGAGCAAAGCTAAGATTTCGAGGGGGAGGTTCTGACGGATTCCCCCCACACCCCCAAATCCAGTCTAGTGTGCCCGGAGAATATTTTCCGAGTGCTTTTTTCCCCACAGGGGGCTTCAGTCAAAATTTTTTTTAAAAAAAAAGATTTTTCAAAGGGGAGGATATTCATTAATAGTTAATTTCTCTATCCAAACAAAAATAAAACAATGCAAACTCGATAAGGCAAGGGCAAAACAATGAATGTCTGAGCTTTTGTATGCTTGTGTATGTAATGGAAAGCCGGAATAACCTTGAGGAACAGGAGAAAGAGCAGCAACCAAGAGAATAGTCAAATAAAAGAGGAGTGACTCACGGGCAGAAAAGTAATTCGAGAAAGCACATTCAGACTTGCAAGATTCTGTATCGCTTTACCATAAAAGTAGAACTGGCTTACATAGCATTATTCCTAGTCTGATCTTCCTTGAAGGGCTGGAAGTAGCAATAACAATAGCACTTAGATGTATATACCACTTCACAATGCTTTACAGCCCTCTCTAAGCGATTTACAGAGTCAGCCTATTGCCCCCAACAATCTGGGTCTTCGTTTCACCCGCCTTGGAAGGATGGAAGGCTGAGCCAAGGATTGAACTTCTAGCAGTGAGCAGAGTTAGCCTGCAACACTACATTCTTAACCACTATGCCACCACGGCTCTTAGATAAATATAGAGTTGAATGGATAAAGAAAGAAAGAAAGAAAGAAAGAAAGAAAGAAAGAAAGAAAGAAAGAAAGAAAGAAAGAAAGAAAGAAAGAAAGAAAGAAA
>NW_020769377.1:2527770-2613846 GCF_900518735.1 Pseudonaja textilis
AGACAGACAGACAGACAGAAAGTAATAGCACTTAGACTTAATACACTGCTTCCCAGTGCTTCCCAGCCCTCTCTAAGCAGTTTACAGAGTCAGCTTCTTGTCCCCAACAATTTGGGTCCTCATTTTACCCACCTCGGAAAGATGGAGGGCTGAGTCAACCCGGAGCTGGTCAGGATCGAACAGCAGAACTGAAGGCAGACAGCAATCAGCAGAAGTAGCCTGCAACACTGCATTCTACCCACAGCACCACCATGGCTCTCATTATATACTGATTAGGATACTTTTTTTATAAAAAAATCCTATCTTAGTACTTTAACCTATTATTAAATCTAACGCATATACCAATATGACATTTCAGCTATTCATTTCTGCACTAGAAAGATACTTGAAAACCAGAGAAAAGAATGCACCTCTGGACTCCAGTCTTTAAAATTTGGAATGTGTTCTTTCCCGTCACCTATTCTGTGATGAGCGGGATGAGGTCTTCTCATCACTGGTTGGCAGCCCAAATCTCAAAGAAAAGACAATATTGGTCCTTTCATTCATGATACGTTTGTCACTGCTAAGGAGTAGTTTCACCCTGGAGAATTATGGGAAAATCTGTCCTTCCCCTGGAGAAATTGGAGGAAATCCTCTGCCCAATTTCTCTGCCTGAAAGTTTGATGGAGAAATCTGAATAGCTGCCATTAACAAACAATGAAATCCAGGCATTCTCCCCCGCCCCACTCAATTTTTTTTTGACACACTGACCCAAAAGTTTGGCCATCCCTGCCCTAACTACCGTACTGGCTCAACTGAGTTTATAATTTTAGGATTCCAAACGATTGACTTGATTCCCATATTATATTGCACTGGAGTTAAGCCAAAAGAAAGAAAGAAAGAAAGAAAGAAAGAAAGAAAGAAAGAAAGAAAGAAAGAAAGAAAGAAAGAAAGAAAAAGAAAGAAAGAAAGAAAGAAAGAAAGAAAGAAAAGAGAAGAAAGTAAAGAAACAAAGAGAGAGAAGAAAGAAAGAGAAGAAAGAGAAGAAAGAAAGAAAGAAAGAAAGAGGGAGGGAGGGAGGAAAGGAAGGAAGGAAGGAAAGTTGTTGACTGGATTCCCACAATCTGCTCAGCCATAAATTAGGATTCTCCAAAGGCCATAATGGCTGGGTTTACAGAACAAACAAGGCAAGAACTTTACAAAAATGTTGGTAAATCACAACCCAGAAGTCTAGACTCAGAAAGGGTTGTGGGTGTTGTGGCCCGCTGGTGGCTGATGGAACTGGCAGCAGAGTCGGACAGTAGTGAGGTTGGAGAGGAACCTGGGCCAGTCTTGGAGGCTGAGGAAGGCTCAGCATTAGAGGCAGGGATGGGGCCAGGGCAGTCTGGCAGTCATCCGCTCCCTTCAGACTCAGACAGGAGTGAGGCGTGGGAGTTTCTGGAACCGGTTCCCGGCCTGCGCATACACAGGGCTACCAGAAGACAAGAACAATTGAGAAAGCAACTAAGAAGTAAGGGCACACCTTGGAGATGATTGGCCCCTCCCATGGGACCTAAAAGAGGAGCGAATGGGACGTGGGCTTTTGCAGGAAGCAATTAGCTCATCTGGTTGATTCAAGCTTTGAAAAGTTCTGCTTGACTCTGTGTCGAGTTTGGCCTTGCCCTGAGCCTGGAAATTAGTTCCCTGGCAGCATTCCAAGTTGCGATAAGGTGGGTGTTTATAAACATTCCCCTGAAAGACTGTTTGGGAAGCCTGGCTGGCTGTGAATGAACGTAATTCACAGCTGTGGAAATAAAAGAGGTTTTGCCAGGACTAAGATTGTGTTTTATGCTTTCTAAGCCTAGGTCACACCAGGTGGATGGAGTTTGCCATCTTGTTGAAACTCTGAACTTAAGAAAGTTGCCTCCTGCCGGTCATCTCATGGAGCCAGAATAAGGTTCATTGATCCTAGCTTCTTATGGGAACCCAGTGAGTTTGTTCAGTTACACTTAGATTTGGGGTTGTACATCTCGGGTTACAAATAACTAATGGTGGATACCATGACTCCATTTGCCAGCGGAGCCAACAATGAGGGTGTAGTTTCATCCTCTGAGCTTGGGGTTGGTTTCCAAACATTTCGTTACCAAGCTAGGTAATATCTTCAGTGGAGTTTAGGGGATTGTCAGGATCTGTGCTCTTCTGCTCATAAGGGTTTTGTCTGGTCAGTAAATATCCCCTAAATTCTGCAGTAAGAGTCTGATAACTGAACATTCTGAAAACAACCCAGAAGCTTGGAGAATGAACCTCCAGCCTCATCCTACACCCAAGCAACAGATATTTACCACTATCAGTCAACACCTTTTGCCACTCAAAAACAGGTGAAGTGTTTCATTCCTTTTGTGTGATGGGCAGCTTGGCAGAAAGGGACACGCAGGAGTAACTCAGTGGTGGCCAAACTAAGATGTCCACCTCCAGCAAACCCAAGATAGGAAGGTTAGGACCAAGAGTTCTATTCCTGGTTTAAGCATGCAGACAGCTGGATGACCGACCTGGGCCTAGTCCCTCTTTCAGCCCTGGGAAGAAGGTGAGAGTTGCGAACCACTTCAGCAAACTACCTGGTCAGGACTTTCCAGGTAGTCCAGCCAGCAGGAAAAACTGACTTTGAAAGCGCGGCCAAAGAAGCCTAGATGGAAAGGAATGCTTTGGTGACATCGATTTCAACTGGGCTTACTGTGAATGCAACCTACAACATTTAGAAGCAACTTTCTAAGGCAGGCAGTGAAGTATTATTTCACGAATGGCATTCTGATCCCTCTACTCGCAGGTCATTGTGGTAGAATCTTGCAACCGTTCCTCTGATGGCAAGCTCATAAGCCGCTGGAACAATTTTACAGAATCTTCTTTTCTGGTCCATGCCTGCCTGTCCCAAGACTCCCTTCATCTGGTAAACAACTTGTCCTGTCTAGAGAGTGAAGTTATCAAACGCCTGGGAAATCAGGAGTCCAGGAAGTCCAAATGAATATAAAGACTTACTGCAAGCTTACACTCTCTACAAGAATCTGTACTATTAATCATCATCATTTAATGACTCCATAATCCCTTACGGGTGGAGTCTGGGCAACTGAATGCAGCTAGCAGAGAGTTTTAATGGCCGGATGCCCTTCCTGTTGCCAATGAGGAGCTTTCTCAATGTACCCCGAGAGAGAAATATCTGCCTCTACCTAGGATCGAACTCACAGCCTCCTGACTGTGAGGCAAGAGAGCTCAACCTCTGATTGTGAGGTGAGGCCACTGCACCACTCAAGAATCTGTACTATTAATGGTCCAAGCAAACGGGCTGTTAATAAGTCACAACGGAATTCAAGGTGCATTGGACTTCGATCTTTTGTGGGCACGAAGGGGCTCGTGACTGATGACGCATTTGACCCCTCCCTCGGGCTCAGCCTGATCATCTCCTGCAAGAGTGCTTGTATTGCCATGCTAAAGCGTCCCTTGGCCATTGGCCTTCTTGAGCTTGGCATGAGTTGTTGAGAGCATACAAGTTTCATAAATTATTATTATTCTTGTTAAGCTTCCCTCAGCCCAATGAAGCAATCTACCTCTCAGCGCCTTGCAGGGATCCAGCCCCTGACTTAGCAGGTTGTGTGAAGGTAGCCATCCTGTTGCCCCACAACAGGTGAAGATTTCGTTGGGTGGAATGAGACAGGCAACCTAGCAATTCTCTTCAAGGGAATCTGAGGTTTGGCCTCAAATCCCTGAGCCCCATCCTTCTGGCGTCGACAGTTCTTTTAAACAGTTCTTACCTGCTGACTAATTATTACCTCCTCTGATTGGTTCATTTCTGATGCAGCTCTAATGGCCTGCATATTAAGTCACTTCAGAATACAAGGGGAAGATAGACAGGGAGATAGAAGGATGTTTTAAGCAACAAGGCTGTGATTGCTGGATTGCTTGAGGGCTATGCCTGCATTTTGCCTCTGTCTGCAAGTAACACACCCTTGACAATCCCTGCCTTCTGCTTTTCCACACCTTTACTTTTTAATTACAGAGCAGGCCTCCAGGGTCAGCCGCCCTGCAGAGAGATTGCTTCCTCGGCTCCTTGTTTAAACCCAAACCATTACTGCTCTACTTTCGGACCATTCAGGAGGAGGACAATCCATGAAATTACAAAGTCATCCATCAAGAAAAGCAAACAAGCTCATTGCAACAAATGGCTTATTCCAGGGGTCTCTAACCTTGGCCACTTTAAGGCTTGTGGACTTCAACTCCCAGAGTTCCAGTCCACAAGTCTTAAAGTGGCCAAGGTTGGAGACCCCTGGTTTATTTAGCACCGGGAGACTCTGAGAAATCAGTACGGCTTTTATTAAACTAATCCTACAGAGTTCATCCTTCTTTAACTAGTTTAGTCAACAAGCGCCCCCCCAAAAGTCAACATTTAACCGACAACAGGTAGTCCTCAGCCGCAATTGAGCCCAAAATTTCTGTTGCATAAGTGAAAGATCTGTCAAGTGAGATTTCCCCGAACTTTCTTGCCGCAGTTGTTAAGTGAATCACTGCAATTGTTTAAATTAGCAGCCCAGTTGTTGGGAATCTGGTTTCCCCATTTATTCTGTTAGTTAGAAGGTCACAAAAGGGGATCACAAGACCTCAGGACACGGCAATAAATATTAGTCAATTGCCAAGCGTCTAAATTTTGATCAGGTGGCCATGGGGATGCTACAATGGTTGTAAGTGTGAAAAACGGTCATAAGTCACTTCTTTCAGTGCCGTTGCAAGTTCAAACGGTCACTAAATGAACTGTTGTAAGTCGAGGACTAACTGCAATACATAAAATAGGCTTAGTGTTGTGCCAGGAATGTGGGCTTCCAAGAGGAGTAGATACCGGTAGTTTGATTTGTCGAAACTACTAAACCAGAGATCTCCAAACTTGGCAACTTTTGAGACTTGTGGACTTCAACTCCCAGAATTCCAAAACCAGCCATGCTGGCTGGGGAATTCTGGGAATTGAAGTCCACAAGTCTCAAAATGGCCAAGTTTGGAGACCTGTGTACTAAACTAATAAATTAAATTGAAAAAGACTTAGAAAGATAAAAGAACTTACAACTTTCCCCTAATGGGTAGGATAGCCCGTTATAAAAATGAATATATTACCAAAAATGCTCTTCTTATTCCAAAACATCTCTAAAATTAGAGAAAAGCTTTTCTAAGAATCTGAACCAAATTAATGTCAAAATTCATATGGCAGGGAAAGAGGCCGAGAATCAAGCTTAAAGTAATGCAGGACGCTTAAAAGAGAAAGGAGGTTTTGGAGGAGGAGCTATACTACCATGCAGGATGCAGGATCTTTCTTATCAACCTCACTATCACGACAGACAATCTTCCCCAAGCAAGTGACTTAAACACAAGCCGGATGTTGAGGTTTGCAGCTTCCCAGTGCCCATGCCCACCCCTGAATTTCAAGAGGCCCTTTTGGATGCCCACCCGCAGCTCTTTTGTCCAGACTGCACTTGTTCTGACCCAAACCTTGTTCCAAGGAAACAAACACGAAACAGAGGTAACAGCAAAACCTCTTAATAATTATTTGCAAATTCTGTTCCTTCCCGGTTAAAAGGCTGTTTCAAACTAATTGTCTCTGATAAGAATGAGTCTTGCCAAGGTTGTGCAAGGCTGCCAAGAACAGCAGATAAAGTTACTAAGAAATGTTTCAAACAGGAAGAGTCTCCAAACACCAACTCAGATACTCCAAACGTCCACAGGGCTTGAGTGCAAAATCTTCTTTGCTTCCTGCAAAGAACTCCAGTTTCTCAGCTGGTGTTTATCCCTTAAGAGAGAGCCCATTACCTTGCAGCCTTACTCCTGAGTTGCCCATGGTGCTGCAGCTGCTCTTTCCTTCAAGCAGCCCTGCGTGCACACACACTGGGCATAGGCTCCTCGGGGACCTCTTCCTCACTGCTGCCAGCCTCCACAATCCCCAAAGGCCGCCTTCCACTCCCTGATGGTCCTGGCCCCATCCCTGTGTCACACGCAGGCCCCTCATCTGAGTCCTCGCTCTCCGAGGCCTCAGCCATCCACACCTGCTGCCAGCGAACCACAACAACACTGGTATTAAATCTCTTGAGTGGGACAAGATGTCCCTTGTGCTTCAAACTCCTATTTTCTCTTCTCCAATGCCTTTTGTCCCAACAGAAGAGAATCGGGGCACCAGGCAACCGAACTAAACTTGTCCTCATGAAAACATTATTTCTAATTCTGGATTTCCCCTTTCCACCCTGGAAGATGGAAGCTCCCATTTGGGCAGGGTTGCTTGAAGGAACTAGGGCTGGTTTTCACTCACCATGTGTTTTACAGCTGGACTGGGAATGCCACACCTGGAATTTCTAGCCGGGGGAGGGGAAGAGAGAGAGAGCAAAGGGAATATAGAATTCTTTATTGGCCAAGTGTGATTGGGCACATAAGGAATTTGTCTTTGGTGCAAATGCTCTCAGTGTACTTAAAAAGAAAAAAATACATTCATCAAGAATCATAAGATACAACACTTAGTGATAGTCATAAGTTACTAAATAAGCAATCAAATCATACTAGGAAACAAATAAAACAATATAAATATGCCTTCTTCACTCAGGCCAGGAAAACAAATAATGAAGTGTGATGAGATTTTGCCCACCCAGGTTTAAGACTTGCTGGCCAAAACAACTCTGAACTGCAGTTTAACTCCCGTTCTCCCTGCTCACGTGAACCTCCAAGCCTCTTTTCTTGTTTCACCTCCTAGTTGCTTTATGCAACAGAATAAATTTCTATCTGGATGTTTTATATCCAAATTACAAACCTCATCAATCCCTTGGACTTGTTTCCAAATTCCACTCTGCCTTATTCTTAAGTATACATGTATGCACATATGTGTATATATATATGTTCGTGCCTGTGTGTATGTTCCTTCAGTTGTTGTCCTACTACAATCCAAGCAACATGACAGCTTAGACGATGCAATGAAACCATTCTCTGGTAAGGCTTCAAATACAGTAAACAATTTAAAACAGAACAGAACGGAATAGGATAGGAGTTGGAAGGGAACCTGGAGGTCTTCTAGCCCAACCCCCTGCTCAAGCAGGAGTCCAATTCAGACAAATGGCTATCCAGTCTCTTAAAACATCCAGTGTTGAAGCATTCACAACTTCTGGAGGCAAGTGGTTCCCCTGGTTCATTGTCTTCACAGTCAGGAAGTTTCTCCTTAGTTCTAGGTTGCTTCTCTCCTTGATGAGTTTCCATCCCTTGTTTTTTGTCCTGCCCTCAAGTTAATAAACCAGAGATTAAGTAAATAATCCAGAGTCCCAGTCAAATAAACCAGATTTCTCACTTAGCAAACATAAAATTTTGGGCTCAATTTTGGTCGTAGGTCAAGGACTACCTGTATTTTAAAATGTTCCCAGAAACTAAACGATTGCCTTAAGTGCCCCCACTCAGTCTCAGTCTCAGTCTCCCCACTCAGGCAAGGATCTTCAAACTTGGCAAGTTTAAGACTTGTGGACTTCCAACTCCCAGAATTCCTGAGCTAACATGACTGGAGGAGGAATTCTGGGAGTTGAAGTCCACAAGTCTTAAAGCTGTCAAGTTTGGAGACCTTTGCTCTGAGGTTCCCCTCGCACATATTTCCTAATTGTTTCTGGCTCCTCTCCGTTACAAAGCCGAAGAGCCAGCACTGGACGGAGACGTCTCCATGGTCATGTGGCCAGCAGGACTAAATGCCGAAGACACACGGAACGCTGTTCCCACCAAAGAGGTCCCTATTTTTCTACTTGCATTTTTACATGCTTTCCAACTGCTCAGTTAGCAGAACAAGTAACAGCAGCTCACTCCGTGATGCAGCGCTAGGCATTCCAACCACCAAACTGCTTTCTGATCAATAAGCTCAGCGTCTTCTTAGCCACTGAGCCACCTTTGAAAATGAGTTGGGGAAGTCCAGGCTGCCTTGGGAACACGGGCAGACAGGAGGCCTTTTCAGCTCGCTTTCTCCTGTATTCATTTATCTATTTTGTCACATTTATGTAGCGTATACTGGGTGACCCTTGGAGAGCTGTATGCAACGAAATTCCATTTTCATGTACGCCGATTGGTGTACATTCAAAGTGATCATAAAGTTATTCTAAGTCCTGTTTTTTTTTCCCTGTCTCTTGCACATTTAGAGAGACACCAGGACATATGGGAGCCTGTCTGCGTGCGCACAGAAGCTCACACCTCTAAAATAGCTGGGATCAGCTGCGTGATGTCAGCAGATACATAAATTTCTTCGGAGTGGAAAACTAAACGCAGAGATTTCTCCCTCCCCTCCCCCCTGGTTTCTGCTTCCAACTAAGGTGGAATGAAACAGAGGGGGAACACCTTTTATCGCCAACATCCAGCCTTCCCTACACTGGTCCCAGGAACCGCCTCTTCCATCTTGCACGGGCTCATCCCCCACAAGACAGACATTAAACTCAACATTGCAACATTCCTGGATTCCTGACCACCGTCTCCCCAGGCTTAAATTAGCTTCCCCCAGTTTGGCATGCTTCAGATAAGTTGAACCTCGAGCTCCCTGGACCAGCTGAAGGATTTGGGACTTCTGGCCTCTGTGTATCTGGAGCAGAGGTGGGATTCAGCAGGTTCTGACCAGTTCTGGAGAACTGGTAGCGGAAAGTTTGAGTCGTCCGGAGAACCGGAAAATCCCACCTCTGACTGGGCCCCGCCAACCCCGTCTCTTCTCTACCTCCCATTGAGTCCCAGCTGACCGGCTGGCTCTTCTTTGGTTGCCCTGCCCAGGAGAACAGAGCTGGGAAGCAGGTTAGTGGAGTGGGGAGGGAAGGGGGATTTTTGCAGTATATCCTTCCTCTGCCATGCCCACCAAGACACGCTCACCAAGCCACACCACACCCACCAAGCCGCACCCACAGAACCAGTAGTAACATTTTTTTGAATCCCACCACTGATCTGGAGGGTGCAAGTTAAGGAAGGTGGCATACATCAATTGAAATCCAGGTTTGAACCTCACGGCGGAGGTTTTTATGGGCTGTGGAGCACCACTGGATTCTGGGGCAGTTATGTACACTGAGAGGTTATGCAACGAAGACAAATTCCTTGTGTGTCCAATCACACTTGGCCAATAAAGAATTCCATTCCATTCCATTCCATTCCACTCCATTCCATTCTATTCTTATTAATGGCAAGGTGCTTCTCCCTTCCTTGAGCCAGAAAAATGCAAGTCCCCACAGAATTTAGAGAGTACATCTCTTGTACCTAATTCTTTCCAATCTCAACCAACCAACTCAACGCTACCAACCCAACCCAACCCAACAATCCAGACTCGGCTGGGAAGAGCCCAGGTGCTTTTCTTCTACAACGGCTCACAGCAACAATTAAAATGAAATCTCGCTGCCGGGAGAACAAAACGGGAGAGCAGCAAAACCAGGTGTACTTTGGGTTGGAAGATCCAGTTTGAGAAAAACCAAATAGTCCTGTCACGTCCTCAAGGCCTTTGTAAAGAACCAACCGTCAAGCGGGCAATCTTGGTTGGCAAGAACATCTTGAAGGATGTTCTGGGGAGAAACCAAGGGAGCTGTGGGGTTGCCACACAGCAGATAATAATATTTTTTTTGTCATCTCTTTGCTTTGGAGTCTGTCATCTCCTCCCTTGCAAGAGGTGATGAAGCTGGTGATCCTCAGCTCTGGAAAGATGTTGCGGAGCAATCACCAGCCATCACCTCCAGCCTAGGACTGGATCTCCCCCCACCAATTTAAAGAATGGTATCTTTAAGCCTTCTGAAATGAGATGCAATCTGAAGTAGGTCATAGAATACAAGCTGGGAGGGACCTTGGAGGTCTTCTAGTCCATCCCTCTGCTCAAGCAGGAGACAAGTAGATGTAGGATCCCTGCCAAAATCTACTTGTTTCATTTAATGACCCCCTAATCCCTTGCGGGGTGGAGCCTGAGCAACTGAATGGAGCTAGCAGAGCATTTACTGGCCGGATGCCCTTCCTGTCACCAATGCGGAGTTTTGTTCAGCAGATATATTCTCAGTGTGCCCAGACAGAGAAATATCTGCCTCTTCCTAGGATCAAACTCACAGCCCCCTGATTGTCAGGCAAGAGCTCCAACTCTAGGCCAACGCACCACTCTCCAAAGCCTACTTGTCTCCCAGATGGAAAATCGTGTAAAATATAGGTAGTTGTCGTCTTACGATCACCATGGAGCCCAAAATTTCTGTTGCTAAGTGAGACATTTGTTAAGTGAGTTTTGCCCCCCCATTTTACAGCATTTTCTTGCCACAATCGTTAAGTGAATCACTTAAGTGAAACACACTTAACAAATGTGTAACAAGTACAGTGATTCACTTAACAATTGTAGGGAGAAAGGTTAAGCAACAGTCTTGCTTAAATTGTGGCTGTAAATTAAAGACTACCTGTGTACATTTTCAACATTACCCATCAAAGTGTCACTTAAGGGACAATCTGTAAATGTTTACAGAAATATAAATCTTTTAGATGTTAATGTTATGCTAAATTAGATTCCCAACTTTGGATCTGACTATTTTTGAGGAATATGCAGCTATTCGGGGTGTGGGACTATTGCTAAGAGAATAATTGGAAAAGTAGAATTATTCTCAATATTTTAAGTAGTGGAATTGTGTAATTTATCCGGTTAGGAAAAGGCAATTTTATCCACTCTGCAAAAAGTGATGTAATAGATTTTTTGTTGGCACAGAGGTCCTGACGTCTCAAGAGAATAAATGTATTCTCTTTAATTTAGAAACTTTTAAATATCGCTTAACATTTGATGGATACATGATGTATTCCTTTTTGTAGACGAGTGCTTTAATAAATGTCTAAACGTTTGCCTTCCTTCTCGTCATTTTGTCCCTCTTCTTTTTATGTAGCTTTTGTTGCTTTTTTTCTCAGCCTTTGTTCCATTTTTGTGTTGGATGTTTTGGTAAAACATTAAAGAAACAAACTTGTAAAAAAAACCCTGCACATCAAGGACACTTTGTTGTTTTCATATTTCAGCATTGGAAAGAGCTACTTAGGCCATCCCTCTGCCCTAGGTAAAAGTCCAAATGAAATTAAATGTGGTGTCGGTCATGATGCCAGTTACAAAACAAGCCTTAATCCATCCTTCCCACCCCACCCCCCCGAGGGTGAATTTAAGAAGGCTCTTAAGAAAATGTGGCTACGGGTAATCCTCGACTTACGACCACAATTTAGCTCAACATTTCTGTTGCTAAGTGAATTTTGCTCCTTTTTTACAACTTTCGTTTGCCAGCATTGTTAAGTGGAACACTGCAATTGCTAAGTTAGTGACATGACTGTTAAGTAAACCTGGCTTCCCCATTGGCTCTGCTTGTCGGAAGGACGCAAAAGGTGAACACATGACTCTAGGATGCTGCAACCGTCATAAATATGAATCAGTTGTCAAGCATCCAAATGTAAATCACACGGCCATGGGGATGCTACAACGGTCATAAGTGTGAAAAACAGTCATAAGTCACTTTTTACAGTGACTGTTGTAACTTTGAATGGTCACTAAATGAACTGTTGCAGAATAGAATAGAACGAGAGCTGGAAGGGACCTTGGAGGTCTTCTAGTCCAGCCCCCTGCTCAAGCAGGAGAACCTGTGCAATCAAAGACAAGGACTGTCCAGTCTCTTCTTAACAACCTCCACTAATGGGATACCCATGATTTCTGGTGGCCAGCTGTTCCACTGGTTAATTGTCCTCATTGTTAGGCAGTTTCTCCTTCATTCCAGGTTGCTTCTCTCCTTGATTAATTTCTAGCCATTGTTTTTTGTCTTGCCCTCCGGTGCTCTGGAGACTAAGTTGACTCCCTCTTCTTTGTGGCAGCCCCTCAAATACTGGAAGACTGCTATCAGGTCACCCCTTAATTCTTCTTTTCTCCAGACTGACCATATCCAGTTCCTGCAACCGTTCTTCCTATGTTTCAGTCTCCAGGCCTTTGATCGCCTTAGTTGCTCCTCTCTGAAACTTTTTCCAAAGCCTCAACATCTTTTTTGTAATATGATGACCAAAACTGGTTGCAGTCTTCCAGGTGTGGTCTTAGTAGGAGGGTTTTGTAAAGCGGCACTAATACTTCACATGATCTTGATTCTATGCCTCTGTTTTTACAACCCAGGATTGCATTAGCTTTTTGGGCGGCTGCTGCACACGGCTGGCTCACGTTCAAATGATCACTGTAATTCAAGGACCACCTGTATTTCCCCCCAGCCTTGGGGTACTGAGGCCTGTTAGGATTTTATCTGTTTGAAGAATAACTTTCCATGGACGTAACACGAGTCTTATGTAGCTGGGTGACCTTCTCGGCTTAATAAATGAACCAACACCCTCCCCCTTTGCTGTTTAGTGAGATGGTGAAACCAAGGTTGGAATGAGGAAAAGTGGGTCCCGCTGCCTTATCTACAAATCCCGACTTGTCTCTCTAGGTATATATTTGGACCATAAAGTGCACTAATCAAACAGTGCGTGTCTGCACAACACACTAAATTGCAAAGCTCACCAAGGTGACGCAGTTTAGCAAATGGAAACACGAGGCTTGTAAATAACACATTGAAGCACCTGGGTGAACCCAGCCTATACGGGTAGCCCTCGACGTACGGCTGTAACTGAGCCCAAAATATCTGTTGGCTAAGTGAAACATTTAAAGTGGGTTTTTGCCTCATTTTGCAGGCTTTCTTGCTTAACAGTTGGTAAGTGAATCTTTGTGAAGTTACTAAAACGATTGTTAAGTGATTCCTGCTGATCAGAAGTTCTCAAAAGGGAATCACATGACCCCGGGACATTGATCACGTGACTGTGAGGATGCTGCAACAGTTGTAAGTTTGAAAAACAGTCGTAAGTCACTTTTTTCAGTGCTATTGTAACTTTGAATGGTCACTAAATTGTTGTACGCGGAGGACTACCTGTGCAATGGTAAGCCTGCAACTGTTCTAATTCTTCCACAATACTAAACTGTCAGGTTTCTCTTACCCAAAAATGCAGTTTGTACACTGTGTATCTCTTGTCATACCTGTGCCTAAATTCATACGGTTTTCTGTTCTGCCCTAAAACACACAGATAAATCTTTTGAACAAATGGAAATAATGCAGACCAGATAAGGAGTTTCGGAACCCCAGGGAATCATGTGATCTTCTCCAAAAAAATAAGTCTCCATCGGCCCACAAAGTTTCTGTTTATTGATGGGTAGAAACTAAGCTTCCTGACCACCTTGGTAGAGAATGAAATCAGAAGATAATTAGGACTTCAGAAAAAATAATTACTACCAACCTGCCTTCCATCAAGGACCTGTATACTGTATATTGTATGGGTCAAAAAGGGGGCTGTGAAAATATTTACAGACCCCTCACATCCCAGACATAAACTGTTTCAACTCCTTCCCTTAAAACGACGCACTAGAGCACTGGCACACCAGAACAACTAGACACAAGGACAGCTTTTTCTCGAATGCCATGACTGCTAAACATCCCTCAACACTGTCCAACTATTTACTAAGTCTGCATTACTATTACTATTAACCTTATCACTCCTTATCGCCTATCCCCTCCCACTTGTGACTGTATGACTGTAACTTTGTCGCTTGTATCCTTACGATTTATATTGACTATTTCATAGTATCATTTGATTGCTTATTGTACCCTTTGACTATCATTAAGTGTTGGACCTGATGATTCTTGACGAATGTATCTTTTATTTTATGTGCACCAAGAGCATTTGCACCAAGACAAATTCCTTGTGCATCCAATCACACTTGGCCTATAAAGAATTCTATCACAAGGCAAAGATATATTAAACACGCAAAATCATGTCCGCCAGCGATCAAATTCACGCTTTTATTCCATTTCTTTTGAAGAAGAAGAAGAAGAAGAAAAAGAGCCAGACACCCAAATCGGACTCCATAGGAACCAAGATGGAAAAGGGCACAGAGAACTTTCTGAATTTACAGAACTGGATGTCCCACCCCCTTTGAAACTGGGATGTTTGTTACGAGCCAACTAGGAAACAGGTGGTCCTGGACTTACAACCACAACTGAGCCCCAAATTTCCGCTGTTAAGTGAAACATTTAATTTTGCCCCATCTTACAATCTTTTTGGGCCCCCAGTTGTTAAGTGAATCACTGCAGTTGTTAAGTTAGCAACTCGGTTGTTAAGTGAATCTGGCTTCCTCATTAGCTCTGCTAGTCAGAAGGTTGCAAAAGGGTTTTGCCTGAGCCCGGGAACATTACGACCGTCATAAATGTGAGTCAGTTGCTAAGAGTCTGAATTTTGATCCCGTGACCACAAGGATGCTGCAAACGGTTGTTAAGTGTGAAAAAGGGTCACGACTCCCTTTTTTTCAGCACCGCTGTGACTTCAAACGGTCACTAAGCGTACTGCTGTAAGTCGAGGTCTGCTGCCTGTACTTTAGGATCTTCAATCTGTTGTTCCGCAGGTCAAACGGCCGCTGTCTTCTGAGTTTCCAAATACATTTCCCTGGGTTTAGAATTCTTCTGGATTCATCGCAGCAGAGGTGAAGTTTTAATTCAAAATAAAGCTCTTCGCGGGTCAAGCACGAAGGAAGATGAGCAAAATGATTTTGTGATGTGTTATCTTAACCCTCAACAGGCCCAAAATAGTAGGTGGGGTCAGGATGAACACCAAAACTTTGCTATATGTTCATATAAGACCACACCTTAGTAAGACCACACCTAGACTACTTGCATCCGGTTTTGCTCACAACACTACAAAGAAGATGCTGGGACTCTAGAAAGAGTGCAGAGAAGAGCAACCAGGATGATGAGGGGAATGGAGGCTAAAACATACAATGAACTGTTGCAGGAAGTGGCCATGGCTAGTCTAGTGAAGAGAAGGACCAGGGGACACATGAGAGCAGTCTTCCAATATTTGAGGGGATGCCCCAGAGAGGAGGAGGGGGTCGAGGTATTCTCCAAGGCACCCAAAGGCCAGACAAGGAACAATGGATGGAAACTTAAGGAGAGATTTAACCTGGAAATAAGGAGAAACTTTCTGACAGCGAGAGCAAACAAACAATGGAACAGAAATTGTCTTCAGAAGTTTTTATGAGCTTCATCACTGGAGACTTTCAAAAAGAGACTGGACTGGCATTTGTCAGAAATGGTGTAGGGTCTCCTGCTTGGGTGGGGGGTTGAACTAGATGACCTACAAGATGACCTTCCAACTCTGATAATCTGTAATCTGTAAATGTGTAGTTAAAATAGAGCAGTGTTTCTCAACTTCGATCGCTTTAGATTGTGCAACTTCAACTCCCAGAATTCCCCAGCCAGAATTCTGCAAGTTGAAAGTTTGCACAGTTTAAAGTGGCCAAGCACTGAAATAGAGCATAAAATTATTCTGGTGCATTAAAGCTACAATTTGGCAGCAACTGGAAAGTCACGGGCAGTTGCGCCCAAAGTTTTCAGGAGTCACAAACAACCCTGAAGTTTTGTCACAGGCTCTTGGTGCTAGAATAAACAGAAATATATGAAAATCACAACATTGGGGGGAAAAAAAACCAAATCCTGTCTGTCCAAAACGGCATACTTTTTTTGGATAGATGTCATTTTTCTTCGCCATGGGGAACCCCACATGAAGCCACTCAAATGGAGGAGGAGTGTGAATTTCAAAGACGTTTAAAAAGGAAAACAGCGAGGAAGAGTTGCAGAATTAAAAGTACATCTGAGAAACACTCCACTGCATCTCACAAGCTGTAATAAACACAGGTAAACCATCTCTGGCAGTTTGCCCACTTCCTCTCCAGAAGGAAGCCTTAAACCATACATACATCTGCGGCTTCCTGCCACTCATCCATGCTGAGCGCATGGCACCTCCTGTGGGGTGACACCAGTTATCCGGTGCAACAAATATGCCACTTCTCAAAACAAGAGAAGGCATCATTATACCAGGCGTATACCTAATCCAAACCTAATTTGCCAGCCCTAATCCTTCTTGGGATTTTAGAATCAGAATAGAGCTAGAAGGGACCTGGGAGGTTTTCTAGTCCAGCCTTGCCAGATTTTACTTAGACTTAGTATAACACTGTTGGAAGGGACCTTGGAGGTCTTCTAGTCCAGCCCCTACACCATTTCAGACAAGTGGCTGTCCAGTCTCTTCTTAAAAACCTCCAGTGATGAAGCACCCACAATTTCCGAAGGCAACTTCTGTTCCCCTGGTTAATTGTCCTCCCTGTTTGGAAGTCTATCCTTAGTTCTAGGTTGCTTCTCTCCTTGATTAGTTTCCATCCATTGTTTCTTGTCCTGCCTTCATGGGCTTTGGAGAATAATTTGACCCCCTCCTCTTTGTGGCAGCCTTTCATTTGCTGGGATTTGCTGGCAACAAACATTTCTTTTCAATAAACCAGACCTTGTAAGCCCCCTACATACAATTATTCGTTTAGCGACCGTTTAAAGTCACAATGGCAGGGTCAGCAACCCTTAGGACTGTCACAGCGACCTCACCATCACGTAATCAAAATCCAGGTACAACCTGCATGGACAGGTAGCCCTTGACTTACAACCACAGTTGAGGCCAAAATTTATGTTGCGAAGCCACAGTTGTGCATTGAATTTTGCCTCATTTTGTGACCTTTCTTACAACCATTGTTGAGCGAATCATGACAGCTGCTTAAGTTAATTACATGATTGTTAAGCGAATCAGGTTTCTTGCAAAAGGGAATCATGTGACCCCGGGACACTTCAACCGTCATAAAAGTGAATCGGCTGCCAACTGTCTGAATTTTGATCAGTGTGGAAAAATGGTCGTAAGTCACTTTTTCCAGTGAGGTTGTAACTTTGAAAGGTCATTAAATGAACTGTTGTAGGTTGAGGAGCACCTGTATTTACCACGATTGCAGCATTCCGGAGTCATGTGGTCGCCTTTTATGACCTTCCCAGCCAGCCTCAGACAAGTACAGTCAATGGGGGATTCGCTTCACGACCCTGTGATTCACTTAATAACTGCAGTGATTCGCTTAACATTGATGGCAAAAAAATGGCATTTTGTGCATATTTAACAACCACTTTGCTTCACAACAGAAGTCTGGGTCCCAATGATGGTTGTTTAAGTCGAGAATCACCTGTCCATAAAATTCAAAAGTTTTGCTAACTTGCTGATGGGTGTTACTGCCTTTTTAACCAAATCTTCTCTTTCCGTAACCAACAACTTTATTTCTACTTTTCTTCCAACAGTCCATGTGGGGCTACCAAATGAGCTCATCACCGTTGGCTGCCTCAGTGCCAACCTAGCTGCTTTCACAGGCCAGCCTCTGAATTTGCCTGTCTGTCTTTGCATGAACAATGGCGCTTTTCAACCATGAGGCAGAGTTCTTCCATGGCCTCAAATGTCCCTTTAGCTGCTGCGTATGCTGGTAAGAGTTTTTTTTCATAATATGATTTTACTTGAGTTGGAAAAAAACCAAGAGTAAAATTAATGCAAATTAAAATAAAGATGGAAAAAAGAAAAGAGAAAGCTGAAGTGAAAAGAAGTTAAAATTAAAATAGAAAAGAACAAAACAAGATATAATGAAGTGTCTTCTGAATGTCTTCAAAGCAGTTCTAAGCACAATTTTAGATTTACCCCTTTCTCTAGAGTTATACTGTGATTCTTTTCTTTCTATCTAGTCATCAAAACCATAAATCATAATACGTTCATTTTTCCTGTTTTATGTAAAAAATATTTGCCTTCTTACATAAAAAGTCCTTAGGGGATTTCCAGTCAGCTATAAGCATGAATGTTGCCTTTTCTCTAATCAGAGAGATCTACCATCACTAGAGTGACTTTGGTCTAGTAGAGAAAGCACCCGGCTAGAATCCAGGAGACGGTGAATTCTAGTTTCACCTTGGGCATGAAAGCTGACTGGGTGACTATGGGCCAGTCCCACTCTCTCAACGCAATCCACCTCACAGGCTAATATTGTGGGGAAAAGTGTACTAGGTATGTTGGCCGCCTTGAATTATTCGTAAAAATAATAAAGGCTGGAACTATCTAAATAAATCATGATTGCCAACCATGACGGTATTGCCAAATCTTTCCATCACTGTGCATAATCTCTCTGGCATGTGAGGGTGAAAGTTCATTCTCTGAGCTTGTGGGTTGGTTTCTGAACATTTCGTTACCAGGCTAGGTGACATCTTCAGTGGAAGTTAGGGAGTGTTCTTCTGCTTGTAAGGGCTTCGTGTGGTCAGTAGGTCTTGTGATGGTTAGGTCACATCAGGTGTGACATGATGACAACTTGTGATGGGTCTTGTGATGGGTAGGTCATGTCAGTTGAGGGTCACTGAAGTGCTGGTTAGGGGAAGTTGCCTGGGTCGGTTGAGGGCTGGTGCCGTTGCTGGTTGGCTGTGCAGTTGATCAAGTTGGTAGCCTAAGTGATCCCTTCTGACGTTAGGATTCTATATGGTAGGTGAAAACTACAACCAACTTCGTTCTTCCAAATACCAGGCAGCTGAGATAGAACCACCAATGTAATCCTGGTTATCTGAATTTGCAAGGCTTGCACATTAAAAGAGTTTCTCTCGAACTGAATTTAACTAACCCTAACCCTAATGGCTACATGGGCGCACCACTGTTTGATTCCTAGCAATGGTGATTTGACTTCCCCATCTCGCCTACAGGTCCCATCCCATCTCCAACCCAAACCTTCTTGTTTTCTGTAAAGAACTATAAAGAGGTATGCAAGACTAAAGGCTATTTCCTTATCTATTTACAACCAGGCCAGAGCTATATTTAGCCCCTAAGTTCAGAAGGTCAGCCAGGTGTTACCATCCTGTACAAAACACCAGGAACACATTTTCTCCTGTGGTTCTGCACTCAATGTTTTATTTTATTTATTTAATCACATTTATATAGCCATCCATCCAGCCAAAGGCAACTCTGGGTGGCCGACAAAATACATAAACAAGGAACCCTGAAGAAGTGTCTTCTCCTTCTTTCCAAAGGCTGTTTCCAATTTAACCAACAAGCACAGAATATTGTTGGCTTTGAATGCATTGATTGGTTCAATAGGGTAGGGTAGATGTTTGTGGAGATGGTCTTTAAAAAAAAAAAGGAAGAAGCATTGTACCTTGTGACACCCTGAAAAGCAAACCAAACCAAAGAAACACACCCACCCCAAGTCCCTTGTGGGGGATAAAAAAAGAAACAGAAAAACGACGGTTTCCTTATTGTGGCTTATTCCTCGTCAACACGGCGAGGCTTGCAAGGAAAAGGTCTTCGGCTCCCAGGAAAAGATCTTGGCACAGCTGGAGGGACTGCTCAAGAATTCCCAGCAAGAGGTTCCTGAAGCCCACAAATGTCAAGGGGCTGTTGTTGTTGTGTAAGAGCACTGAATGCTGTGCCGGAGAAGCACACGTGTCATATCCACACAAAAACATATGGAAGAAAACAGGCAAAGCCCAGGGAGGACAGAGGACACCTTGTGTCCACAAGAGCCTGAAGACCTGCTTTGCTGGTGACCTGGTGACCAAATTGGGGGGGGGGGGGTGTTACCTGCTGTAGGTGGATGATGGACTGATGGCAGACTCCACTCTCGCCCTCCCTTGCACTCCACTCTCCACCCTTCCATCTTTTGTTCTCATATGTTAACAGACGCATTCTCGTTGCCATTCTCTTTGCTATTGTTTATTTTATTGCTCTGTTATTTTACTTTGGCTCTATTTACGCTCCTTTCATTCTATTCCTTTTCATTATTGAAAGCTGCCTCCACGGCAGCAAATAAATTCAACAGACAAATAATCTTCTCCAGCCCAAAGGATGCAACCAGACCAAGAAAGCAGAGCAGCTGGGAGCCTCTCCAGAGCCAACCTCACTAAAAACAAGCTGAAATCACACCTGTCTCAACTTCCGCCTTAGTAATAACTCCAAACCTTTGGGAGACACTTTGGGCAGGCTTATAAATAACAACCTGCCAGAGTTCAAGTGAGTAAGAGATTTCTGTGGAAGCTTAGCAGAATTTGGGGTTTCTTTCCCTCTGGCCCCGAAGGGCTAAGATTACGTATGCGTAGGCTGCTAGATATGAATTTGCAGGCTACTTTTACTGGCAGGAGGGAGGCCGTTCTTGAGGGGGTCGCCATACCACCAAGTCTGTAGTTCCTTAAGCAGCCAAAAAGAAGGAAAACAAATATCTGAGCAGGTAAATATGCGAAGCCCTTTTGGTCCAAGCCTGGGCTTTAAAAGTGCTCAAGCCCAGCCCAGCCCAGCCCAGCCCAGGAGGCAACCAGAGGGGCTGGGATCTTGACTTTCTGACTATATCTTAGTCTGGAGCAGGGGTGTCAAACTTGAAGCCCACAGGCCGGATCTGGCATGGGGTGTTTAGATCTGGCCCAGGGGGCTGCCCTGGAAACAGCGAAGGACCGGCCCACGGTGCCTCTGCCAGTGAAAATGGAGCTTGTGAGGGTCGCCTGTGGCCCCTCCCAGGCTCCGTTTTTGCTGGCGGAGGGCTGCAGGAGGCCGTCGCAGCTGAAAATGGAGCCCAGGAGGGCCGTGCAAGGCCCTCACGAGCTCCATTTTCGCTGGCAGAGTGCTAGCAAAACAAACTACTAGCAAAGGGGGGCTTTGATCACACGAGTGACGCCGAGCTGGTCATGCCCACTCTGGCCACGCCCCCCCCAGCCCCCTGAGGTCAAACACAACCCTGATGCGGCCCGCAATGAAATCGAGTTTCACACCCCTGCTCTGGAGGGTCTCATCTAAGTTTCCAGAGAAGGAAGGAATTAAACCAACATTAGGGGAGCTCATAACCAGATTCATGGAGGCTAACCTGGCCAAAGGCCACATACAATTTTGCTTGCTGTTTAATTGCAAAATGAAGCCTTTTTCCCCCACTGCCTTATTCTTTAAGAACCTACAGACAAGCGCCTGTGCAAGATAAGCATTATTATCAAGGAGTTCTGATCACTTGTGCTGTGACCTTCACAGGCCTTTTTCACTTCCCCTTGGAGAAAAATAAGCCGGCTCCCGAAGAAGACATCTAGAGGGTTGCCACGCAGGGAGTGTGTGCCAAGCAGGCAAACCTCCAGCTGTTCAGAGAAATGGAGGCTGATGGAATGTATTAATTGCATGATTAACCTAATTATCTGGACACTGAAGACATGGATTTTTAATTAGTACTACCAGAGTCACCATCCCAGTGTCAAGGGACGAAGGCACCACATCAGTAACCAATAATTTTGCAAACCAAACAGGATTTACCGTTGGAGGTTAGCTTGAAGAACATTAGCCTCAAAATGCATCAATCAATATTGAAGCGGTGCATCATTCTGAGTCAAAGTTATGGTAGCAATGCTGCGCCTATGTAGGTGGGAGTAAGTGAAACACAAAGTAGACAGGAGAAGCAGCTGGAACAAAACTCAAAATTCCAGAAGACAAACCAGCTCTTCAGCATGGTAGGTAAAACTGAAGTCAAGGAGGCTTGAAGAATGGCTAACTGGGTTTATTTGTACAAATCCATCCAAAACGTTTTATAAAATTGATCTGAAAATGCAATCAACTGAATTAGAAGTGTTAGAAATGTAAACATCCAAATTGGTCTGTCGGTGTAGACTTATGACTTGGGTTAAGATGGAAATCCTAGTGAATTGGACAAAAATGGTTTTGCATCTGTGCAGAAGATTTTTATATCAACTGGTTCGCATTAGTATGATGTGAAAGCTCACTACAATGCACTGTATCTTCAAAGCTAAATTGAATATAATTGGCATGAAATACCCTATCACATTACACAATACACTCATACACATGAACACCGTGCACACACAAATATGCACACAAGATGACTACTCCATCTAAGTAAAAAGGAAAGCTGAGCAAAATCAAAATAAAGAAATCCCTACAAGGAATACAAACAATTCAACAGCAGAGCAATTTTACATCGCTAACTTGGGGCAGCCAATGCAATTATTGTAAGATACAGAACTGAAAGTAAAACACAACCTTCGTACTTGAACTGAACAGAGCAGGAAATAAGTTTGAAGGAAAATAAGATGCAGTATCTCACATTTGCTGATATAATCCAGTGTAACTGAAAAGTTAAATCAATTAAGCAACTATCGAACAGATAAAGGAAGCACAATTGGCTGGCAAAAAGAGCATTATTTCTTTTAACTAAGTTATAAATTGCTTTGCTTGGAGATACTGTTTAATTTGAGTATATTTCCCCCCTGCAACCCAACCAATGGAGATTCTTGGCAGCATTTCCAGGCATGTTCTTGGGGGCATCCCCAGTCAATTGCAGAAACTGACTGCCAGAGGCATAAGCTAAAAATCTTACCCCGTTCTCTGCCTGAAATATTTTTTCTGTTCACTTCCTCCTAATGAGTTTGCTGGGGAAATCCCCTTCATTTTTCTTCTCAGAAACGAGTGCACTACTTCCCGTAAGCCAATGTGATGTTCCAGTCTTAACTTTTTTCATTCTCTCACCAGAAAAAAAACACCATACTCCCTAAAACTCATAATGTTTTCCATAGGATCTAGGAGAACCAATCTTACCTAATTCTACATTCTTAAACCAGCTCAATCCCGTCTTTCTCAATCGTGTGGCAATTGTAAGATATCTGGACTTCAACTCCCAGAATTCCATTGTAGGACCACAAATGAGAATTCTGAGAGTAGAAATCCACCTGTCCAGAAGGAGACCAAATCAGAGAGAATGACAATGTTTTTATTCAACCCCAACTTAGAAAGTAATGGGAAAAATACTTTTGTGTAATCTTTCTGGTTTTAATAAAAGGAAAAGTGAGGATGTGGTGCCTTCGAAAGCTATTCTATTGTGGTTTTGGCTAATGGTAAGAATACAGGGAACTACAATGCAGAAATCTTGAGAATGGACCTGGTTTCTCAGCCTAATGGGAAAAAAAAAAGAACCAGGGTGGTAGGAGAGCCATATAGTGATGCTTTTAGATGCATCTAAGCCAGACCTCGGCATTTTATGGCCTCTGACCACATCCAGACATTTGGCTGTCCGGCTCACATGGATTGATGTTATTTTGAAGGTAATTTTTTTTTTCAATTTACCTATGTGTGTGCATGCCTACCTACCTTCACAGCCTTATCGGTTTGGCATTCTACAACAGTCCCAGTTTCTGATGTGGCCATCAGAATTAATTGCCTGCCCTTGATCTAAAATCAACAACTAAAGCAAAATTAAGCAAAGAAAGTACGTCCTGGGAGGCTTCAGGCCATGAACTAAGTAATCAAACTATTCCAGGTATTTACAAGCAGTTGGCAAGGTTTTTGCACACCTTCTATTTCTACTCCCTGGTTACTCTTTCCCCAGCTGTGAACAGTAGGGAGCTATTTGGCTAATATTTTAGATGAAGTTTACTCCAATTGCCTACATTCACATATCATACATATCCAGATAGACACAACATATCAAGCCACTGCCACATTTTAGCCTAGCCTCTGGTTCAAACCTGGCCAGGATGTCGCTTCAAGAGCACAATATTTTCTGAAGAGTTGCACAAGACCCCTGGTTTCATGCACCAGGGAAATAAACAAGGCAAAAACGCTACCCAGCCATTTATGAAGAACAAAGTTGTGTCAGGCTTAGCCCAAATCCAGAGCTCAGGATGCTTTCTTCCTCACTTGCTAAGTAGGAAAGAGAAGACCAATGAAGAAACTGGTTCCCAGAATGAGAAGACAACGAAGAAACTGGTTCCTAGCCCATGGTTTTTGTCTCTGAATACCAGAAGGACCTTTTACAACACACAATTGTTGGCTTCATAAACTGTAATTGGTTACTGTATTTGCCCATTTTCTGGACATGCACAATGTCCTGAAGACTGAAAAAGGTTGGGTTCACCCAACTTTCTTCATCGTGCGCACGTAAAAGCCTGACCCAGATGAATAGGGACGAAGTTGGCACTTGTGAAGGAAGCTACTGGGGCCTTTTAACCCCGACACTACATACCTTGACCAGCAATTTTACCTGGCCTCCTGCGAGGTCAAAGGCTGTTTCTTCCCCACCCGCCTGGCCTTTGGCTGCTGACCTGAACCCAGAACCCTGGCTGGACTTTTAGGCTCCCCAGAGCGCCCCCCAAGTCCCGGCCATTCACTCACCGCTGTGTGAACTGAACCACCGGGGTCCGAGGTGCAGAGGTAGTGCATCGGCCAGCGAGGCCCTGGAGCCCAGGTACAGCATCCCGTCTCTGTGGTGACCACCTCCCGTCTCCTGGTAACCGTTGCCATGGCCGTAAGGGGTGGAGTCCGCGCCTGGACCCCGCTCCGAGTCGCCCGAAGCCGCCGCCGCCGCCGCCGCCGTTGCCGTCGAAGCGGCGGTGGTGGCACTGCTGGCCGCCGAGGCCGCCGCCGCCGCCGCGTACAGGCCGAAAGGGACGCTGCCAGCGCCGGCCGGCTCCACGCCGCCCATCCCCACGCCCACGCCGGCCACGGAGCTGACGGAGCGGCTGCGCAGCCCCATCGCCGAGCTCCCGCCGCCGCCGCCGCCGCTTCCCCCGTTGCCGCCCCCGCCGCGGTAATGCCCGAAGTGCGGGGCTCCCCCGGGCGGCGGCGGCGGCGGCGCCCCCACCGCACTGTCGTCGCTGGCCACGCCGGCCAAGGGGCCTCCGCCTCCGCCGCCTCCTCCGCGCGAGCGCCCCGCGGCCGTGGCGCCCGCCGTGCTCTGCTTGCCGCCCATGCCAGCCCGCGAGGAAGCGAGGGCGCCGGGGCCACTAGGCGCTCAGGCCACCTCCGGCGGCGCCGGGCATCGTGCGGCGGCCAGCAACGGCAGCGGCCCCGCTCCCCTTCGTCTCCTCCGCCTCTCCGAGCAGCAGCCGCAGCCGCCGCCGCCGCCGCCGCGCCCCAACGGGCGGCCCGCCGCGCCTCCCGGGCTCATCCACGGCGGGGGGCAGCCGGGGGTCCCGCCCTACGGAAGGAGGAGGAGGAGGAGGAAGAGCGCGGCTCCCCGGGCGACGCTCCGCATGCGAGCGCAGGGCAGGAGGCGGCGGGGGAGGCGGCGGCCTCCGGGCCAAGCCGAGCGGCCGCGGGGAGGAGGAGGAGGAGGCTCGGCCGTCGGTCGGGGGGCCGCCTGGCAGGCTCGGCGGCTGGTGCTGCTGGCGCGTCGTCGTCGTCCCCAGCCGGGCTTCCCGAGGGCGCCCGGAGCCCAGACAATAGAGCCGCGCACAGCGCCTGCGCCGCGGCTTCCCCGTCTCCTCCTCTCCGCCCCCCCCCCCTCCGCCCGCCTTCGCTGCCGCCTCGGGATGGAGCGAGGCTGAGCGGGAGGGAGGGAGGAGGGAGGCCGCGCCTGTGTCCCCCGCCCGGGCCGGCAGCCAGGCTACTGTGCCCGCGGAGCGCGCTGGCCAGTCCGCCCCGGCCGCTGCCGAGCTTGCCCAGCCGTGGAACCCCGAGGCGGCGTTGGGCCTTTAACCGACGGTCTCCGGCGTTGTCCGTTAACGCGGCAGCCTGAAGGTTCTGCAGCCTTAGGGCCCCTCTCGGGCCCCGACTTAGAGCTTGCCCGAGGGCTGGTGGAAGCCCGGTTGGCCTGGTCACTGCAGGGATGGCACATCCTGGCTTGTGTGGTGGAAACTAGGGTCTGTTTGGGGCTGGAGTGGGGGGGGGGGGGGAGGAGGCCCCCATGGCTTGGGGGGGGTTATGGGTTAGCAGGTTGTGCCCGCCTATATGGCCGCAACTTGCTACAGTTCATTCAGGGACCGTTCAAAGTTACCAGGGCACTAAAAAAGGGATTTTATTATGACTGTTTTTCACACTGAACGACCGTTGCAGCATCCCCAGGGTGGCATGATGCTTGGCAATGGACTCATACTTACGACGGTTGCAGTGTCTGGAGACCACGTGATCCCTTTTGGCGACCTTCGGACAAGCAAAGTCAACGGGGAAGCCAGATTCACTCAACAGCTGGGTTACTAATTTAACAATTGCCGTGATTCACTTAACAACTGTGGCAGGGAAGGTTGTAAAATGGGGCAAAATTTGCTGAAATGTTTCACTTGGCGACAACAATTTGGGGCTCAATTGTGGTTGTAAGTCGAGGACTACATACAGCATCCATTACAGGATGCATCAGATAATAAAGCCTTAATAGAACATGGTGAAAGTTAGTTTTGGACCAAAGATGTATTGAATAACCTTGAAAACAGTTACGGTTACATTTTTGCCTTTAGCACATTTATGTTCTGCTGCGAAGAACAATATTTCTTCATCTCACTCTTGATTTTATCTTTGCAACAACCTCAGGAGATAAATTTTTGGAGAGGACAAACCATAATTACAAGTGTCACCCACAGTCGGGTTTTCTGCTTCGTAGTTTGTATGATTTATCAATTCCATCAGGATAGCTTACAAACCATAGTGTAAAACTTAGTATGACTTGCCATTTGTAGTTTAATTAAACCATGGTCAGCACATATTTTGATGTGGCACAAAATATAAACCGCCTCTTGTTTCATTTTTTATTATCAGTTAAAATCTCATCTTAAAAATTTTGCTGTCTCCTGATGCATGAATCTTATTGTGATTACAGATTGAGTACATACGTTTCCAGAGACAACTGTCAAGGACCCATGGGGGTGGGGGAATGAGAGACAGGCTAAAGAAGCCGATATAATCTATTGGTGCACAAGATTTACTGGCAGGCAAAAACAGAACAAGAGCCTGCAAAAGACTTCTCTGGAGGTCTTTAAAGAAGAGGCTGTACAGCTACTTGCCTGAAATGGTACAGGGTCCCCTGCTTTAGCAGGGGGTTGGACTAGAACAGGAGTCTCCAACCCTTTTAAGCCTGGTGGACTTCAACTCCCAGAATTCCCCAGCCAGCTTTGCTTCTGGGAGTTGAAGTCCGCCAGGCTTAAAGTTGCCAAGGTTAGAGACCCCTGGACTAGAACAGTGGTCGCCAACCAATGGGCCAGGGATCACTGGTAGTCCGCGAGAAAATGTTGGTGATCCGCAGAGAAATGGTACCCCCAAAGCAATTAATCCAGGCTACGCGGAAACACAAGGCTGTGCCGCCCACATGGACCACGGGAACCCAAGGCTTGCATTGCTTGCATTGCAAACAACACGAGGTAGTGAGGGGAGGGGAAATGGTGGAGAGGGGAACTTGCCCCACTCGCCCAACATGCCCCGCCTGGCCACCAGGCTGCTTCTTTCCGCTTCTTCTACTTTTGGCTGCACACAAAGAAAGCAGTCTTTCTTTCTCTCCCCCAAACTCCGCCAGAAATGAGTATTCGGGACCCTGCAAGGCATCCTGTCCCAAGAGGCTGTGCCATTCTGGCGGAGTTTGGGGGAGAGAAAGAAAAACTTCTGCTGCTTCTGCTGTTTTCCTTGCATGAAGCCAAAAGTATCTTTCTCTCTCTCTTTCTCTCTCTCTCTCCCCGAGAATGGAGCTAGAGACGGTATCCTGCGATCCCAAATAAAGAATGATCGATCGGTAGGAAAACGGGGTGGGGAATTTTCCTGCAGACTTTTGGGGGGATTTTCCCAGGGTCTCTGGTCCGCGGGATTTAAAATTATGAGTTTGGTGGTCCCTGAGGTCCAAAAGTTTGGCGACCCCTGGATTAGCAGACCTCCAAGGTCCCTTCCAGCTCCATTCCAAAACTGAGCTATGTTGCTTGTTGATGAATAACACCTAAAGGGATCTCTTCCCTTGCCCAAGAGTGTTTGAAGTGGAAACATTTGTGCATAATGAATCCTGGCTTGAATCCAGGTACTTTGCATTCTGTTTGGTGTTCTGAATCTTCTGGACAGGTAGCCATCATTCCCTACTTTTGAAAAAAAGTTCAAAGCCTTTATTGTCATTGTACATCATGTATACAACAAAACTGATTTAGCCTCTACCAGTGCAGTCCATACAAGAATATAAGACGACAATTCTTATTCTAGGTTCTATTTTCTAAATTTTACACCAGGCTAGTATAAGTTAATTCATTGATGTAATTCTTTTACATTCTTTAAAAAAAAATACTATCAAGATAAACCACACTTCCACATTTTGAGGGTTTGCTACCAAGTCAGATTTTGACAGTACAGTCGGGGGAGTTCTCTGGGATTGTAAAAGAAAGAGAAAAATGGACAAAAAGTAGAATACAACCAGTTTTCAACCAATTTTTTTCCAGTGGGCCGCACAGGCTTTTTCACCAATTTCAGGTAAGAGGTTCTGCTAAAATTCTGCTGAGCACTGTCAGCCAAGAAGAGAATATGCTTCTGACCATTTTATTTGTATTCTTTCAGACAATTTGAGACATAAGAGCTTTTGAAACCTGATGGTACAATCCCAGGAACTTGTTGACTTGCTGGTCAACAGACAGAAAGAGTTTTGTCCCAGCTTGTAAGAACATGGTTTTATTTAGAAGGAGGTCCAGATATATTTGTTTGGAATGAAGCGCCTGGTGACATGTCATTTACATTTTACAACACCCCTCATGTTTCGTGCCATTAACTTGTGTGATGTAATTAAAATGGTGATTGTGAAGTTTCAGCCAAAGTTATATTGTGCTCTAATCAGGAATGGAAAGATTTGTATCTCACATAGGTAAAGATTGACTAAAATCCCTATTCTAAACTTGAGTAGAGGGTTGACAGATCCCTTCCCAGCCTATTGTGTTTTTGCATGAGTAGAGATAGGCATCATCATCACTAGGAAACATATCCAGAGGAATCGTGCCAAAACACAGGAGTGGCGTGGATAAATTCCTTCCAGAGGTGGAAACAGCACAGTTGATATAGCTTAATTCAGATCCACTTCTATAAGTCAAAGGAGATCCAGGTGACTTTCTGGCTCCAATGTCTATTTTGGATTGCTTGATGGATTGATTTGGAGTCTGTTTACAGAATTGCTCCTCATCTTTTATACGGTGATTGATAAAAAGAGGAGAAAAAACAGTCTAAAATCTCTGTTACAAAATGCAAAACAGTCAAAATAACTATATTGCGACAGCCAAGACACCATAACAAACTCATAGCACACGTACACCCATACTGGGCTTAACTAACATCCTGGCTCAGTGCCTGGGAGAACATCTTGGGGTCAGGGCCCTTGGATGGAGGGGAGAGATTGTTCCATAGTTTTAGTTTACTTTATTGTCATTGCACCTTGTACAACAAAATCAAACATCATCTTCAGTGCACAACATGACCATGACCATTAAAATAAACAGAAGCACACATCCTTCACCCTTCACACATTGAACCAGAAACCCCCGACACCACACCAGCACTGCACTATACAGCAGAATTCAACAAAGTTACTGCCCTGGGATAGAAGCTGTTTTTCAGCCTATTTGTCCTTGTTTTTATTGTCCTGTACCATCTGCCAGATGGTAATAGTTCAAAAAAAGGGGTGCCCAAGATGAGATGGATCTTTGAGGGTGTCTTGAACTTTCTTAAGGCAGCGGGAGCTCTTCCAAAGAGGGGAAAGGGCAACCCATCATCCTCTAGGCAATGACATTAACCCCCTGTCTAGTCTCTATAATGTAAATATCTATTAGTAAATATACATATACTAAATAGTGATACAGATTAAGAAAACAGACACTTTGCAGTCCTCTAACCGTCACCTCCTTCAGACATTATGTTCATACACAGTTGCATAACAGGGGCAAAAATACAGTGTCTGAGCTCATAAGAATGATAAGCTTGGTTTCAATTTACAAGAGAGGGAAGTGTGCGTGTGCGTGTGCGCCTTAGCCTGTTGTGCAAATCCAATGACAAAGGTATGCAAGAAAAGAGGGGGTGGGGGCGCAAGTGGGAGGCACGCTGCCTTAAAGAAAGATCAAAACAAACCGACGTTGTACCACGACTCCAGGCGAGGGGAGAGTCTGGGAGTTGTAGTCCAACCCCGATGGAAGAAACTTAGGCCAGGCTCTTACGTGGCTCCGGTTCCTTTGAGCGCCGAGGACTACGTCTCCCGGCAGGCCCTGCGCTCCGAGCGCGACGACTTCCTGGCCGCCGTCGCCCAGCCGCCTCCAGGGGCAGCCAAGATGGCGGCGCGCTGGAGTAGCGAGAATGTGGTGGTGGAATTCCGGGACTCGCAGGTAGCCGGGGCCGTTTTCGTGGTCGCGCGGTCGCCTTTCCCCGGGCGGCCTGCCTGCCGGCAGAGCTCCCTCTCGCCCCTCCCCATTCCTTGGCACTCGGGGGTGGGAGGCATCCCTGCCGCGCTTCCCCCTTGGGAGATGCGGGGTGCCGCTGAGGGGATGGGAGGGGTGCCTGGCGTCGCACGAAGGGCCGCTGCCCGGCGCCGACTGGCCTGGGGTTCGCCCCAGCACTCTTCAGGCGCCTTGGACTACGGCTCCCATCATCCCCAACAGCAGGAGAGGAAAAGCAATAGCAACAGCACTTAGGCTATATACCACTTCGTAGTGCTTTACATAGCAGGACTCTTCAAACTGGACCGCTTTAAGTGGACTCCAACTCCCAGAATTTCTCCTCCAGCCATGTTAGCTCAGGAATTCTGGGAGTTGAAGTCCACAAGTCTTAAACTTGCCAAGTTTGAAGACCCTTGCTTTATAGAGTCAGTTTATTGCCCACAACAATCTGGGTCCTTATTTTTACCCACCTGGGAAGGATGGAAGGCGGAGGGAGGGAGGAAAGAAGTAATGGAGAAGAAAGGAAGGAAGAGCAATAGCACTTAGATTTATCCCAAAGGTGCCTTTTTTTTCAGGAGGCAACTGGACTTTCTTGTTTTTTTCCTTGAAGACGTTTCACTTCTCACCCAAGAAGCTTCTTCAGCTCTGACAGGATATCCTGGCATTATAATCAGAATTATTTATATTCTGAACATTATTCTAAGGAATCCTCCCCCTTCCCAAGAAGCTTGGGAAGCAAGCAGTGTAAACATTTGTAAGCAAAGCTTACTTAAAAAACAAGCATATAAGACCTGGGGTATTTACACCAGGGGTCCCCAACCTCCTGTCTGTGTACTTGCATTGGTCCCTGGCATGCCAGCAACCTGGCTGTGCAAACAAGCAAAGCCCATCTGTGGGGATGCAGGCAGCATGCAAAACCACAGCCCCTCCATGGGGGGTGGGGGGGGATGAGGGAAACCTCTCTCCACGGAACCGGTGCCCAAATGGTTGGAGGCCTCTGCTCTAGAGTATATCCTGCAGGTAATGGAGCCTCTGTGAGGAAGGTGGGTAGTTTTAATTGCTGCTTTTGATGTAGAGACTCCAGTTGGGGGCAGCTGCTGTTGTGACACTTGTGTACAACAAAATCTTGAATGGGTTAACAACATTATTGAAAAGGAAAAGGAATGCAGGTAGTCCTCGAATTACAACCACTTCAAAGTTATAACGGCTTTGAAAAAAAAAAGTCTTATTTGCAGCCTTCTGACAAGCAATGGGGAAGCCTGTTCACATAACAACTGTTTTATTAACAACTGCAGCGATTTGCTTAACAACTGTGGAAAGAAAGGTGGTAAAAATGGAGCAAAACTCACTAAACTGTCATGCTTCACAACAGAAATTTTGAGGTCAATAGTGGTGGTAAGCCAAGGACTACCTGTAATTGTGTTAAACACTTTAAGAACAGTACTCCAGGGGCTTCTGCAACAACCTGGGGCAATGAAATTGGGGCAGGTTTCTGCTGAGATTATCATTTGCTTTCTCCCATTTCCTTTAAGCTCTAGCCTCCCCTTGATTTTATAGCTGCAGCGAAAAGTTCAAGAACTGACCCATGTTAGAAAGCTGCCTTGTTAGGCTGTTCTGTTATAAATTGGACATTTTTGAATTTTGGCAAGATTGGTACAGCAGACATTTTGTAGGTCCGATCTGGGTTAATTGGATTGTCAGTTGATTGGTTCCAACATGTACTTTAAAGTATTTTATTGTTTTTTATATTCTTTCTCCTGTATGGTACATTCTTTCCTACCCAATTACGTTAATGTTACAATATCTTATGAACTGTGGTCTTGTCTACAAAACAAATTTGTGCTGTGAAGTCTTTAACAGCTAGTGTTTGTCACTGCTGAATAAGGTTAATAGTTAAAATAATCCATTCTAATGCATACAGATTTCTAGATGTATATCTTCATAAACGCACACCTATAAATCAATCATCAGGAAGATATTTATAGGCTGGATTTGAACATTGCACCTGGCTCTTTGCATTTCACATGAACCAACTTTTCTTGCTAATAAAATAACATTTATGGTTTAGTGCAATGAAGAAACCTAGCCAATTCTGGCTTAGTGAACAAATTGTCATATAATGTGATGTGTGAATATACATGGGCTGAATTCACAGTTATGCTAAGCTGTATGTTCTATTGTTTACAAGCTTCCACAGGGAAATAAATAAAAATATGATTTAGCATGGTATGTGAATTAGGTTTCTATATTGTTTCTTTGAGAATATACTGAGGCATGAGATATGAACTCTCTTTTTAAGGGTCTTTGAATGCTGAGTGCTAGTGGCATCAAACGATAGTTGCAAGGGGAAGTTGAGAAGTAAATGTTCTAAAAAGGAGAATTTCATCACTGCTGAAACTTTGCTCCTACCAACCAGAAACCCATAAGAAAGAATAACACTACCAATTGTTCTGGGCAGATGGAATCTGTACATTATTACAACTGGATGTATTCAGTTTGATAAATCCTTTATTTTCCAGTTTTCTTGCTGATAATGATATGAGACAAGACTTAGTAATTGTAATATGTGTGCAAACTATACTAAGCCTGATTAGTTTTAAATGCAGTCTGCTCATTTATGGTTTATGCAGATCAAGAAAATGGGTGTGTTTAATAACCAACTTAACTATATGTAAATCTAGCTACTATTTCATCAATCCCGTGGCAGTGCCCTTGGGAGAAATACTAGCTCTGATCTTATGTTTAGCAATCAGATGTTGTTTTGTTGTTAGGCAAAGAGGTCTCTATTCTGAGGCCTTTCCCCTTCTGAACAGGGAGAAAAATCATATTTCGGTAGCTCTATAAGAGCCAATGCTTCTTAAATGCTGTACGTTATAGAGCTATGAGAAATTAAGATTTCCTAAATAAAATGGGAAGTAATACGTAGTAGTACTTTATAGCCAATTTGCATGAACCTAGTTTATTTAATATATATTATATGTTTATGCAAATTGGCTATAAAGTACTGCTACGTATTACTATGCCACCCATCTCACCAAGGCAATTCTAGGTGGTTTACAGTTTATTCAGTAAAACTACCATATAAAACATTGGAACAAGAAACAAAGACCATGCATTTCAAATTTAGTTAAAATTCAGTTGCAAAATGCATAAGGGGAATAGGTGGGGATCTATCTAATCCATTAACCATCCCTGGGGTTTCACTTCCCTATTGTGGCCCTGGGCTAGTTGGCAGAGACAGGTGTTCAAGGATGTGAATCTGAACTGGGGGAGGGGAAGGGGACAGGATGTTCCAGAGAGCTCACACCCTGGCAGAGTAGGCTCTCCTGGACCACCTCCCCCCATGCCAGCTGGAATTCCTTGATTGACAGGGTCCACAGCATGCCTCTTCTACCAGCACGGGTGGGGCAGGCTAATCCCATCAGGTTGAGATGGTTTCTAAGATTGATGCATGTAAGAGTCCACTTTTAAAATAATGTTGACTAGTTTATTTTTGTTTACTGCTTTTTGCACGGGACCCCCACCCAGGAACCTTGTTGGAATTATATTATTACCAACACAGATATTCCTTGTTTTGAGAATATTACAATTGTATAAATGGATTCATTTCCCAAGCTGGGAGCATTTAAAAAAAGACAGACTCTCCTCCCAAATGTATTATGAAGTTCAGCATTGAGATAACCTTGTGGGAAAATAGGATGTGTGACAAGTAAATTTTCTGATAAAGGGTGAGGAGGAGTCGCTGGCCCATTGATTGCTCTCTTGCAGGTTGGTCATTATGGTGAACTATGCAAGGATGCCAGTCTTTTTGATTGCCTGGCTGCCGTCTGATAATGAAGACAAGAGAGAGAACTCTTGTTTCCATTCCTATAGGTCTATAGGGAGAAGGATGCGCCTGCCCGCTTGAGACTTATATAGAAATTTAAGAAAATGTCCTCTATATGGTTCCTGTACATTTTGCAAAATTGAGAGCCGAAAAAGAATAACCCAATCTTTTAAATATGCCAGTATTTATTTTTATTTCTGCAGGTGCTCTATATGGGTGACGAGAATATTTTTCTTGCTTCTATAAAATAAAACATTTTAAAACTTATCGTATCTGTCAATGACCTTTGGCAGATCCAGCATGGGAGTGATGGTGCATCCATCCTTCTGCTCCTTGATTTTTCAGCAGATTTTGATAATGTTTATATCAAAATATCTCATTATATTTTCCTGGGCCTCAAGTAGGGATTAAGAGTGGGGGATGATGTGAGTTAGCCTCCTTCTTTAATAGTTGTTGATGGGGAGATGGGAGAGGTTGTCCCTCAAGGTGATGTGGAACTAAAGACCCAGTGTGGGGTGGGGTACCTAGAACCATGTTCATCCTTCTGGCGTCTGGTTTTATGCAGGTACAGGCGTGACTATTCTCCTGCAGCAGAGGTCTCCAAACTTGGCAACTTTAAGACTTGTGGACTTCAACTCCCAGAATTCTCCAGTCAGCTGACTGGAGAATTCTGGGAGTTGAAGTCCACAAGTCTTAAAGTTGCTAAGTTTGCGGACCCCTGTTCTACAGGGAGTCGTCGGCTTACAATTATTCATTTAATGACCGTTCAAAGTTACACCGGCACTGAAAAAAAGTGACTTATGACCTGTTTTCACACTTGCGACCGTTGCAGCATCCTCGTGGTCACATGATCAGAATTCAGGCGCTTGGCAACCGATATGTATTTATGACACTTTGCACTATTCTGGGGTCACGTGACCACCACCACCCCCTTTTGCAACTTTCCGACAAGCAAAGTCATTGGGGGGAGAGCCAGATTCACTTAATGACTATATGATTCACTTAACGACTGTGGCAAGAAAGGTCATAAAAGGAGGCGCAGCTCATTTAGCCACCGCCTTGCTTAGCAGTGGAAATGTTGGGCTCAATTTTGCTCGTAAGGTTGAGGATTACACGTGGCCTTAAGCTGCTTGGAGGCTCACTGGATCCAAGAGGAGGGATAGCGATTCAGAACAAACACGGATCGCAGACACACCTAGGCAACCGGCCCTTTTCCCCAAAAGCTCAGGCCTGCACAGACTGACTGGCTTCTTGAAGCCGAGAACATGTGAAAGTGGCTCTTGTGGGGAGATTTGGAGAAAAACCTGGACCTGTTTTCTGGAGCCCCCAAAATATTTTATCTTGTAATACTCTGGAGGCACCCTAACAGGAACCAGCTCCCCGTCACCCATTTAAATTTATTTATTTTATTTATTTATTTGGTTTGTCAATTGCTTACAAAATAATAGGTATAAGTAAAAACATAGTTATGAATACATGGATACATATAAGAAAAATAAAAGAAACAATAAGACAGGGAAGGTAGGCATATTGGTGTGCTTATGCATGCCCCCTACAGACCTCTTAGGAAAGGGGTGAGGTCAATAGTAGAAATTTTAATATAATATAATATATAATAGTAGAAATTTGGGGGAGACTTGAGATGGAGGCCCCTGCAGAGTCTAACAAGTTTAGCACTGGCGTTTGATTTCTCAAGTCAGTAATGTTCTGCTTGACAGACAGGGTGACACTGATTTCGCTTGAAAGCAACAGTTTGGCTTGAGAATGTGCAGGTGGCGCCTGTTGCAATGTGGAGAATCAGCATCCTAGAGCCGTGGTGGTGCAGTGGTTAGAATGCAGTACTGCAGGCTACTTCTGCCGACTGCCAGCAGTTCGATTCTGACTGGCTCAAGGTTGGCTCAGCCTTCCATCCTTCCAAGGTGGGTAAAATGAGGACCCAGATTGTTGGAAGGGCAAGAGGCTGACTCTGTAAACTGCTTAGAGAGGGCTGCAAAATATTATGAAGCGGTATGTAAGTCTAAGTGCTATTGCTATAGTCTGTTATCACATACATTTCTATTGAAAGTCAAAGCCTCTACAGGAAGTCCTCGACTTACGACCAAAATTGTGCATGCGCGCGTGTCCCCCCGTTTCTGTTACTAAGTGAAACTTTTGTTAAGTTAATTTTGCCTCATTTTACAACCTTTCTTGCCACAGTTGTTAAGTGAGTCACTACAGTTGTTAAGTTAGTAGCATAGTTATTAAGTGAATCTGATTTCCTCGTTGACTTCACTTGACAGCAGCCTGCAACAGATGATTGATCACATGACGCCCCAGGACGATGCAACTGTCATAAATATGATGGCAACTCTAAAAAGACCATAGAAATATTTTATGAGTCAGTTGCCAAGCATCTGAATTTTGATCAAGTGACCATGAGGGTTCTTCGAGGGTTATATGTGAAAAATGGTCATAAGTCACATTTTTCAGTGTCCTCGTAACTTGGAATGTTCACTAAACAAACTGTTGTAAGTCAAGGACCACCTGTGTTCAATAGCGAAGGCTTAAACAGAACTGGAGATGGAAACCAACGATTATTAAAAGAGGAGAGGCTGCTGCCCCTCTAGAATTAAAATTTGAAGTGAGGTGCGCAAAGATTTCAAACCCCTTGAATGTAAAAATTACTTTGCATTTGAAATAGGCTGTTATGAAGAGTTTCACATTCTAGTGGCGGAGGAGAAAAGGCAGTCCCCCAAAATGTTGCTTCGTATTCAAAATGGCTTCTGGTCGCTATTCAGAGGACTTGAGTTAGAACACTTTGAGGAAGCAATTTTAATTCTGCGTGACTCAGAAGCAGATGATTTATGTATTGGCCACCATGGGTTTCTGTTCGCTGTTCTGTGCTCCCAAACAGCTTGCAGTAGAGTTCTATTTATATTCAGAGGAAGGCAATTTTCTGTTGATATCAGTCAGACCTTTTCCCAAGGAGATGAGGAAAAGATTAGGGCCCCAATCATCTTTTTAGCAAGCGCGTTTGTTGTTGGATTGACTTTAATGGCTTAGCCTCATATCCTCCCATCTCTGATTTAATAGTGTGTTGCCTCTGATTATCAGATGCATTATTTACAGTCAGAATGAAGGCAATGTCAACCCTTTTTTTTTTGTACTGTTGTCAATAACACTGCACATCCATATAGTCAGTTGAGTGCTACTCAGAAGGCATTTTTGCTACTTTTAATGTATTATTTATAAGCTCGGGGAATTCATTTCTCTCTTATTTTCACAGGCAACAGCAATGTCCATAGACTGTCTCGGGCAGCATGCGGTACTTTCTGGGTGAGTGCTAAAAACCTTCAGGGTGGAATTGCAGTTACTGTTGGCAACACCTGGGCTGGTACCTGATGATAGGTACAGAGGGAAGAAGGAAATCTTGTCTTCCCATTTCCCAGAGCTTTATCTTCTCAGTGAAGCAGAGGAAAAGGAGATTGAAACACAAGCAGATCTTGAGGAAGAGTGATCCAGTCAGACTCCATAACCCTAATACAGGGGTCCTAGGCCATGGGCCACTTCCAGGCCTTGAGCCATTTGGAACTGGGCCGCAGAAGTGGCGGGCAAGCATGCGCACCTGCACATCCGCACTTGTGTGAGCAGGGGGCAAGCACACTGTTCTCACCCAGCTCCCCAAACACGACAAACCCTCTGTAATTAAATCAATGATTTCTTTATTAGGGGCGCCAGTAGCCCTGGCAAAAAGTCTCTCTCTCTCTCTCACACACACACACACACACACACACACACACCAAGCTAACAAGTCTGTCCTGCAAGGAGATGAATAGTTGTCTGCCACATCTGTTCATCTCCGCCCTCCTGCCTTTTATCCCCAAAGCTAAGATGGGGCCTTGCTAGCAGTGGTGGCTCTTCCATCCCAAGGACCGGCCCATGGATTTCCACTGCTCTCCTCTCCTCTGCCTTCTATGCATCCACGCGTCAGGCACTGGACCCGGCTGTTCCTCCTCTTCCTCATCAGCCACCTCCAGGCCTGGGGGTTGTTGACTCTCTGTCCGAAGGCTGACGGGCGGCCCAGACTCTGCCTCTGTCTCTCTCTTTCTCTGCCAGTTCCATTCCCTCTTCCCCCTCAGAGCTTTCGACTTGCCCTGATGCTGACCCTGACTCCCATGGTTCCTCCTCCCCTGATTCAATTCTTGGACTGGCAGCCGACAGGCCATAACATGCACACTCCATCTGCACAAGCAGCAGGTGCACATGCCTGCTGCTCACACAAATGGAGTTGTGTGCGCACTCTTGCCCCGCCACCCACCCAGAATCATCCTCTCCCGGCCCCCTCCCCAGCCACAAAGGGAACACTGGGGGACTCTGCCCCAATAGATCCATCAGTGATCTCTGCAGGAAAAATCAGAAGGATGATGGTAGCAGTTTTTCAGACTGACACATTTCATAAAACAGCTCAGAAAAGTTTATGTCTTTTACTGAAATGTGTGAATTTAACTTTGGTATGAGAGTCAAAAGTTGCTATCATGTTCCTGATTTTTGACTACCACATACTAACCTGGTTCTCTTCCTTCAATTTCTAGCAGGAAATATTGCTAGAAATATTTGGCACTAAATCGTCCTCATTATCTGTCATGCTCTGCCTCCGAAGATTTAGCCTTTATGCCAAGCAGGACAAATCCTCCTTGAATTTATGTGACATCTTTTCTACAAATCTTCTGAAGCCACCTCCATCATTTCTTTGAGGGACATTTGTTTTGCTTTGGGGGAGGAAATCCCGGCCCTTCTTTGCATGAAACATGCGCCACTGAAGATTCCTCGGTTCCTCTCCTTTTGAACAAGAGGATGAGAGTCGAGTTGCCAATAAACCACAAGCAACCCCTCTTTTTTATACCCCACAAATTTTGCCACTGACATTTCCCAGCAAAACCACCTTTTAACTGCCTCTACGGAAGCTTAGTAACCTTTTTTTTTGCAATCAAGACCACCACAACAGGAACAGACATCCAGCCCTTGCTTATCAAGGGAGACCGAGGGGAGCAAGTGGCCAGTTTTACGTTTCTGGGTGTTACCCTAAAAGAGGACCTGACCTGGGGGGCTCACCTTGCAGCCCTGGTCAAAAGGGCCCAGCAGAGATTATGCTACCTGAGGCTTCTCAGGAAACAACAACTGAATGAAAAACTGCTGGTGACCTTCTACCGCTGCACCATAGAGAGCATTTTAACTTACCGCACCTCTGTAGGGTTTGCCAATTGCACAGGGGCAGAGAGGACAGCACTCCAGAGGGTTAACGTCATTGCCCAGAGGATCATAGGTTGCTCTCTCCCCTCTTTGGAAGAGCTTTAGAGCTCCCGCTGCCTTAAGAAAGTTCAAGACACCCTCAAAGATCTATCTCATCTTGGACACCCCTTTTTTTGAACTATTACCATCTGGCAGACGGTACAGGACAATAAAAACAAGGACAAATACGCTGAAAAACAGCTTCTATCCCAGGGCAGTAACTTTGTTGAATCCTGTTGTATAGTGCAATATGAATGCAATATCAGGGGTTTTCCATTCAATGTGTGGAGGATGCGTGTTTGTGTTTATTTTCATGGTCATGATGTGAACTGAAGTTGGTGTTTGATTTCGTTGTATGAGGTGCAACGACAATAAACTAAACTAAACTAAACCCCCAAACCCACCCACCCCCACTATAAGATAGATCAAGAATTTTTTTTATCATACCCTGGTTACATCGGTGTATTGGTAGACACATTCACTACACTCCTTGATCTCCTGTCAAATTTATCATTAAAACTCAAAGCGTGGTTCCCTACTGGATAAAAATTGCTTACTCCCTCCTCCATGCCCAGGCAGTTATGGAGCAAAGATAGAATTTAGAGGTACCATTTAGATCCAGCATTGAATGGTACTTTGTGAAGGGATAAGATACCAGCCTCTGTGTCCCTTCTATTTGCCCCCCCCTCCTCCCCCAACTGCTTCTAGCTGAAACTTCTCTTTTGTGATAAAAGGCTGTCTTTGCTCAGCTGCTACAGTAATTGTCTACCCTTTGTCCTTTTCATTCTAGGCCTGCTGGTTTTTTAATAGTACTATTAGCGCCCTGTAGGAGGTGGCTTGTTATCAGCATGTAAGAGGGAACTGGGTTATTATCAGCCGGCCTAACAGGCTTGCTTTAGATTTAGACCTTTTGAACTTGGGTCTTCCTTCCAGAGTCCTAGCTCTGTCCTGGGTGGAAGCTGTGATTCCGCAGATAGGCAAAAAAACGTAGAAGAATGTAGCTGTCAGGATTCCGGCAGTTACTCCAATTAAATCATGAGCCTCGAGCCACACTCCCAAAAACGAAAAAAGATTTATTTGAAAGTAATATTCTACATCTGGCATTTACCTGGGCTCAGCCAACTCTGAGGCACGTAATTCACTGTCACCCTTGATCCTGCTTTCCCCACCACCCCTCTGGGTGTATCATCCAATGAAACACGTCCATAGCCAAGAGTCGTCAATCATGCTCTCCAGTTAGATTTTTGCGGAGCAGAAGCTTCAGTCATCTAGTCAGTCTCTGAAGAAAATATGAATGGAATGTACTTTCGGTTCCACACTGCCGCCTGCTCTTTCAAACCCCCCCCCCACCTTTTCTGTTGTCAACTATAAAACGTGTATACAAAATGTTTTATGAGTTGACAGTAGCACTGCAGGTAGTCCTCTGCTTACAACAGTTCATTCAGTTACAATGTCACTGAAAAAGGTGACTTATGGCCATTTTTCACCCTTACGACCATTGCAGCATCCCCATGGGACCCAAATTCAGACGCTTGGCAACTCGTTCATTTTTATGACAGTTGCAGCATCCCAGGGTCATGGGTTCACCTTTTGCGTCCTTCCGACAAGCAAAGTCAACGGGGACATCTGATTTGCTTAACAGTCATGTCACTAACTTAACCATTATAGTGTTTCACTTAACAACTGTGGCAAACAAGGGTTGTAAAATGGAGCAAAATTCACTTAGCAACAGAAATGCTTGACAACTGGTTCATATTTATGACGGTTGCAATATCCCAGGGTCACATGATCCCCTTTTGTGACCTTCTGCCAAGCAAAGTCAATGGAGAAATCTGATTCACTTAACAACGGCAGTGATTCGCTTAGCACCTGAGGCAAGAAACATCGTAAAATGAGGCAGAACTCACTTAACAAATGTTTCAACTTAGCAACAATCATTTTGCCCTCAGTTGAGTTTCTAAGGTGAGGGCTAGCTGTGTGTGCAGATTGTAGCTTTCTTAGAGCACTCTTTTTAAATGAGTAGGTTTCTAATTCTTATAGTTGTACAGATATTTGACAGTCCCCGAGCTAGTGATAATGATGATTAAAACAAGGTTAGCCAAAATTCATTCTTTCAAATAATCAGCGAAAGCAGAGCAGCCGATGCAAAATTGCTTTCATAACATTGGTTTTTAGAATGGATTCTTAGCAGAGAATTCAAATGTACTTCATGTAGGAGCATGCATCAAATTTCCCCATGGCTGACTTTAAACCAGTTCTGGAACATTAATTATTCTTTTTGCAGGTGTTTTATATATGTATGTATGTGTATGTATATATGCAGGTCTTGGCGTGTTCGGGTCTTTTCCCGTGTAAGATTGAGAGTATCTTGGCGATGTTTCGATGAGGTCCCACTCTCCATCTTCAGGCTGGTGCTTTTGGCTTGTGCTTGTGCGAGCAAAGATGGCGAGTGGGTCCTCGTCGAAACGTTGCCAAAATGCTCTCAATCTTACCCAGGAAAAGACCCAAACACGCCAAGACTTGCATATATATATATACATATATACATATACATATACATGCATGCATACATATTATATATATATATAATTCCAACACCTTAATCCAATAGTCATGCTAATTTAAACACTTAATTCAAATACACCTCTTTCGTAAATACCCCGTGTTAAATTCAAATGAAATAATTATTGAGCAACTTCGTCGTGATCAAAAATAGCCTGATAATCTGTCTCAGAAGCTCAAATCCGGAAGCAACTGAATTGTGGCCTAGATTTGCCAAGGGCAGAAGAGGTGGTGACTCTTTGATCTCTGGTTCTGACTTCATCGGATTGAGTGCTGCTCCCTAAACACATTCGTTCTCCTAGGACAGGAGTGCACCTTGCAAAAGAAAGATTGGCTGAGTATTTCTGCCTCATCTGCCGGATTTTATGAATGAACCTGTTTTTTTTAATGGAAAAGGGCACTATCACTCCAGGGAATGTCACTTGTGATCTGAAAGAGTTATTTCAGAAGCTTTACCTAGTCATCTGCTTTTTGCTGGAGCTACGTAAGAAGCTAGATAAATTCTGGCTTATAGTTTCCATGCAAGACTTCCTGTAATTATAATCTCAAGATTTCGGTGGTGTTTTTACAGAACTGTGCAGCTGAGCTCTATGGTGATCTCTTGCTGGAACAGTAGTACCTGCAGGTGGACCTAAGTATTCTTACATTTTGGTAGTTACAGGTAGTCCTCAGCTTACGACCACAGTTGAGCCCAACGTTTCTGTGGTTAAGTGGGACATTTGTTTAAGTGAGTTTTGCCCCATTTTACGATATTTCTTGCCACCATTGTTAAGTGAATCACTGCAATTGATAAGTTAGTAATAGCGGTTAAGTGAATCTGGGAACTTTGGCTTTGCTTCTCAGGGGGTTGCAAAAAGGGATTACGACCTTGGGATGTAGCCACGGTCATAAATGTGAACCAGATGCCAAGCATCTGAATTTTGATCACACGACCATGATGAGGGTCTATAAAAGTTGTACCTGTGTCAAAACGGTTAATAAGTCAGTTTTTTTCAGTGCCATGGCAACTTTGAACCGTCACTGAACAAACTATTGTAAGGTGAGGACTACCTGTAATCTGAATTTGGTTTCAGGCAGCAGTTCAAATCGGTTTCATTGTTGGCACGTTTGGTGTCATTTTAGCCAGATAACAGTACTTTATGCAGGTACTCTGCAGTTCCAGGGCTTGCTGCATTTAATCGTCACATAAGCAAATCCTTGCTTTAAACAAGGAACTCCAAACTTAGCAACTTTAAGACTTGTGTAGTTGTGGAAGTCCATAGGTCTTAAAGTTGCTAAATTTGGAGACCCCTGCTTTACCTTTTGACTTGCCTGGGCCGTCCTGAGGGAAGAAGAATTGTTTTGGGTCTCATCAATAAAGTATATAAATCACATGATAATGTGAAAGATTTAGACTTTTATGGGGCTACGTTACTAGGTGTCAGGCTTGAAATGGAATAAGTCGGGGCAGCCAACTCACAGTGGGACAGTTCAACAAGACAAGTATTTAAAATAATTAAAAAGTTATTTTAGTTTTTGTCACTCTCATTTTGTCCCTCGTTTTGCATCCTTTCTTTAATGATTCTATTTCATCATTTATTTGAGATTAGTGTCACTCTTGTCCTGCAGTTGTCCCACAAAGAGTTGAACACTCTCTCTCTCTCCCCTCCCTCTCTATCTCTCTCTTCCTCTCCCTTTCTCTTTCTCCCTATCTTACTTTCCCTCTCTTTCTCCTTTCTCTCTCTCTCTCTTTGTCTCTCTCTCCTTCTCTCTCCCCTCCTCTCCCTCTCTTTCTCCCTTTATTTTTCTCTCTCCCCCCTCTCCCTCTCTCTTTCTCTCCCCTCTCTTACTTTCCCTTTCTCTTTCTCTCTCCTCTCTCTCCCTCTCCTCCCTCTCTCTTCCTCCCCCCTCTCCCTTTCTTTTTTCTCTCTCTCCCCCTCCCTCTCTCCCTCCCTCTCTTTCTCCCTCCCTCCCTTTTTTACTTTCCTTCTCTCTCTCTCCTTTCTCTCTCTCTCCTTTCTCTCTCTCTCCTTTCTCTCTTTCTCTTTCTTTCTCTTTCTCCCTCTCCTCCCTCTCTCCCCTCCTCTCCCTCTCTCTTTCTCTTTCCCTTTCTTTTTTCTCTCTCTCCCCCTCCCCCTCTCTCTCTTTCTCTCTCCCTTTCTTTTTTTCTCTCTCCCCCTCCCTCTCTTTCTCTCTCCCTCCCTCTCTTACTTTCCCCCTCTCTCCTTTCTCTCTCTCTTTCTTTCTCTTTCTCCCTCCCTCTCTTTCTTTCTCTCTCTCCCTCCCTCCCCCTCTTTCTCTCTCTCAATTCCAACATCTATACCTCAGGATAAGAGTTGCCCTCATGGTAGTAAATTACTTTGGATCTACTTTAGTGACGTTCCTTCCTGTGTTTGTGGGCCTTTTCCCAGGCGCCGCTTCCTCTATATTGTTAACCTGGATGCGCCCGCTGATGGTCACCGCAAGATTTCCCGTCAGAGCAAGTGGGACATTGGGGCCGTGCAGTGGAATCCCCACGAGAGCCACGCGCACTACTTTGCTGCATCGGTAAGTTTGGGGAGGGTGGAGGTGTTTCCTCCCAGGTGGATTCCAGCAGCGCAGCTTCTGCACTTAGAGTAGCTACTGGGATGACGCTCCCACCACACTATAAAAAAGATGTTGAGACTCTAGAAAAAGTGCAGAGAAGAGCAACCAGGATGATTAGGGGACTGGATGCTAAAACATGTGATGAACGGTTGCAGGAACTGGGCAATGTAGTCTAGTGAAGAGAAGGACCAGGGGAGACATGATAGCGGTCTTCCAATATTTGAGGGGCTGCCACAGAGAGGTGGAAAGGGTCAAGCTGTTTTCCAAGGCACCCGAAGGCCAGACAAGGAATAATGGAAATTGATCAAGGAGAGATTTAACCTGGAAATAAGGAGAAATTTTCTGACAGTGAGAACAATCAACCCATGGAACAGAAGTTGCCTTCAGAAATTGTGGGAGCTTCATCACTTGAGACTTTCAAGAAGATATTGGACTCCCATCTGGCAGAAATGGTGCAGGGCCTCCTGCTTGGGAGTGGGGTTGGACTAGATGACCTACAAGGTCCCTTCAAACTCTTGTTAATCTGTACCTATATGTGCTCCTGCTTCCTAACACATTAGGGCCCAAGGATATGACTAAGAACAATGTAAAACATCTCAGATACCCAAAATCACATTCTTTTGTTCTGCATTTATTCTGTAGAAGCTATCACATGGATATCTCATCCAAGTTTTGGACATTTACTTATTTGTATCCCACCTTTATTGTTTTTACAAAACTGAAGCCAGCAAACATATGCCAACACGTTTTCCTCCTCTTATTTGGCCCCACAACAACAATCCTGTGAGGTGCGCTGGGCTGAGTGAATGACTGGCTCAAAGTCGCCCATCTGTCTTTCATGCCTGGTAGGACTAGAACTCGCATTCTCCCAGTTTCTAGCCTGGTGCTTTAACCACCAGACAAAACCGGCTGAGATAATATGAAGGAGCCAGGTAGCACCTATTTTGATCAATATAACTTATGAAAAATATAAGCTTTTGTAAGCTCATAAAAGCTTATGCCTTCTAACAAAATTTTCGGTCAGAAAAATTGTTCCAGACTGATTGTTTTTAAATCATAGATTCACTAACCTGCTCGTGTACAATATTTACACTTCTTGGATATGTAAAACTTACGATACTTAATCTGTAGAAAGGTTCTTTCCTTAATATCTTAATAGATACAATGTTTAATTTTAATGTAATCAAAATTATTAATTTAAAATTGAATTGATCACTATAATTTAATTAAAATAAAATTGCATTGGTGTAATGGTGAAGGAGCTGGGCTAGAAATGAAGGTTTGGGGAATTCTAGATCTTTCTTAGACATGAAAATCTGCTGGGTGACTTTGGGGCAGTCCCTCTCTCTCAGCCCAACCCACCTCACAGGGTGGTTGTTGAGCAAATAGGCTGGAGTATTAGCTATATTCAACGTCTTGAGTTATATATAAAAAGACGGGATAAAAATTGTGGACAACCGTTGCTGCTTGTTTTGTTGTTCCTTACATTTTTTATACCTTTATACCTTTACTTTGCTAACAGATTTTAGAATAATTTGTGTCCTAAGAAACAAAACAATAATAAACTCTTTAGCCATTACAAATTTGAAAAAAAATTATGTGAATTGGAGCTCAGCTGTACAACAACTAAATTGTGCTTTGTTTGGCTGCTTCTGAGCATTTAATATGGAAGATAGAAAGATGTCTCCCCTTTAGAGAACCCTTTTGAAACCCTCAGTAAGTGAGTGTGAGGAAATTTTCTAGCCCAAATATTGGGGAACATATTTATGTTGGGGGATAGGATTTCCCCCCTCATTTTAAAAGCTAAAGGAATGCTCCCATTCTCAAATATTGTTTCTCAACCTTTTTCTTAAAAAACAAACAAACAAGTTTTATTGGTTTTTAAAGACAAACAAAAACAAACAAAACATAAAAACATCCAACTTTCTGTCATAACTATACAAGCAGTGTGTCGGTTGGTTTACAAATATTTTGTGCATCCATTTCATAGTCTCAATTACAGTTACATTGCATAATAACTCAAATTATCAATCAAAAATTGAATACCCTAATATCACTATTAATCAGTCCTTTGACTATAATTTTGTTCATTCATACTTTGCGAGATAACTATAATTTACTTAGTTTATTTTATAACAATTCATATAATCGTCTCCAAATCTATCCTAAAAACATTTTATAAATATAATAACAAAAAAAGAAATATATCTTTATGTATTCATTATTTTCTGAAATTCTAAGTATTCTATTATTGTATTTTATTACCTATTCATAGAAAAGGTCCCAAATTTTATAAAAATGTTTATCCTCTTGTTCTCTAATTTCAAATGTCAATCTACTCATTTCAGCACATTCCAATATTTTCTTAATAATTTCCTCCTGTAATGGTAACCCTCAGTAAGTGAGTGTGAGGAAATTTTCCAGCCCAAATATTGGGGAACATATTTATGTTGCGGGATAGGATTTCCCCCCGTCATTTTAAAAGCTAAAGGAATGCTCCCATTCTCAAATATTGTTTCTCAACCTTAAGAGCTTGCAGATGTGTGACATCAACTCCCAGAATTCTCCAACACCCCCCCCCCCCCCCCCCAATGCTGGCTGGGGAATTCTGGGAAATGAAGTCCACGCGTCTTCAGGCTGCCGAACACCGTTTTTGGAAAACGAGTCTGTGGTTTTGTTTGCAGCTCCTGATGTTTTTTTGTCTAATTTCAGAGCAACCAACGTGTTGACCTATATAAGTGGAAGGACGGTAATGGGGAAATTGGCACTTCCTTGCAAGGACACACACGTGTCATCAGGTATGGCTGCTCCAGGGAGCCCGGTGCATTTTGAGCCAGTGGTGTGGTATCTGTGAGGCCTCCTTTCTCTCAGCCCTCCTGTTGCTGCTGCTTGTTTGCAGCACATCCCTAGCAGAGACATGAACATATCGAAAGACTTCAGCTTAATAATCTCTGAGCTGCAACTCTTGTGTTGTCTTCAGTGGGGGCCAGGCTTGTATTTCTCAGCCTTGGCCCCTGGAAGATCTGAGGACTTCAGCTGCCTAGCAACTCCAGCTGCACATCTCCCAAGAACTGCCAAAATGTCACAATCCCCATTTTTGCTTTCTACTGCTCAAGGGCATTGGAGTTGCAGAAGCTGGATTTCGTAGGGCAAGCTGTTTTGCCGGGTTTTTTTTTTTTTTATATTGGGGAAAAATCTCCTGATAGTCTCTGAAAAACTTTGCTGGGTTTTCCCAGAAATCAGCCTTGGCAAAACCGTGGCACCAAAATGACTCAACGTAGGAAGCCTAGAATGCATAATTCATAATTGTTACAGTCTCCCATGAAGCTTCGGTGGATGAGGCCCTGTGCAAAAAGAGCAACCTAGGAAGGGAGAAGCCAAACGGGGCAGGTCTCCAGGTTTGCTAGCAAAATACCGGTATGGTTTTTCCTGACAATGGAGAAGCCGGTGGGAAGTCACTGCACAAAGCCTTGTCATTATAATCTGCCACCATCGAGCTCTCTTGTTCATCCGTTCCAGAGGTGAACATAGACTCATAGAGTTGGACGGGACCTTCTGTCCCTCTACCTTCTGTAAAATTCACTTTACCTTCTATAAAGTGGTTGGCCCCCTTTATGAACTGTGGACTTCCCTGAGCCAGCCATGCTCAGGAATTGCCACGGTTGTGCTGGCTCAGGGATTCTGGGAGTTGAAGTCCACAGGTCATGAAGGTGGCCATACTTACTCACCCCCCGATCTTCTGATTTTCTCCTCTCTTTTTCTCTCGGGTGCCTTTTCTAGTGATTTGGACTGGGCGGTGTTTGAGTCAGATCTACTGGTTACCAGTTCGGTTGACACGTACATCTACATCTGGGACATCAAGTAAGAGTTTTGGTGGCCTGTAAGAAGACAGACACGGTCATTCAGTGGGTTTGGGGAGAGTGGAGGTTCCTGTAGGGCGGTGGCCTCCCATCTTTTGGGCACCATGGAGAGAAGCTTTTCCACGGACCGGAGGGGCCTGCACCCTGACTTGGCTTCTTTGCGTGGACTGCTTTCTGGCACGCCATGGACCTCTGTCAGTCCATGGACCGGGCATTGGGGACCCCTGCTGTAGGTCACCCGTGGTGGCAGCTGCTGCTTTTAAGTGGGTCCTTCAAAATACCTGGGGTATTATTAATGTTGTCTTCTCCTATCATAGCTTAGCGCCGTGATGGCGAACCTAGGGCACGCATGCCACAGGTGGCACGCAGAGCCATTTGTGCCGGCATGTGAGCTGCAGGCAAACTCACCTCACTGGGCATGCGCGCATCTCACAACTGATTTTCAACCGGTTTGAGGCCTTTTTCGGCCTCCCAAAGGCTTGAGGAAGGCTTCTGCAGGCTTTGCAGGCCAAAAACTAGCCCCGTTTCATCACTTCCTGTTTTCCCAAAAATACCAGAAGTGACGAAACGGGCCTAGTTTTCGGCCTGCAAAGCCTGCAGAAGCCTTCCTCAAGCCTTTGGGAGGCCGAAAAAGGCCTCAAACTGGCCGAAAATCAGCTGTGAGGCGCAGTACAGGTAAGGGGGTGGCGGGGGTGGGTGAGTAGGGATTGCGTGTGCATGCATGCGGGGGGCACGCATTGCCTTCTGGTTGCTGGCATGTGAGCTCAAGCATGTAAGCGTGTGCACAATTTTTGGCACAGGAGCCCAAAAAGGTTAACCACCACTGGCTTAGTGAGTGGGATTTGCCTGTACTATGGTGCAAAGAGGATTTGAATTTCCACCCAATTGGTGTGTGTGTGTGTGTGTGTGTGTGTGTGTAGATGAGGTAGGGGAGAATTCTGTGAAATTGAATGACAGGTTGTCCTCAACTTATTACCACAACTGGGACCAGAATTTCGATTTTTAAACGTGGTGGTTGTTAAGTGAGGCCCCCCTCCCATTCCACTACCTTTTTGCCACGGTTGTTAAGTCAATCACTGCAGTTGTTTAAGTGATCACAGTCATTAAGCAAATCCGGCTTTCTCCACTGACTGTGTGTGTTGGAAAAGTTGCTGGGGGTGATCATGTGACACCCCACCCCACCCCCAAAAGATGCTGCAACCCTCTTAAATCCATGCCGGTTATCAAGTGCCTGAATTTTGATCACGTGATTTGGGGATGGTGCAACAGTTGTTAGTGTGAGTATCAGTTGTGAGTCACATTCCAATATGTGCCAGAAACCTGCCTTCACCTTAAGGGTCCTCCTGCCAGCAAGGTACAGGTGGGCCTTGGCTTACAGCCATTTATTTGTTAGACATGAGCTGCGGTGGCACAGTGGTTAGAGTGCAGTAGTGCAGGCTCCTTCTGCTGACTGACGTCTGCCTGCAATTGGGCAGTTCAAATCCCACCAGGCTCAAGGTTGACTCAGCCTTCCATCCTTCCAAGGTGGGTAAAACAAGGACCCAGACTGTTGAGGGACAGTACGCTGACTCTGTCAACCACTTAGAGAGGGCTGGAAAGCACTGTGAAGCGGTATATAAGTCTATGGGCTATTGCCCTTCCTTCCTTCCTTCCTTCCTTCCTTCCTTCCTTCCTTCCTTCCTTCCTTCCTGTCATAGTGGCACAGTGGTTAGAATGCAGCAAGGTTGACTCAGCCCTTCCATCCTTCTGAGGTGGGTAAAATGAGGACCCAGACTGTTGGGGGAAAGAGGCTGACTCTGTCAACCACTTAGAGAGGGCTGTGAAGCACTGTGAAGCGGCATATAAGTCCAAGTGCTACTGCTACACGGCCATTTAAAGTTACACTGAAAGGCCTACCTGTACCTTGCTGGCATGAGGACCTTGAAGCTGAAGCCAGGTTTCTGGCATGTTTTGGAACAATGTGATCACTGGAACCAGTGGTTAAGCAGCTTGCCACGAAGGTTATCCCATGTCCTGTAGGCCCAACCCCCCAAAAGGCAACTTGCCTGCAGAATGTGGCAGAGATTTTCATGTTCCGCACTCAAGGCAAACGGGTGTTTTTTTTTTGCTGCGACTCTGGTGCAGATCAACAGGAAGAGGGTTGGCCCTTCAGGATTGGCGCCTGCTGCTGCATCTGTGCGTGAATCACAGCTCCAGGCATGCCTCTTTTCGAGCAGGGTCTGCCTTGATCAGTGACTCATGCAGAAATAGCAAGGGTGATCGCTGTAGGTGGGTTTATTTTAATCCAGTGCATATGCTATGAAAGTTTAAAAAAAAAACAAAAAAAAAACCCTTGGGTTTCAGAGCAACGTAGGCATAGAATTCTAATTGTTGGGTGGTGGGAGTTTAGGAGAGCCTGCTTAAGCTCTGTGTTCTTATGACAGCGTTGTTGCCTTTCAGAGACACCCGAAAGCCTACAGTCTCCCTCTCGGCTGTTGGTAAGTACCAGTGGATGACTGGCTCAGTTGGAGACCTTCACAGCTTGCCTTTCATGGGGTTTCTCTCCACAGATCCTGGACGGGACTCCTGTAGATTGTCATTTGGGTCCGTCCCCCCCACAGGCACTGTGAAGCCGCTGTCACATCTATTGTTCCGAAATACGTCCATCGCTGCTCTTTCCTTCACCCACGTTGTGATTGTTTCATTTACAACTGCGGTACCGTAATAACAGGTCACGGTGGTATAGAAACTCAGACTGCCCTTACGGGCCGGTGGTGCCTGAATACCATAAGGGTGCTGGATATGCCAGTCATGAGTGACTACATAGAAGGTAGAATCGTAGGGCTGGAAGGGAACTCGGAGGTCATCTAGTCCAGCTCCCTGCTCAAGACAGGAGACCTTCTACCAGTGATGGCGAACCTTTTTGTTGTGGTGTGCTGAAAGCGCCGTGCATGCCGGCACCCACAATGCAATGTGCCCCACCCCTCCCGTGCATGCACGGGCAACACCCCATCATGCCCCCTTACCTGCACTGCGCATGTGTGCGCCTCCCAGCTGATTTTCGGCCCGTTTGAGGCTGTTTTCGTCCACCCAGAGCCTCTGCAGCCACGGGAGGCTGAAAAATGGGCCTTCCAGAAATACCAGAAGTGCCCGTTTTCAGCCTCCAGAGGGCCTCAGGAGCCTGGGGAGGGCATTTTTGCCCTCACGGAGGCTTGAGGGAAACCTCGGGAGGCTGAAAATGGGCCTCTTTCGGCACTTCCGATATTTCCAGAAGGTCCATTTTTTTGACCTCCTGAGGCTGCAGAGGCTTCCCTCGAGCCTCCAGGAGGACGAAAACAGCCTCAAGCGGGCCAAAAATCAGCTGGGAGGCGCGCGCATGCTCAGTACATGTAAATTTGCCTGCACAAATGGCTCCGCGTGTCACCTGTGGCATGCATGCCATAGGTTCGCCATCACAGTCTTATACCATCCTGGTCAAATGGTTGTCCAGTCTATTTTTAAGAACCTCCAGTGATGGAGCACTCACAGATCCGGGAGGCAAGCTATTCCATTAAGCGTTCTCACTCTCTGGAAATTTCTCCTGACTTCTATAGTTCGGTCTCTCTTTAACAACCTACTACTACCACCTATTTGTCCTGCCCTCTGGTGCTTTGGAGAAGTACTTGGAAGTACCTTGTTTCTTGTGTAAATTAGCTGGTAGCCCATTGTTTATAAGGCCTCTGGAATGTGGTGGTAGACAGACAAGTAATCCTAATTAGAGCATCCATACTCCTGGAGACCAAACTTCCATCATGGCACAGAGGAGGGCAGGACAGTGAGGAGGTTGCTTGAGGTTCAAGCACTGGAGTAGCCCTTTCCTGTGACAGCTTGGAGCAGCGGCATGAGTTGATTCCCCTGTAGTGCTCCATGTTATAACTCTGGAGTCCCTTCCTTCCTTGGAAACTCCGTTAAGTCTACACTAACCATAATCACCTCTTGTGCTAGACAGAGCCTGTTATGATATGGACAGAATAACCCTTGAGTAACAAGGATATGCACATGGAAACGTTTATGAGAGTAGTTATGAATAATTATCCAGCCACACACAGATACACTAAATTGAGTTAAAGTTTACTTTAAGAAATAGCACAGTCCAATAAACGGTTCAGGTCATATACGTTTAACAGTCCAAAGAATATCCAATTACAAAGTCTTCTTACCGGTTGCCTTTGTCATTTCCAGTAAACAAAGATATCCAAGTCTAAGCACAGCATAAATACAACAGAGAACCTCAGATAGCAACAGAAGGTCAGAGAGAGAGAATGTCAGAGAAAGCAAGCTATGATCTCTAGCTCCCTCTTATGGTAATTTGCAATATAATCAACCAATCGGAATATAGTATAAATCAATGCAGTGATTTTGTTTTAAAGGTACAAACATACATTGTTGGTTTATATATTGCCAACCCAATTAATTGGTGGACAGATTCCTAACAGAGCCCAATACTCCCCTGTGGTTTGAATGAGCCAGAGAGGTTAGCTCTATCGTAGTGACCTCGTTTCTTTCTGAAAAGTGTTCGTTGACTCCTAGTCCTCTGCTCCTTCTGCAGCTGGAGCCTCCCAGGTAAAGTGGAATAAGAAAAATGCCAACTGCTTGGCAACCAGCCATGACGGGAATGTGCGTATTTGGGACAAAAGGGTGAGTCCTTGTTTCTTGCCTTTCCCTGCTTTTGTCTAAGGCGTGTGTGTGTGCATGTGTGTGTGTGTCAGTGGTGGTTTTCAGCAGGTTCTGACCAGTTCTGGAGAACCGGTAGTGGAAATTTTGAGTAGTTCGGAGAATCGGCAAATCTGACGCTGCCCCCATCTCTTCTCTGCCTCCCACTGATTCTCAGCTGATCAGCTGGGTCTCCTTTGGTTGACCTGCGCAGGAGAAGGGAGCTGGAAAGCAGGTTAGTGGGGTGGGGAGGGAATAGGGATTTTGCAGTATCCTTCCCTTGCCACACCCATCAAGACACACCCACAGAACCGGTAGTAAAAATTTTGAATCCCACCACTGGTGTGTATGTGTGAGAGAGAGAGAGGGAAAGGGAGACAGACAGACAGACACCAGGTGGAGGGACAGTGGACATTACAAGCTGGTTAGACCCTTTTGCTCTCTGAAGCCTACTTCACAAGCAGTATGTTAGATCCATGGTTTGCCAGTGGAGATTCCCTGTCATCCAGGTCACGGTTTCCCCAAAGGTGCTTTTTCAAGAGGCAAGTGGACTTTCTGGTTTTCCGTTGAAGACGTTTCGCTTCTCATCCAAGAAGCTTCTTCAGTTCTGACTGAATGGAATATAATGATCACCGCAAGGAATATAAATCCTGGTATATAAGCACCGTCAAAATGATTTGTAATGTTTACAGTGTTTTTTTTCCGTTTTAACGAGTTGTACTGTATTTTGTATGTACTCTTTTTTAACGTTTAATAAAGATTTTTTTAAAAAAATTAAAAAGGAGTATCAATCCTTCCATTCCCCACCATCCAGTCAGAACTGAAGAAGCTTCTTGGATGAGAAGCGAAACGTCTTCAAAGAAAAACCAGAAAGTCCAGTTTGTCTCTTGAAAAAGCACCTTTGAGAGATCCATGGTTTGTGATAAATAGCAATGAAAAAAGATGGCTTATGGTTTAGACAAACTGCAGTTGCTAGGTTCACACAATACAATTGCCCAAATCAAACAAACAGCATTAAGATTTAGTGGAAAGAATATGGTACAGATATCTTTTGAGAGATTCCCTGAGCAGGAAACAACTTGTCCCATAGGAGGGAAACTCAGTCATCCTACCTTTCCTGTGAAAACTCTTTCGATTCTTACAGCACAGAAATAACCCAATATATATTTTTTTAACCTTACTTCCTGGATCTTGCCATTGGACCCTGGGCCATAACCTCCACACTGTATCAGTAGGAAATGCAGCCATGGGTATTTCCTGTTTTGTGCCTCCAAGTTGCCCCGCAATTCCACCACCGCCTGCATCTCAGGCTTTTCCATCTGTTGAAGCAGGAGTTGTGGTCTTGTGTGAATTCAGGTGGTGGCACCAATCACATTCATGTGTCTCTTGCGATGCAAGAACATCCCGGAGGGTGAGGCTTCAGCCGGAACTAATAAACATGCCATTAAGAAGGATAAATCAACTCACACATAGCTTCTTTCTTTGGAATATCTTCAATCAAATCAATTGATCAATCAGAACACAGCTGGAAGGGACATTGGAGGTCTTCTAGTCCAACCCCCTGCTCAGACAGGAGACCCTATATGGTGAACCTATGGCACGGATGCCACAGTGGGCAAGCAGAGCCCTCTTTGTGGGCACACAAGCCGTCGCCTCAGCTCAGCTGTGCCACGCAATATGCGTCCGCCTTCCACCAGCCAGCTGCTGTTCGGCTATCAAAGAAAGATTCTTGACTTATTTTCTATCACCCCTCTTCTCCATGACTGAGAACCTCTCTCCTTTTTTTTGTAAAGTTTTTATTTTTTACAACGAACATACAGACAAAACATAAAAACATAAAACCATCTTTCAATTATATACATACGGTGTGTCAGCTGGTTACAATCTTTTGTGCTATCCTTTTTTTTACCATTACTCACAAGTTGTATAAATTCTCACCTTATCAATCTAACTTGTGCTTATGTAATGTCAATTATTAACCATTCATTTGACTAAACTATTTTTCCATCATTCTATACAAGATATTCTAAATTTCATTATGGTTTAATCTTACACATTCATCCAATGGTTATATGTTTTGTATTGTAGTCTATATCAAATCTATTAACTTTTATTGTAATGCTTGCTAATCTATTTCTTTGCCATGTCTTTTTATCTAACCACTGATAAAATAAATCCCATTATCATATAAAATTGTTTATCTTCTTGTTCTCTAATTTCAAATGTCAATTTACTCATTTTGGCACAGTCCATGATTTTCTTAACAATTTCCTCCTGCGTAGGTATTTTTACTGAGAATCGCTCTTGAAAGGCCTCGACCATGTTTCCCCTAAAACAAGACCCACCTCGAAAAAAAGCCCTATCATGTTTTTGAACGCATGTGCTCAAATTAAACCCTACCACCAGAATTAGCCCTAATTAAGACCCCAACCCCCACCCCCAGCATGCAGGGGGGTGGGGCAAAGTAAAAATTAAGCATGGTGGGGATGAGGGGATGGAGCGACCTACTTACCAGGCCTTGTGTACCCCGACACCTGCCTCACCTCCTGCGGCCCACTTCTGCAGCCGCTCGCACACGTCGCCTCCCCCGCCTCTGTTTTCCCACCAGAGCCTTCCAGAAAGCCCCCTGCAGCTGAGAAATGGGCTCCAGAGTGACTCGCAGGGCATCCCACAGCCACCGTTTCTCCATTAGAGGCCTTCTGGAAAGCTACCCGCAACCCAGAAACAAAGTCCGGATTGACCTGCGCTTCGCCCCTGGCCTCCATTTTGCCATCAGAGCCTTCCGGAAAGCCCTGTGCAGCCGATATTCGCTGTTATCAACGGCAGAGGGCTTTCCGGAAGGGCGTGACGGTGAAATGGAGGCCGGGGGCGACGCATGCGAACAGCAGCAAGCGTCTGCAAAAGTGGGCCAGCAGTGGGCTCCTGTGTTGCTGTGGTGGCGAGGTAAGTCAATAATTAGATCCACCCAAAAAGAAGCCCTAGCCGTTTTGGGGGGGTGTCAAAAGAAAATAGGACCCGCTCTTCTTTTTGGAGAAACACGGTATACGCTTTGTGAGTTTTGCTTTCCGTTAACACACGGCAGAGAACAGAACAGTGTCCTGTGGCTCCGCGGCCTGGAATTTGCTGCCAAAGAGAAGCCAGGATGCTTCCCGAGGGCAGCCTGTGACATCCCAGTGGGATTGCTGTGGCCTCTTCCAGAAACTTTCCAAATTAAATCTTTCTCTCTGCTTTCAGAAACCAAGCACTGCTGTGGAATATCTGGCGGCACATCTCTCTAAAATCCACGGGCTGGATTGGCACCCGGACAATGAAAACATTCTGGCCACCTCCAGTCAGGACAATTCGGTCAGGGTAAGTTAGGGGGCTGGGTTGGCTGGGCCAGCATCTGGCGTTTGCAAGGGATGCCCTGGCAGAGTGGAAGTCATTGTTTAGGTTGGATGCTTGTTTGGGGCTGGACAGAAAATCCATGGGACCCCCAGCAGTGTCAGTCTCTACTGGCCTTCACTTGTCATGAGGACCACCAGAAAATGAATAAAGAGTACAGTGAGACTGAATCCTGTTTCCTGACTTGAATGACCGGAGGTGGGTGGGTATCCCTGGTGAATGAGGGGTCTGTTTTCTCTGGATCCTTGCCTGAATTTGTTGTGGTGGTGTTTCAGCAACACACTTATTGTGATGACCCAAAGGGGCAAAGGTATTGCCCCTTTATTGTGATGACCCAAAGGCAACACAGTCACATAAATAAGAAAAGTCCCTTTAATACCTCTAACTTTGCTCCCAATGTCCAGTTACCTTCGGCTGGAGAAAAAACTCTCCCAAGAACAGTCTTTAAGTGGAAGAAATTCAGTCCGAAAAAAAAGTACATACAAACTGTAAATAAAAAGCCACACAAAGCATACTGCAGCAATTAACTGGACAGGGCAGGATAAGAAATTGCAGACTTCAAAGGCCAACAAAACACACACAGCTGGGAAGACGCCAGGAACCCAGATAAGCCTCGACAATCCCAGATAATTCACGATTTGCTCTCAACAGTTTGCTGTGCGCAACTTCCCTTTTTAAACACTGTGTTCTCAGCTGCAGCTAATGAAGGGAATCAGGGCCTTTTCCTTCCCTGTAAGCCATGCAACTCATGTTGCTCACTTCTCCGTTCCTCCCTGTATGCCCTAGGATGAAGAGGGGGTGGGCCTGGGTCTTCCTCTGAACTCCTTCTGCCTTGCTCTACTTCTCCCCTGCTCTGCCCAGCCGGACTTTGCCCTTCGCCCACTCCCTGTCAGCTGCTCAGCCTCCCCCTCCGAATCAAATTCTGACAAGGGTATGACACCTATGCTGTAGGCAAAAGCATCAGGCCATTGCAGTCTAGCGATCTTTAAATTTGTCTTACATGTGCATTCATTTATCAGCATTTAATTGAGTTTTTTTGTTCATTTGGGAAGCTCAGCAAATCCTGGAAAGTCCACTAATGCAATGATAATTTGTAATATTCTTACAAGTAAAGATATCATTGTAATGTTTGCTGCCATTGTAAATATTCCTAAGTACAATTGGTGTTTTTTTTAAAAAAGTTGCAAGCTGACATGAATAGTTATCCTGAAAACACAGTTCATCCTCAACTTATGACCATTTCATTTAATGGTCATTTGCAGTTGTGATGGCACTGAAAAAAGTGACACACAGCAAGTCGTCACATTTAGGACTGTTGTAGTGTCCCTGTGATTGAGCGATAAAAATTTGGGCACCCGGGAACTAGCATATATTTCCAATGATTGCAGTATCCAGGGTCACATGGTCACTATTTATGACTTCCAGACGGAATGTTTCCAGAAACAAAATCAATGGGGAAAGCTGGATTCACCTAACAACTGTGTGATCTGCTTAATGACCACTGCAAAAGGGGTGGTCAAAAAATCAAGTGTTACTCGCTTGAATAACCATATTGCTAAGCGACAGACATTCCAATCCCAATCTGGGTCATAAATCAAAGATTATCAGAATTTCTAAGCCGTGTTGTCATAGCCCTGAGAGGAGAAATCATCTACTCATTAAAATGAGGAATGCTGGAGGTATGCAGGAAACGATCTCTACAGGCAAATGGCTGCCAATAGAAGGAAAAAATGCTGTTCTGTTGAACACCAACGCAGAAAGTCAGTTTTTCATTCCTCTCCTTCCTGTGATCTAAAAAAAATGATGGATTGGTTGATTGGCATTCCAAGGCCCGGAGTAGATGATCTGTATCTTCCGATGATTAACGGGAGGTTTTGCTCTGTGGAATCCTTTGATATCTGATCCCGCAAATGGAAAGCTAAAGATTTTCAGGAGCCTTGAATCCACACACACACACACACACACACACACACACACACACACACACACCCAACAACAACAGCTGCTGGAATTCTCCATTCACAAATCTTTTAGGGCCTTTTAATTTAATAATTTTTTTTTTATACGGTGGTGGTTTTCTTCTGTTACACCGCTTAAACATCTTTCACCTGAGTGGCCTTTTCTGTCTCTTGTTGAAGTTCTGGGACTATCGACAACCCCGAAAATACCTCAACATTTTGGCCTGTCAAGTTCCAGTCTGGAAAGCCAGATATACGGTAAGGAGAGCCGCCGTGGAGCCCAGCTGAGCAGAAAGGCTGGCTGCGCCTCTTGCTCGCCCAAGGGGCGCTGGAGGGACTGATGGCCAGTGGCCAGGACTGAAGAGAACCAACTACGTGAACCGCAGTGGGGCAGTGGTTAGAATGCAGGATTGCAGGCTAATTCTGCTGACTGCCAGCAGTTCGATCCTGAGCCGCTTAAGGTTGACTCAGCCTTTCATCCTTCCAAGGTGGGTAAATGGGGACCCAAATTGTTGGGGGCAACAGGCTGACTCTGTAAACCACATAGAGAGGGATGTAAAAGCATTGTAAAGTGGTATATAAGTCTAAGTGCTATCGCTACATGTTTTTTGGCCAGGAGCTACTTTTGCTGTGGGGAAGTTAGCAATTACATGGTGACTTCACTGGAAGCGGAAGGGTGGAGGTACGGATAATCAGAGTTGGAAGGGACCTTGTAGGTCATCTAGTCCAACTCCCCGCCCAAGCAGGAGACCCTACACCATTTCTGACAAATGGCAGTCCAGTCTCTTCTTGAAAGTCTCAAATGATGGCGCTCCCACAACTTCCGAGGGCAAGCTGTTCCATTGGTTGATTGTTCTCACGGTCAGAAAATTCCTCCTTATTTCCAGGTTGATTCTCTCCTTGTTCAGTTTCCATCCATTATTCCTTGTCTGGCCAACAGGAGTTTTAGAAAATAGCTTGACCCCTTCCTCCTCTCTGGGGCAGCCCCTCAAATATTGGAAGACTGCTTTCATGTCTCCCCTGCTCCTTCTCTTCACTAGACTAGCCAAGCCCAGTTCCTGCAACCGTTCGTTGTATGTTTTAGCCTCCAGTCCCCTAATCATCCTGGTTGCTCTTCTCTGCACTTTTTCTAGAGTCTCAACATCTTTTTTATAATGTGGTGACCAAAACTGGATGCAGTACTCTAGGTGTGGTCTTACTAAGGCTTTATAGAATGGTATTAATACTTCCCTTGATCTTGATTGTATCCCTCTGTTAATGCAACTTAGGACTGCATTGGCTTTTTTGGCGGCGGCTGCACATGGCTGGCTCCTATTTGGCTGGTTGTCCATTAAGACTCCAAGATCCCTCTCACAGTTACTGCTATTGAGCCTGGTTTCCCCCAGTCTATATGTGTCCTTTTGGTTTTTCTTGCCTAAGTGTAGGACTTTACTTTTCTCTACATTGGATTTCATTTTGTTAGATATGGCCCAGTGTTCTAGTCTGTCAAGATCCATCTGGATCTTGAGCCTATCTTATTGGGTGTTAGCTATTCCTGCCAACTTAGTATCATCTGTAAATTTGGCAAGTTCCCCTTCTATTCCCTCATATAAGTCATTGATGAAGATATTGAAGATTACTGGGCCTAAGACAGAACCTTGTGGCACCCTACTGCTTACATCCCTCCATGTAGACTTAGACCCATTAAGGACTACTCGTTGAGTACGGTTTGCCAGCTAGTTGCGAGTCCATCTAGTGGTGGTGCTATCTATTCCACTTTTTTCTAGCTTACTAGGAAGTAGGTTGTGGTCTACTTTGTCAAATGCCTTGCTGAAATCTAAATATATTATGTCCACAGTATTTTGCTGGTCTACTAATTTAGTCACTGTGTTGAAGAATGAAATAAGATTGGTTTGGCATGATCTGTTCTTAACAAACCTGTGCTGACTGCTAGTTATTACTTTACTTGTTTCTAGATGTTGGCAGATCTGTTTTTTTATTATCTTTTCCAATATCTTCCCGGGTATTGATATTAGATGGTTGGTCTGTAGTTTCCTGAGTCTATTTCCCCCCCCCCCTTTTTTTTTTTTAAGATGGGAACCACATCAGCTCTTTTCCAGTCCTCTGGTAGTTTCCTGGTGCTCCAGGATTTTTGAAAGATATGGTGCAGCGGTTCTGAGATGACCTCTGCCAGCTCCTTTAAAACTCTGGGATGTAATCCATCAGGCCGCGGTGATTTGTTTTCTTCAAGATCAGACAGGTGTTCTCTTACTATTTTTTAACTTATTTTAACTTTTATTTCTGGTCTGTCTTTTACCGGTGTTTTTGGTGGGTTGAGCTATAGTTTCTTTTTGCGTGAAAACGGATGCAAGAATGAGTTAAGCAGTTCTGCTTTCTCTCTGTTGCCTGTTAGTTCCTTGCCATCTTCTCTCTTTAGTGGACCGACTGTTTCCTTAATTTTTTCTTGTTATTTATATGTTGGATGAAACCTTTTTTTATTATCTTTGACTTTTGTTGTAAGTCTTTGTTCGTTCTGAGCCTTTGCTATCCTGACTTTGTCATTGCAGATTTTGGCTATCTGCTGATATTCTGCCTTAGTTGTATGTCCTTCTTTCCATTTTTTGTACTTGTCCTTTTTTTCTTTCAATTTGCCAGAAAGAACTTTGTACAGCCATGCTGGTTTCTTCTTGCATTTCTTGTTTTTCTTTCTCAGTGGTATTGTGCTTGTCTGGGCTTCTATGATCATACTTTTTAGAGTTTCCCAAGATTCTTGAGTTGTTTTCCCCTTTAGGATTTTCATCCATGGAATCTTTCCCAAGTTCTCTCTGCGTTTATTGAAATCAGCTCTTTTAAAATCCAAGACTCTGGTGTCATTATGTTCTGTTGCTTGTTTGTGTGTTCTGTTGAATTCTAGTATGACATGGTCACTCTCACCCAAGGTTCCTGCAGTTTCAACTCCCTCTATCACTTCTTCTCTGTTTGTAAGAATTAAGTCCAGTATGGCTGTCCCTCTAGTTTCACCCTCTAACTTTTGGACAACAACGTTGTCAACTAGGTTAGTTAGGAACGTATTTGATTTCCCACTTGGTGCAGAATTAGTTTTCCAATTGATATCAGGATAATTGAAGTCTCCTATTACTGTTGTTGTGTGTTTCCTGCATATGTTTGTTAGTTGGCTGGCAAAAGGGACATTTATTTTTTCTGCTTGATTGGGTGGCCTATAATATACACCTATGGCCATGTCATTCTTTTTTTCTTTTATCTTGACCCATATGCATTCTAGGAGGTTTTCATCTTTGGTTTCAGGTTTGGGCTCCATCTGTTTTACTTTTGAGGTGTTTGATGGGGTGGGGGGTGTTTAAAATTAAGTTTTTTGAGGCTGCTAGTGGCATTTACTTTATTTGTAGACTTTTTTTTTTCAAAAAAAAACAACTACTCACGGTTGCCTTTGGGTGGCTTCTATTAAATTTTGGTGGTGTGATCTGTGGCATGTTCTAGGAGCTGCAAAGAGTTACCTGTGTTCCCAGGTGGTTCCCATGGCCTAATCTCTGCTTGGGGGAAAGACGGCAGCTCACAGTAGAACACCCACATTCACACAATCCTTCCCCTACCCAGCACCGGAAGTTCATTCTCCTGGTAAGGTTGGGAAAGACACAGTTTGGCCCGAAACCTGTTGTCAGTTGATGTACCTCCAACTGTGTGTTTAACTGCATTTCCTGTCATCCTTGGTTGCCCTGGAGAAGGAAGCTGCAGTCCAGATCTGGGAGATACTACTTTAAAGGCTTGCACAGACAGTGCCAAGCTAAACAAACCGAAATATTTGATGGGCACGGGTGGCTGCTTCCACTATTCCTTGGCTGGGATAAGCTGGCAATGCCGGGCAGGGGAAGCCTTAAATCTAGTTGCGTTGTCTTCTGGGACCGTGTCTCTTCTTTGTGTTCCTCTGGGCAAGAAAGGTCTACAACAGGTACATCATGGTGATAAGAGATGCCCACTAATGTGATCTCCAGTGTTGCTTGCTATTATGTTCACCATTACTCTACACACATGTTTTGCCTTAAACTTTATAAGCTTCAACCTCTGCCTGCTAAAACCAAAGGTAGAATTGTAACTCAGGGACACTCCCAGTGTTCTGACCCAAACTTTGTTCCAAGGAAACAAACACCAAACAGAGGTAACAGCAAAACCTTTTAATGATTCTTTACGAATTCCGTTCCTTCCCGGTAAAAAGGCTGTTTCAGACTAATTGTCTTTAATAAGAACGAGCCTTGCCAAGGTTGTGCAAGGCTGCCAAGAACACCAGATAAAATTACTAAGAAATATTTCAAACAGAAAGAGACTCCAAACATCAACCAAAATATTCCGAACGTCTACAAGGTTTGAGTGCAAAAATTTCTTTGCTTCCTGCAAAGAACTCCAGTTTCTCAGCTGGCTTTTCTCTCTTAAGGGAGGAGCCATTACCTTGCAGCCTTACTCCCGAGTCGCCCGTGCTGTTGTAGCTGCTCTTTCCTATGAGCAATCCTGCGCGCATGCGAACTTGGCACAGGCTCCTCGGGAACCTCCTCATTGCCGCTTCCAGCCCCCACAATCTCCAAAGGCAGCACTCCACTGCCTGATGGTCCTGGCCCCATCCCTGCATCACACGCACAGGCCCCTCGGCTGAGTCCTCGCTCTCCGAGACCTCAGCCGTCGGCACCTGCTGCAGGCAAACCACAACACCCAGCTACGGAGAAGGAGATTGAGGGCGCAAAGGAAAGAATTGTGGAGGAAACCCATAGCCTGCTTTAATTACTGCCCACTTACCGTGAGAGGTTAGGAAGCTTGTAAACACACATCATTCTGCAGGATCCAATCTGTGTCGGTCAGCAGGACCGGAGGTTTTGTTTTCCGAGCTTTCGGACTCATGCTGAAGCCCACCCTCAGGGAACTTCTCTGCGTGCTTTGTGCTGTTCTGTGTGTGGTATGCCACTAAGCACCCAGATAAGTTTCCTGTGGATGGGCTCTAGCATGTGCCTGAAAGACAAAACCTCAAATTGGATCCTGCAGTGTTTTCCTGGGCCTGGATATTCGCCTACCACACTATTCTCCCCAGCGGTCCTGTACAACTGTAGACCTCCTGGAAAAAGGAGAAGGAGGCGAACCATTAACCCCCCTTCTTTCCCCTTCCTAGCCTTTTAGCAATGGGCTGGTGACGGTGATGGTGCCGCAGCTTCGAAGAGAGAACAGCCTCCTCCTTTGGGATGTGTGCGATCTCAACACACCAGTTCACACCTTTGTGGGGCATGACGATGTTGTGCTAGAATTCCAGTGGAGGAAACAGAAGGAAGGTGTGTAACTGGGGATGGGGTGAGGGGGGGGCGTCCTCTCTCCTTATTATTGGAACAGTGAACTCAGCTGAACAGATTCCCACTCTATATATAGTTATTTTCTTTTCTTTTTAATTTTAAACCTTTATTGAAATTTAAACATTAAAAAAACAAATCTATAAAAAATAGGTTTGTACAATTCACCATCAATCTTTGACAGTACAAAAATCTTAACTATATACATTTTCAGATAATTATACACACAGAGAGAGATACATACATATATATACACACACAGACACAAAGTTTATATCTTATTCTAATCTATCTGTTTCATATTCCTGCTATCTATCCATTGATACCAGTTATCCCAAGTTGAATAATATTCCGAGTCTTCCTTATTGTTTAATTCTACAGTAAGTTTGTCCATTTCTGCACAGTCAAAATTTTTACAGATTACTAAACAGTCTGTCGGTATAGTGGCCATTTTCCAAGATTGTGCGAGTGCAATTCTTGATGCTGTATATAGTTATTTTCATCCCATATTGTTTTTATTCAATGTGACCCATCCCACTTGAGTTCGTTAGTGAAGAAAGGCTCCTAGCCCATTATTTTCCATTGTTTTTGCTGAAAACAAAAGTGGTTACAGAAGTAGCAACGCCGAATCTGCCAGTCTGCACGCGCAAAGGATACAATCACCTTTCCCTTTCTCCTCTGGCCAAGCCCTGTTATCGATCAATGTCCAATTAAAATGTTTTCATGTTGTTTAGGGAACAGACCCTCAGTGCAAACAGCTTTGTTTCCACTTAAATCAAGAAAACATTTGGAGCCACAGTGGCACAGTGGTTACAATGCAGGATTGCAAGCTAATTCTGCTGACTGCCAGCAGTTCAATCCTGACTGGCTCAAGGTTGACTCAGCCTTCCGTCCTTCCGAGGTCGGTAAAACGAGGACCCAGACTGTTGGGAGCAATAGGCTGACTCTGTAAACCACGTAGAGAGATCTGGAAAGCACTGGGAAGCAGTATATAAATCTAAGTACTATTGCTTCCTTCCTTCCTTCCTTCCTTCCTTCCTTCCTTCCTTCCTTCCTTCCTGTCATAGTGGCACAGTGGTTAGAATGCAGCAAGGTTGATTCAGCCTTCTGTCCTTCCAAGGTGGGTAAAATGAGGACCCAGATTGTTGGGAGCAAGAGGCTGACTCTGTCAACCGCTTAGAGAGACCTGGAAAGCACTGGGAAGCGGTATATAAGTCTAAGTACTTTTGGCACTGCTGTTAGCCAGTCCTTTTCTCTCTGAGGCTTAGGGCACATTGAAAGGCCCTCCCTGTGTAGGTTCCTTCACTCCAAGGCTAAAAGGTGGGAGATTTGTGCAACATTATGTACACAAATATATTGCTGACTCTTTTTTTCCTGGTTCATTTTCTATAGATTCTGACTTTTTCCTGCCTTTGAATTCAAAAGCAGGCCTACATAGTGTATGACAGGCATTTCCTCTCTTCCTTTAAGGGTCAAAGGACTACCAGCTGGTCACCTGGTCTCGAGACCAGACCCTTCGGATGTGGCGAGTGGATTGTCAGCTACAGCGGGTAAGTCTTAAGGATTCGGAATTCTTTCCTGGCCCCGGCTTGAAAATATAAGAGCCCTGTCCATGCAACTTGCCTGGGCTCCTCTTTCCCACTGTAGGGGTCTGGCAGGTTTCTTCTTGGGGTTTCCTATATATTTCCATAAATGTGTTTTCCCTACGGTTGATTTACGGCGGATTCAGAGACAAGTAACTGGGGAGGGCCAGACCTCTGCAGTGGAAAACTCTTTATCATTCTGGAAGAGAATGAAAGGAAGGCACCTGTGGAAGATGGCTGTATAGCAGGGGTGTCAAACTCAAGCCGGGGTGCTTAGACCTGGCCTGCTGCCCCACCCTGAAAACAGCGAAGAACTGGCCTGTGGTTTGTCTGCCAGCGAAAATGCAGCCTCAATGAGTGACGTTGAGCTGGCCACGCTCACCCTTGCCACGTCCCGTCCCCCCACACCTCTCGAGGTCAAACACAACCCTGATGCAGCCCTCAATGAAATTGAGTTTGACACCCCTGCTGTATAGCGTTGTTGGACAACGTCCTTATCCTCCTCTGTAGTGTATTGGCTTTGCGTCCTGGTCACAGTGAAGAGGACAAATTGATGGCCAAACTTAGCACGAAGGTTTTGAGAACGTTAGATAGGCAACTGTGGTCATTAACCTGAAAGACAGGCAAATGAGAAAGGAGGCAGCCAACAAATGGAACGTTTGGAGCAAGTGGCCAGTTTTAAGTTTCTGGGTGTTACCCTAAAAGAGGACCTGACCTGGGGTGCCCACTTTGCAGCCCCGGTCGAAAGGGCCCAGCAGAGATTATACGACCTGAGACTTCTCAGGAAACAACAACTGAATAAGAAACTGCTGGTGACCTTCTCCCGCTGCACCATAGAGAGCGTCTTAACTTACTGCACCTCTGTAGGTTTTGCCAATTGCACAGGGGCAGAGAGGACAGCACTCCAGAGGGTTAATGTCATTGCCCAGAGGATCATGGGTTGCCCTCTCCCCTCTTTGGAAGAGCTTTGTAGCTCCCGCTGCCTTAAGAAAGTTCAAAACATCCTCAAAGATCCATCTCATCCTGGGAACCCCCTTTTTTTGAACTATGACCATCTGGCAGACGGTACAGAATAATAAAAACAAGGACAAATAGGCTGAAAAACAGCTTCTATCCCAGGGCAGTAACCATATTGAATTCTACTGTATAGTACATTGAAGATGGTATTTAATTTCGTTGTACGATGTACAATGACAATAAACTAAACTAAACTAAACTAAACTAAACTAAACTAAACTAAACCAGTATTGTGATGCTGCGGAGCAATTCATCAGCTGACAAAGAGGTAGATGCAGCTTCATCCCAGTAGAGCAGTAGAAAGAGGCAGCCCTAGAGATAACCTTGGGGAAAATATTCAGAGGCTGTTACACAGAAGCAAGGCTAGAGGGCTGGGAAAGGAGATCGGAGCAGAGATCAGGCCGCATCTCTCCTGACTCTGGGGTACATCAGGAGGGGAGGAAAAAAGAAGCAGACTTACAAAGATCCTGAGCCTGTCTCAAAACTTAGTTTTAGACTTCTTGTCAAGTCTGTTTCCTGTTCTGGATCGACTCAAAGGGGTGAGAGTACAGGGAGTCCTAGACCAAAGGCCTCCAAACTTGGCAACTTTAAGACTTGTGGACTTCAACTCCCAGAATTCCTCAGCCAGCGATGTTATGCTGGCTGGAGAATTCTGGGAGTTGAAGCCCACAAGTCTTAAAGTTGCCAAGATGGGGACCCCTGTCCTAGACTTACGACCACAATCGAGGCCAAAATTCCTGTTAAGCGAGTTTTGCCCCGTTTTACAACTTTTCAAGGCGTTGTTAAGTGAATCACTGCCCTTGTTAAATTGGGAACATGATTGCGAGAAGAGAATCACATGAGCTTGGGACACAGCCACCGTCATAAATACAAATCAGTTTACAAGCATCCTGAATTTTGATCACAAGACCCTTGGAGATGCTGCAACGGCCATAAGTGTGAAAAAGGGTCATAAGTCCCTTTTTCGGCGAGACTGTAACTTCGAACCGTCACTAAACAAACTCTACCATAAGCCACAGGACCTGCCCTTCCTTCCAGGCTGGGACCTGCCGTTTCCCCCTCCCTTGTTCGCTCACCTGGTGTTGGCTTAGCTTTGGCTCGGCTTGGCTGCACTGCGCTACCTTCACTGCCTCTTGTTCCAGTTATGCTCCAGTGACCTCTTGGAAGGGGTGGAGGAGCTGATTGATGGGATTTCCCTCCTGCCCGAGGCAGACAAGGCCCTGCCAGCCCAGGAGTCAGAGGCCCAGCAGAACTTCACCCACGGAGAGGAGGAAAGTGAGTCCTGGTATCTGTGGGGGGGGGTAAGGGGTGGTGGTAAATGATCCCTTCATTTTAGGGTGGAGTGAGAAATCTTTGGACTCCACGTGCATTTTTTTTTAAAAAAGATGGAACTTTGATCATCACTGCCCAAGATTAAAATGCATGTATTTATTTATTACATTTTCTAATTTAGTCTTTACTATTTTTAAAAACAACTCAAGGCTGCAAACATACCCAATTCTTCTCCCTCCTCCTGTTTTCCCTACAACAACATCCCTGTGAAGGCGGGCTGAGCTGGGTTCAAAGTCATCCAGCTGGCTTGCATATCTAAGGCGGGACTGGAACTCTCAGTCTCCTGGTGATTGGCCCAAAGTCACCCAGCTAATTTTCCTGCCTAAGAAGGCACTAGAACTCATCGTCTCCTAGTCTCTAGTCCAGCACCTTAACCACTACTTCAGAGTGGCTGTCTTGTAAAAGATACATTCAAATTATGCCTGACTCCTGAATGTGCCCAAGCAATTTTTATGGCAGAAGGTTGAGAACATGGCTTATTGTTGCTATATTTCAGAATTGTTGTTTTTAACTTCCTGGGTTGGCCCGTTAACTTCCCTGATGAGTCCCTGGCAAAATTATGGATAGTTTAGGATAGAATAGAATATGGAATTAGAATGCAATAGAATAAAATACAGTAGAGTACAGTAGAGTAGAGGGGGGGGGAGTGTAGAGTAGAATAGAATGAGAATAGAATAGAATAGAATAGAATAGAATAGAATAGAATAGAATAGAATAGAATAATTACTTTATTGTCACTTTGAATGTACACTAAACAGCATATATTAAAATGAAATTTCATTGCATACAGGTCTCAATATACACTACATGAACATGATAAAATAAATAAATACAAAATTATTAGTATATACCCACACAGAGAAACAATACATGTACATAGTGAGATAAACAAATCTTGCAAGTTTACCAGACGGATGGCCTAAGGCCGGGGTTGGGAAACTTGGCTCTTTTATCACTTATGGACTTCAACTCCCAGAATTCCTGATATGTCCTACATTTGTATATTAAATAGTCCCATTCAAGTCAAAAATTGATTTCCCTCACAACTGAAAAACCAGTAGGCCAGGGATGGGGAACCTTTTATGGCTCACTCAGGAATTCTGGGAGTGGAAGTCCATAAGTGATAAAAGAGCCAAGATTCCCTACCCCTGGCCTAGGGCAGGGGTCTCCAACCTTGGCAACTTTAAGCAAAGCTGGCTGGGGAATTCTGGGAGTGGAAGTCCGCCAGGTTAAAGGCGGCCAAGGTTGGAGACCCCTGGCCTAGGGATAAAGCTGATGCAGAATCTATAACCTCCTTCCAGAGGGAAACGACATAAACACCGTAAAGTGGGTCTCTAGCAATGCTGTGAGCTCTAAGGACATAGAGTTTTTAAGCAACTTCCTGAGTGAAAGGAAGTGAGCTTTTGACTTCATCCGGCCCTGTTTAGCCAGGTCAGCCTAGTGCTGCTACCTGTAAGCCTAACGTGACGATGCAAAGATTCCTTCACAATTTAGGAAGAAGCCAGTCCCGTCCACCTGGAATGTTGCTTTTTCCTCGGCCGTGTTTTGCAGAGCCTGGGCCTGCCCCCCAAACAACCCATTTCCCTTTTCCTCCCCCAGTGTTTAGGCCGCCTTCTAGGCCCAGAGCTCTCCTGCCCCGCCCAAAGACTCTCCTCTCTCTTACAGTTTTCAAAGAAGATTCCCAGAAAGCCTTCCTGGTTGGAAAGAAGCTGGACCAGCTGGGGCTGCCTCAAACCTTACAACAGGAGTTCTCTCTGATCAACGTGCAAATCCGCAACGTAAATATGGAGGTGAGAAAAGCAACTTTTATCTGGTTCCTGGATAGAACACAAGGTTTTGGAATTGCCTATTAATTCCTGGAGATCGCTCACCTTCGTCCTTCTCTTTCCTGTTTTTCTTTCGTTGTGGCTGTCGTCCTGCCACCCTCCCTTAGGGATGCGCAAAACATGTTCTGATTGGCAGCCTTGGGAGAGGTGCCGTCCTTGGTCCTCTCTGAGCTTGGTGTTTTTTTTCTTGCGGGCATTTCATTACCCAACAAGGGAACAAGATCAGCACTTGAAGAGAGTGGGGTTTACTTTCTGTTTATATACAACAGACTTGTCCCATCAGTGTTGGTGGGAGTGTTCTTGGTCATTTTTTGACTGGTCTCTTGTTGACTGATTGAGTTGGTGGTTCCTTCACTGGGGTATTGTTTGCTTCTTGATCGTTGGTCTAATATTAACCTTGGTGTTACTCTTACAAGATAAACGGAGGGCAAAGCCCACTCCCTTTTAGCATTGAAGATGTTACCAGACTGGATAAGGAAAAGTCTGCAAACAAACCACCAAGCTGCGAGAACATCAAGGCACTACACCAAGGCTCTTCAAACTTGGCAATTTTAAGACTTGTGGACTTCAATTCCCAGAATTCTTGAACTAACATGACTAGAGGAGGAATTCTGGGAGTTGAAGTCCACAAGTCTTAAAGCGGTCAAGTTTGAAGACCCCTGCACTACACCAAAAGATATTTTCCTTTCTTTTTTATTTGTTTATTTTTTTAATTTTAATTATAAGAATACAACACGGTGTAGCCGTTCCGACATTATTATACACATTTTACTTCACCATTTACAATCCTCTTGTTTGATACATTGTTTACTAATTATTCTGATCATCGTAGCTACTTATGTTCCAACCTTGCCTTTTTCTATGCAACTACGGATAGAATTTATTCCACGTTTCATAGTACTCAGATTCCCTCCCTTGTTTTTTTTAATTCTAGGCTTAACCTGTCCGATTCTGCGCAGGCCATAATTTTCCTTATTATCTCTGTATCTGGCGGTATGCTTTCCTTCTCCCAGTATGGCGCATACATTATTCCAGCTGCCGTCAACACGAATACTCTTTCTGGTATTATTCCTAGGAGAAAAAAATGCCGGCTTAAATGGAATACACTCTCCCACCATTTGTCCCACCCATGTCTGGATCAGCCTCCAATACTTTTTTGCAGCATTGCAGGTCCACCACATGTGAAAAAAATGTGCCTGATATACATCTTTGCACTTCCAACAATTTGGAGATAGGTATTTCCTTCCTTAAAGGCATCTCTGACTTCATCCTTCCAGATAACCTCTCGTCCTCCGTACCTTCGTGCGGGATCAGGTTGCCCTACCAGGGGCACTTTTGCTCTCGTCTTCCAGCCCCCGACCCTTGTAAGGAAATGCCAGCAGAAGGCAGGGTGAACCCGATGTTAGCCTCTCCTCTAACATTTCTTCCCCGCTTGGCTCTGGCAGATGGACGCGGTCAATAGGAACTGCACAGTCTCAGTGCACCTCAGCAACCACAGGGTGAAGATGCTGGTGATGTTCCCTGCACGGTATCCTAACAACGCTGCCCCCTCCTTCCAGTTTGTCAACCAGACCACAATCCCTTCCACCATGAAGGCCAAGTTGTTGAAGGTAGGTCTGCACCTAAGCAGCTTTCCTGAGAGAAGGTGGTTAGCAAGAGCTGGGGCGGGGGGGGGGGGGGGGGGGGGAGGCATCTGCCAGGGGTGTCTTATTAGAAGAGCTGCGTCGGTGCAGTGGTTAGAATGCGATACTGCAGCTAATTCTGCTGACTGCCTTCAATTTGGCCGTTCAGATCTCCCCAGGCTCCAGGTTGACTCAGCCTTGCGTCCTTCCAAGGTGGGTAAAATAAGGACCCAGATAGTTGGGGGGGAAAGGCTGAGTCTGCACATTACTTAGAGAGGGCTGTAAAGCACTGAGAAGCAGTATAAAAGTCGAAGTGCTATTGCTATTATCAACAAGCATCTGGTTTGCCTGCCTAGACATTTTATGGCCCCTGTTGAGGTAATTCCCCGTTAGGAGAATGAGCGCGTACAGGGAGACGTATTTGAGAGTAGTGTTAGAATAATACACACAGAGCAAACAGATACACTGTACAGTAAATGTAGGTTTTTACTTCCAGAAAGGTTTAAGCAAAGTCCAAAATAAGCAGTCCAAAGTCATTCACAAGTAAATCAGTCGGTTTTCATCCAGGGATAATCCAAATATCAAATTCCAGTGTCACAAACAGTTCAGTATCAGACTTACATTAAATCCAGTAATATCAGTCAATTAGAAGAAATGGAGCAACGGCAATACTTTCCAACAGAAGGAAACAGAGATGGAGATACACTCTTTTGAGATTAAGACTAAGACTAAACAACCCAGGTTTCTGGCTCCGTCTTATGGCTGTTTGAGAAACCACACCCAATTGCATGCTCTTGCATTCCCTTAAAGATATAGTGCTAAAATATTTATCCTGGTTTATATATTTCTAATGTAAATACCTGTTAGGTGACTATTCCTAACATTTTCCCCTTTTGGGTAAGATAATATATACAACCTTACATTCTAAGTCCACAGCTAGCCTTATGCTTTATAGAGCCTTGGGCCTTTGTAAAATGATCTGCTATATTGTTTTCTGACATACAGTATTCCAGCTTAATCTTACTTTGCACACATTGTCTCACATTTAAATATCTTAAATCTGTGTGTTTCGTTCTTGTTTTAACAGCAATATTTGAAGACATCTCTATTGCTGATTGGTTATCTTCGTAAATAACAATAGGATCTGTTATATTAATTCCCATATCAATTAATAATTGCTTATACAACACTAAATCTGTACATAGTAAAGACAAACATGAGAATTCAGCCTCCATTGTTGACAAACTTAGATGTTTCTGTCTGATAGATCTCCATCCAATCAATGCTTTTCCCAATAATACAGCAGTACCCGATGTAGATTTTCATGTATTTATGTCTGTAGCAAAACTTGCATCAGCATATGCAGTCAAATTCAGTTCATCTTTAGGCTCCAAATACAATGCATAGTGCATTGTTTGTTTCAGATATCTTAACACATGTTTAGCAGCTTGCCAGTGCCTTTCAGTAGGCTCAGCGTTAAATCTCGCTAATTGATTAACACTGTATGCAATATCTGGCCTTGACCAATTACTGAGATAAGATAAACTACCAATCAAGGACTGATAAATGTTCTTATCAAAAATAGGACTTTGAACATCACTATGGCTAAACTCCTGGCTCATTGGTGTTTTAGCCAGCTTACAAAGTTCCATTTTAAAACTTTTTAGTAATTGGTTATTTTTATCTGCCTGTGAGATTCTGTATCCTCCCCTAGTTCTATCTATCTTTAAACCAAGATATTGTTTGATTTCTCCTGTTTTATCTTAAATTTATTTTCCAATAGTGAAATTATCTCAGTAGCTTCTTGTTCAGTTTTGGTGATTAATGCTATATCATCAGTAAATAATAGCAATAATGAAATTACACTTCTCTTTTAAACAAACATGGATCAGCCATGTTTGCTTTCTCTTTTAAACAAACATGGATCAGCCATGCCAGCTACAAAGCCTATTTAGTCAATTCTTTGACTATACATTGGTTCCACTCATATCCTGATTGTTTCAAGCCATAAAGACTCTTTTTCAATTTCCAGCAATCATTATCAGTATTATCATTTTTAAGACCCCAAGGTTTCTTTAAATATATAGTGTGTTGCAACAGTGCATACAGATAAGCTCTCTCTACATCCAAATGATTTACAATATATTTCTCCTTAGCTGCCCACACTAATGCTGCCCTTAATGTAGTAGCCTTCAGACTAGGTGCAAGCACCTCATCATAGTCATTTGCTGTCTGATTGAACCCTTGTGCTACTAACCTGGCTTTATGGGTAACAGTCCCATCTACACCTGTCTTTAGTTTATATATCCATTTGCATCCTATAGCATGTTTACCTGGTGGTAACTTAACATTTTTGTATACCTCCAGTCTTTTTAAAGATTCCAGTTCCTTATCCATTGCTTTCTGCCAAGCAGCCTGATCCTTAGCAGGATACAGTTTTAGTTCACTATAATTACTTGGAACTGTATTCACTTGGCATACAACACTAGCCTGATATCTATCAGGTGGTCGTGTTACTTGGGTTGAACGTCTTGGTAATACAGGGCTTACTGGTGGACTCACCTGTGCCACCTGCTCCTGTTCTTCTATTTCTTCCTGTGCCTGTTCTACTACTTCCTTCTGTTCTTCCTCTTTAATGGCTGTTTGGGGTTTTCTGATTTTATCTTTAGGGACTATTTGGGTGTCAATAATAATATCATTGCTGGATTCCTGTTCCAGTTTATCCCATCCAATGTGCTCTAGAAATTTTGCACTAGCACTACAATAAACATGAGCTGTGCCTTGATCCCAAAATCTAAATGATCTTTGGTTAGCCTCATAACCGAGAAAAAATAACTTCTTAGCTCTATGTTGCCCTTTCAGTCATACTTGTGAGGGAATATGCACCCATGCTGGAGCTCCAAATGTGTGTAGGTAACTTAAATTTGGTTTTCTGCCATGCCAACGAGTGAATGGCAATTCTCCAGTTGTTGTATTTACTACATTGTTTAACACATGATTACTACACATTACGGCCTCACCCCACAGTGTTTCAGGTAAACCTGAATCAGATAACATAGTGTGAGCCATGGCTTGTAATGTTTGCCCTCTTCGTTCTATAAATGAGTTATGTTGTGGTCTGTAAGGTGCAGAGCGTTTATGCTCAACACCAGCCAATTTCAACATAGTTTGGAATCTCTTGTTAACAAACTCAGTCCCATTATCAGTTACTAAAGTAATTACTTTACTTTTCATTTTTCTCTCAGCAAACCTTAGCCAGTTAAAGAAATGTTGGAATGTTTCTGTTTTGTTTTTCATAAGATAGCAGAAACCATATCGTGAGTAATGGTCCATAATACTCAAAATATAACAGGCACCTCCTAAACCTGGTTTCTTAGGACCAATTATGTTTGCTGGAGTAACCTTACTCTTTTCTTGACTACAAGCATTACAGTGTAAATACTTGATACAAGGTTTCAATTTTATTCCCTCTGACAATTCAACAGTTTGTTTGAACATTTTGAAATTAATGTGCCCTAGAGGTCTATGTAGTAAATGTATACATTCATCATGTGGCTTAACATTGTTATAAACTGAGTTAGCCATTTTCAGCTGATCATCATGTATTACAGATAAATCATTCTTTAAAGTAGCAGTAACACTTTTACCCTCTTTCTCTATTATACACTTATCTCCCCTAAAGGTTACTACATAACCAATATTAACTAAACCCTTACTGATAATAAATTAAATTTCAGATTAGGTACATATAACATAGTTAAATGTTCGTTTATACAAGAACAATATGCAGTACCTTCACCTGATGCTTTAATCTTCCATCCATTTGCCAATGATACATGTTGTTTACTTGTGGACATCTTTACAAACCTGTGTCTATCCTTAGTAATGCATTGTGATGCTCCACTATCAACAACCCACAAATCATTGTTTACAGTTGAATTGCTAGACATAGCTAAACTAACATTCTTCTTGGCCTTCTGGTGTTTGCCAGTATTCTGTTGTTTTCCCTTCTTACAAAATTTAGCTATATGTCCTCTAGCCCCACAAGAAAAACATTTCCTAACAGTATAGGCAGTTGAAGATAAATCCTCTACTTGTGATTGTTCCTTCCTCAGTTGGTCCCTATCCAGCCATCTTCTTGCTTCTTTTAGCAACCTTCCAGTTATGTCAGTCAATGTCAGTTTATCTCTGGGCAGGACTTCCAGTGAAGATACATAATCATCATAACTTTCATCCAATGAGGAAAGAATGATATAAACTTGATGCAGCTCTGAAAATATCAGTTCTTTTTCATGTAGCTCCTGAAAAGTTCTTTTCATGAAGTTTAAATGAGCTAACATATCTCCACCTTTTAGAAGACGTGCTCTGAACAGTTTATGTGTAAGATGTATGCGTGCACCTACACTGTCACGAACATAAATCCTCTTCAAATTCTCCCAACACTTAGCAGCAGACTCTTCTCCACGAATATGGACTAGCTGCTGGTCACTCAGTGTTAGTCCAATTATACAAAGAGCTTGTTCATTGTTTTGTTTAAAGTCAGCAAGTTTCTTGGCATCATCCTCATTTTCTGGATCCCAAGCATTTACATCCGGTGGGTCTTGAACTACATTCCATAAACCTTCTTTACGCAGAAGTAGACTGTACTTCATAGACCAGGAAACATAGTTTGTTCCATCCAACTGGGTTATCAGTGATAGACTTGTTGAAGTGACTTGTGTCATCTTTACCAGGATAATAAACCACAATTAAACAGTAAACAGCTGTCTGTATACAGTACTGTGCATTCACACTAACTCTCAGTTATCTGAGCCTGGTATGGCCTGGGCCCATAACCCATGTTGAGGTAATTCCCCGTTAGGAGAATTAGCGCACACAGGGAGACGTATTTGAGAGTAGTGTTGGAATAATACACACAGAGCAAACAGATACACTGTACAGTAAATGTAGGTTTTTACTTCCAGAAAGGTTTAAGCAAAGTCCAAAATAAGCAGTCCAAAGTCATTCACAAGTAAATCAGTCGGTTTTCATCCAGGGATAATCCAAATATCAAATTCCAGTGTCACAAACAGTTCAGTATCAGACTTACATTAAATCCAGTAATATCAGTCAATTAGAAGAAATGGAGCAACAGTAATACTTTCCAACAGAAGGAAACAGAGATGGAGACACACTCTCTTTTGAGATTAAGACTAAGACTAAACAACCCAGGTTTCTGGCTCCATTTTAGGACTGTTTGAGAAACCACACCCAATTGCATGCTCTTGCATTCCCTTAAAGATATAGTACTAAAATGTTTATCCTGGTTTATATATTTCTAACCCAAATACCTGTTAGGTGACTTATATTCCTAACAGCCCCCAAGCCACATTGGGCTGTTTGGGTGTCCCTGTCAGCCCGCGTGGATTGCTTTCATTTTGAAGATGACTGCTATTTTTTTTTTTCAATTTACATATATGTGTGTGCATGCCTACACATCTTCCCACTTTGGTTCAGCCTCTCACAACAGTCCCATTTTCCCATCTGTTTGTCTGCCGATTGACTGATTGGTTGATTGAATGAATTTATAGGCTGCCCATCTTGTAGTGAACGACTCTGTGAACAGCTCCACATCAGTTCCAGTTTCTTGCCTGCCTGCGTATCAATAAATCTATCGACCAATCATCTACCTACCTACCTACTTATCCATCATCCATCCATATTTATCTATCTATCTACCTACCCATCCATCCATCCATTTATCTATCATCTATCTAATTTATATGCTGCCCATCTTGTAGTGAATGGCAAATCCCTGTCAAAATAAAATATAGTTAAAAGATGGGGAGGAAGGGAACAGGATGTTGCGGGGGGGGAGAGGTGGGATTGCCTCTTTATTCAACAACTTCCATCTCCATTGTGATTCTCCACCACTAAAGCCCCTGGCCATCCAGCAGAGCCAGGTTTTCAGGCTTCTGCGGAGGGACAGAAGGATGGGAGCCAATCTCACCTCGGGGGGCAAGGTGTTCCAAAGGGCAGGAGCCACAGCAGAGAAGGCCCTTCTTCTGAACCCGCCGGCCGGAGTTCCTTACTGATGGGAGCTGCAGCAGGCCTCCTCATGTCGCCCTTTGGGGAAATTAATGGCTTGGAATTCTGCAGTGCAGGCTCGGAAAACAATTCAAGCCACATCTGGGATCTCTTTCAGATCTTGAAGGACACTTCCATGCAGAAAGTGAAACGCAACCAGTGCTGCCTGGAGCCATGTCTACGCCAGCTGGTCTCCTGCCTGGAGTCTGTTGTGGTAGGAAATATGCGCCCCAAAATGTGCTCTGCCTGTATCAATCCGATTGCCATCCCTGGTGGAGAAATTTAACTCTGGCCCTGGAAAAGTGGAAAGCATTAAGGACCTTGTGGTTCTTAAAAGGGCATGGAAGGTTCTGGACAGGCTAGGGGAGTCCTCAATTTAGGACTAGTTGCTTAGCACTGTTTAAAGCAGGGGCATCCACTCTTGGCCACGTTAAGACTTTAACACCTGTGGACTTAAACTCCTAGAATTCCCCACCCTCCTAAAGGTACTTATGGCTACATTTTGAAGTTATGGTGTATGCATGCTTGCAATTTGAGCTGCTTGTCCACCCTGCTGTCTCTTCTTTCCAGCCCACAGCTTTGTCCAAAGAGTAGGGCAAGACAAAGTTTGTCTCTCCTGATCAGAGTTAAAGACTCTTTTCTGGTAGAAGGAACATTAAAAATTATTCTGCTTCTTAAGTGCAACAGAAGTCAGGCCATTTGTTTCCTAAAAGAGTTGCATTTCTCTTTGTTTAGCCCCCGAAGGCCTGCATAACAAAAGTGCTTAAGCTTGTATGGGCTTATATCTTTGGCAGGAGTAGGAAATATTTCCGGGTACCCAGAATAAATGTGTTAAACCTCACAAAGGCTTGACTCTTGTCTTCAAATGGTTATTTGGAAGGAGCGGGAAGTACCAGTCCAACACACCACATGACATCATAATTATTTAGAATAGAATAGAATAAAATAACAGGGTTGGAAGGGACCTTAGAGGTCTTCAAGTCCAACCTCCTGCTTAGGCAGGAAACCCGATACCAAGTGATTGGCCCAAGTCAATCAACCGGCTTTCGTGGCTAAGGGGGGGAACTAGAACTCACTGTCTCCTGGCGATGAAATTAAAGACAGCTTGATGGCTTTCATGGCTAAGGCAGGACTAGAACTTATTGTCTCCTGACTTCTAGGCTGATGCTTTAAGCACTAGATCAAACCGGCTCTCAAATGTTGTGTTCCGGATTGTGGAGGTGCAGATAGGGAGATAGGGAGTCATACATAACCCACACGCCTGCCCATTCCTGGCTCGATATCCAGGGAGGCCTTTATGAGAAGGGGTTGCTGTTAAGTGGGGGGGGGGGAGTCCCCCGAGTGTCTTAATTCCATGTCTTTTCAGAACCAGGAAGACAGCTCCTCCAGCGACCCCTATGCACTCCCAAATTCCGTAACGCCGCCTTTGCCGACCTTTCCAAGGGTCTCCAATGCCTACGGCTCCTATCAGGATTCCAATATTCCGTTTCCACGAACCTCTGGAGCGAGGTTCTGTGGGGCAGGTGAGTTGAATCTTCACTCTAGGAAGATGGAAAAAAAGGAGGGCGGTGGCTGGAAGTCCTGTCTCACCTGTTCCATCAGAAAGAGGGAGCTGTCCGTTGCTGGTTTGTTACAGCTTCTACACAACCAGCAATTGCTCTAAAGCTACAAGTTCAGGAATCCAGGAACTTGCCTTCTTCCACAAAATAAAGGCATTCCTGAGTCAGCCTGAATTCTGATTAATGCATCTTGTAATTTCTTTGGCAGTCGTACAGAAATAGCAATAACGCCTAGACTTATATACCCCTTTAAAGTGTTTTACTGCATTCTCTAAGCAGTTTATAGAGCCAGCCTATCACCCTCAACAATCTGAGCCCTCATTTTACCGACCTTGGAAGGATGGAAGGCTGAGTCAACCTTGAGCCGGTGGGACTTGAACTGCTGGCAGTCGGCAGAATTAGCCTGCAATACTGCAATCTAACTACTGTGATACTCCATCATTTTCCAGAGTATTCTCCCCCCAGTCTGATATCAACTCCGGGATTCCCAGGTCATACAGACCTCCTCCAACTCTGCTTATGTTTGGAGATACTACATGCCTTTTTCTAAAGGCAATCCTCGACTTAACGACTGAACGTAGCAATCATTTGAAGTTTCAGTAGACACCCCTCCCCTTCCAAAAGGATTTATGACCCGGTTTCAAGTTCCAACATTCCCCCTTCCCCCATAGTCACACGATCATATTCTGGGCACTCAGCCACTGTCCCTAATTTGTAGTGTCCTACAGACAAATGACAGTGATTTACAATGGTTTTGCTGGAAACTGACATTTACTTCCAATTCTGGCAAAAACCAGCACAGAGCAAACAATGGGTGTGTTGCGTTGGCTTAACAGCCTCCACAAAAAAGCAACATAAACCCGAGGTCCAATTTACTTTACAGTGGTCATGATGTACAACCGTAATTGCCAGGCTCAATTACTGTTACAAGAACTACCTTTACTGTTGATGAACAAATGTGGTTCCTTTAAAATAATAAATGAATCATAAAATTTGTGCATGGAATAACGGCTGTTGGGTCTCTCTTTCCATTTGAGGAAAGCTTCTCCAGTGTAGGTTTCTCCTGATTATTTCAGGGTACCTGGTCTACTTCACCAGACCAATGACGATGCACCGTACGGTCTCGCCGACTGAACCAACACCCCGGTAAGCATCAAGCATTGGCAGTCGGTGGCCTTCACAGACCTTCCCAGCTTTAAGAAGACAGAACTGACTTCAGTGAAAGAGTCTGGTTGCATCTTTTCCAACCAACCAATTTAATTAAAAGGCACGAGCATTCGTGAGCTGCGGCTCACAAAAGCTTATGATTTTTAATTAAATTGGTTCATTGGAGGGAGGAAAATGCGACCGGACTTGCAACCCTGTCAAAATTCCCTCTGGCAATGTGTGAAATCCAATCCCTTTGATTGCCTGTGTAGTCATAAGCTTTTGCATGGAAGAAGATAAAATAGATAAGTTAAACTTCAACCCGTTAATAACAACTTGCCTCCAGAAGTTGTCAATGCTCCCAACGCTAGAAGTTTTTAAGAAGAGATTGCATAACCACTTGTCTGAAATGGCATAGGGTTTCCTGCCTAAGCAGAGCGTTGGACTAGAAGACCTCCAAGGTCTCTTCCAACTCCGTTGTTCTATTCTATATTCTATTCCTGTCCTGTCCTGTCCTAGTCTTCCATTTTATCCTAGCCTAGCCTGTTCTAATAAAGACTATTCAACACAAACAGGGATTCACAGTCAGTTGCCTGGCCTTCAAACAATTGGTGCATAACTATAAGACTGCCATTGCAAAAGCAGCCATGTGTTGGGAAATTTGACACAGCTGTGGAAAACCACTCCATTCTTACTAGAAATACCCTAAGGAATTTTTCTTCCCTTTGTCAATAATATTTTCCTGCACTCGGGACTAGGCAAAGAGTGATATGGGGACAGCTAGTTCTCGACTTACAACCGGCTGTTTAGCAACTGTTCAGAGTTACAGCAGACCTCCCAAGGGCTTCTCATGACTCAGATTCGAATTTTCGATGGCCAGTCCTCCCCCAGTCCTATGGTTGCCTTCGGGGCACTCGGCAAGCAACCTGCCAATGTAGGGCTGTTTGCAGCGTCCTGCGTTCACAAGACCATGATTGCCCAACAATTACTGGGACCGCCATAAAAATGATTGCAAAATCAGTCACGCCCGCATAGTAATCCATGTAGCAACTAGCATAACTTAGGACCATAATTCTGGGCTCAGTTAGGGTTGTAAGTCAAGGACTACCTGTGATGGACAAGTCTTCAGCGTGAGAATAGCCACAAAAGAGAACAGGGCTGGTGGCTTTAATGGGATAGTATCTTCCGGCCATCACAGCTATTAGTCTAGTTGGAATAGAATAGGAATGGAAATAGAAATGGCTGGAAGGGCTCTGGGGGTCTTCTAGCCCAGCTCCTCACTCAAGCAGGAGAACCTCTACCATGGAGACCGACTCTAATCCCATGGAGGATCTCAGCGTGGGGAAGGCTGAAATGCTCTGTCAAGGAAAGTGGACATCCACGCCTGAATGTTTGCGGCATTCTGCGCATTCAGGACGCTTCAGAGCTCTTTGCTGCAAAGAAGGTGCATCTGGCTGGAGAATGACCAGAACTTCTTCCCTTCTGTACAGATCCTTGTCAGCGCTCTCGGCCTACCACAGCGGCCTCATCACGCCCATGAAGATCCGTGCAGAGAGCCCTGCCAATCTGCGGTTGTATGGTGGGAGTCCCACGCGTAGTGAAAAGGAGCAGGTCTCCATCAGTTCCTTCTACTACAAGGAGAGGGTAAGCCCACAGCCGATGAAACTCCTTGCCCCGTGATCTCAAAGCCTGCTGTAATCCTCACTCTTGGCAGCTCCTGGCCAGCTGCTTCCCCTGTGATCCAGAAGGTGTCAACTAAAAAGATACTCCTTTGGTCTTTTTAGATTGCAGAAAAGGGGACTGGGGTGGTGGTGGGGGAACAAGGCATTCCTTAAATGCTTAGATAATCACCCCCAGTGGCCCAAAGTTGTTGGAGCATAAGAAGGTTATTGGAGAGCATCTTGGACAGAGGTGGTGAATTCAGCTGGTTCTAACCAGTTCTGGAGAAGCGGTAGCGGGAATTTTGAGTAGTTCAGAGAACTGGACAATCCCACCTCTGACTGGCCTCACCAACCCCATCTCTCTTCTCTGCCTCCCATTGAGTCCCAGCTGATCGGCTGGGTCTCCTTTGGTTGCCCTGCACAGGAGAACCGAGCTGGAAAGCAGGTTAGTGGGGTGGGGAGGGAAGGGGGATTTTGCAGTATCCTTCCACTGCCCCGCCCACCAAGCCAAGCCACGCCCACAGAACCAATCCTCTTGGAGATGGATATGTCCCATTGGAGAAGTCACATCCGGGGGTGGGAGGAAGACCAGGGTCAAGGGGGAAATGCATGATGTAATTTAGTATCGGCTGCTCCCAGCTAAACGCCAACATGGCCACTCAAATCAATTTACTTTTCTCTTGATGCGGCTAGAGACTTTTGACTCGAATGAGGGTGGATTTGTTGGAGCCCTGCAGAAAGAGTCTTCTTCAGTAAGCTGTGCTGGTCAGACAGACAGCAGGCTACTACGGGTAGTCCTTGACTTACAACAGTTCACTTAGTGAGCGCTCAAAGTTACAACAGCACTGAAAAAAAGCGACTTATCTTTTTTCGCACCATTGCAGGATTCCCCCCCCGTGGTCACGTGATCAAAATTCAAACACTTGGCAACTGGCTCACATTTATGACAGTTGCACCGCCCCCGGGGGTCAAGGTGATTCTCTTTTGTAACTTTCTGACGAGCAACATCAATGGGGAAGCCAGATTCGCTTAACGACCATATGACTAACTGAACCAACTGCAGGGATTCACTTAACCACCGAGGCAACAAAGATTGTAAAATGGAGCAAAACTCGCTTTAACAAATGTCTCATTTAACAACAGAAATGTTGGGCTCAACTGTGGTCGTAAGTCGAGGACCCACCTGCAGTTCTTGTTGGAGTACTGTTCAGTGCAGTGGCGCTTCCTTATTGGGCTCCAGTTGTTAGGCTTTTATTTGCTAGGAAAATTCTATTGTGTGGAGGTCTTGCCTATGCTTTTCCAGGGTGGGCAGTGCCTGCACTTCTATAATGTCCCCTGATAACTATGGTTTTTTGAGGTGCGGGTCAGGAGGGTACACACATATCTGGCAGGTTTCTCAGCGTTGGTCCTGCTGGATCCTAATGGCTGGAGACCGCCCTCCATTTTGGATTGCAGGCACTTCAGACCATCTCAGTTGCAAAAACTGAAACACCTTCCTTGAATAGGTGGAAAACTGCACCTGTTGACTTCTTAGACTGAACAGCTCCACTTACTGTCATTGTTCTTTAGGTGTCCCTAGACAGTTATTTCGGGCAAACCTTCAGAGAAAATTACCTGAGGGTCACTTGTGCAGCAAAAACCCCAGCATTGGCTAGGAGGTTATAGCCATGTCGTCTAAGGCTCTGCAGCGCCTTCCTTTAGCAGAACTCTTTGCGACAGGACAGAGAGGAGGGTCCCGTCACCTCTCGTGGCCGGAAAAAAAACCCAGCCTTGAAGCTGCGTGTCTACGTAGATTTGCAATCATCCAGGTAATGGTGCTTTTCCCAAAAGGCAACTGGACTTTCTTGATTTTCATTCAAGAAATTCTCCAGTTCTAACTAACTGGTGGGGAATGGAAGTTAGTTAGAATTGAAGAAGCTTCTTTGGATGAGAAATGGAAAGTTTTCAGAGAAGAAAAATCCCCACTCACCCAAGAAGGTCCGATTGTGTCAGGCCTGTCCCGACTTGGGCATTTAGGGAAGAAAGACCCTCGATTCCATTGGTAGCAAATGGTGTGCTTTTACTAAAGCCAAGCGGTCACAGGGTAAGCAAAGCCAGGCCTGAATATTCCCACCTAAACCCAGTGCTTTTCCCTTCTCCCAGGCCCTTCATCCCTCGGTCATCTTCTTAATATCCAATGATATTCAAACTAGGTGTTTCGGTAACCGTTCCAAAGTTGGACACCTCTTGGGGTGGGTGTTTGTATTCCGTCCCCATGCCAGCGCCCTTGGGTCTTTCAGCCGTTGCCTCCGCTTGGCACACCTGGTTCCTGTCATCCCCCCATATTCCCCCTCAAAGCCATCAAAGTGAAGCAGGGCTTGAAGTGGTTATGATGGCAGATCTGACAAGTTCGCCTTTTAGAAAAAAGCACCTTGGGGACACCTTGAAGCTGAGCTGTCCTAAGTCAAATGGGGTCAAAAGGGAGTGCAGGAATTCCTTTAGAATTCTGATTTGGGATTTGCTTTAGTTCAGGGGTGAAGAACTATGGCCCCTTTTATGACTTGTGGAATTCAACTGGCTTAATTCATGGTCGGCTCGGGAATTCTAGGAGTTGAGGTCCACAAGTCATAAAAGGGGCCATAGTTCCCCTCCTCTGCTTTAGTCGATAATGCAAGGGCCTGTTGTAGGCATAGAAGGCACTGCTTCAAGTTGGCAGCTAAAGAGGTGCAGCTCTGGCTGCCATCTTCTGTGAGAGAATGTCTCGGGGTGGAGTGGAGAGCAGTACTTGAGACCATTTGCTGTACTCCTGTAATCACCTTAGTGTGTTGAGCATCTGCTGGATGCCGAAGGAAACCTTCATCTCTACATTCAGCCCTTGACTTCTGCCCTGGGACCTCTGCTGCCCCTCAAAAAGGCCCCTTCATGCCATTCCCTCCTTAGCTTTAAGTGGTATTCTGTTGACAAGCCCCTATGCCTTAACCTCTGGGTTGCACAAGGCCTTCGTTCGTGAAGCAGGTTTGGAGAATACTCTCCTCCACGGCCTCCACGGCCTCCAAAAACTCATCATTCAGTGGGTTGGTCTACACCTCTTCAAATTTGGTTGAGGAACACTGGCTTAATCTGTTAGCCAGAGAGAGCTAGTAGCTCATCCTTTAATTTATCTCCATCAATTGAATTTCAAATTATTACAGTCATAGACTAGAGACCTGAACAAATAAAAATGTGTAATAAATATACAATTAAAAATTCTAGAAGAAAGTAATAAATAACAGCTAAAATCTATGATAAAATCCAGTCTGTCAATTATACATTGTCCAACTATACTAAATTTAGAATCCATAAACTGTGTGGCCCGTAAGTCAGTTTATTACTAAAATGCAAAGGAATAAGCAGTGCATAGGATTTGCCACGTTTGTTGTATAAAAGAGCGATGCTGGGTTTGACATGTGTTTCCAACGAATCCTCAGTGCTTCTGCTCTTTAATTAATTTATTAATCTAATCACTTCTTCTGTGGCCTGAAGTCGACAAAATGAAGCACACCTTTGTTTGCTTTTGACTGTATCTACCTCCTAAGATCCATTGGAGAGGTGGCTTGGCTGGGGACAGATAGCACTGGAACCTGGGTGTGTGGAGCGGGGGGGTCCATCCTGAGCTGAGCCGTGGCCCAGTTGGGCAAATTCAGAGCCAGAAGTGATTAGCGAGCAGGACTCCTCACTCCGAACTTGGTTGAGATTGAACCCTCTCGATGGCGTCGTTTAGACTAGGAATTCCTGATCGTACCCCCTTTACAACGGGGATCGTGTTTTCAATTAGTCACACGCAAGCCTCCAACACGGAATGAAGCCTGCATACTGTGACTAGTTACGGGCGGAGAGGCGGGGCATCCCGTGGGGCGCGGGGACCGTAGTCACCGAATTCCTGTCTTTCGGTCATGGGTGTCCTATAGGCGGGCTCTTGAAAGTCCTGTCACAGAAGCTGCTCCTAACCACCTGCCCGTTAAGTTCTGAATTCCTTGGTCTGACGGAAAGGCTTGCAAAGGCCGTCACGGGTAAACCTGCAGGCAAACGGTGGTTTAATCAGCGAAGGCTCCTCTTCCTCTCAATTCCCTGTAAAGGGGAAACTAAACCACGCCAAAAACGGATCCTCTCCGAACGTTTTGGGTGGATTGGCATCTCCCTCCTTTCCATCGGTAGGTCTCGTCCACTTTTATGGGCTGTGAGTAAAACAGGCTGTGACCTCTCAAAAAAATGTCACTGGCAGGGCCTGTAACCTGGGACGGTGGACCATCCAAGGATGCCTTTTTGGGGGGACGGCGCTGCTTCCTTCCCTTCCTTGGGTGGGGGGTGGGGGAGTCTCTCCAGCCATGTTTTGGAGCTGCCCATTTTGCTTCTCTGCAGCTTTTGGGGGCCTCCCAAGTCCTTTAAAAAAACAGAGTTTCTCAGCTGCCTCTTTTTTTCTTCCTTTCTCTTATTCTCTCCACGGCTCTCCTCCTCCCCTTCTCCCGGGCGTAACATTCTCATGCACAGATGTCTCCTTGCTCTGCCAGACGGCGTTGGTCCATACAAGCGATTAACGATTTCCCGGTACTGTGTGCTGTCTTCCTGCTGCCGCCCTTGACTAACTCTGTCTGCTCCTCACGGGCCCAAGAATAACCCACCACTTGGTTGGCTTTGTAAAACCTGGGATTGGTGTAGAGGGCAGAAACTCGGTTTGAGACTGAGTGGGGGGGGAATCCTGGTCTTGGATAGGAAGGTGAGTCTTCTAAGGCCCTGTTTCTCAACCTCAGCAACTTTAAGAGGTACTGTATGGACTTCAACTCCCAGAATTCCTTAGCCAGACATACTTTAGG
>NW_020769377.1:2628859-2665132 GCF_900518735.1 Pseudonaja textilis
ATAGATAGATAGATAGATAGATAGATAGATAGATAGATAGATAGATAGATAGATAGATGGATGGATGTGGTTTGCCGGCAGCAGTTGCAGACAGCTGAGGCCTCGGAGAGTGGGGACTCCGCTGAGGGCCCTGCGTGTGATGCAGGGATGGGGCCAGGACCATCAGGGAGCGGACTGCTGCCTTTGGGGATTGTGGAGGCTGGCAGCAGTGAGGAAGAGTTCCCCGAGGAGCCTGTGCCCAGTGCGCATGCGTGTAGGGCTGCTCAAAGGAAAGGGCAGCTGCAGCAGCACGGGCTACTCGGGAGTAAGACTGCGAGGTAATGGCCCCTCCCTTAAGGGATAAAAGTCAGCTGAGAAACCGGAGTTCTTTGCAGGAAGCAAAGAAGTTTTTGCACTCAAGCCTTGTGGATGTTCGGAATATCTTAGGTTTGTGTTTGGAGATTCTTTGTGTTTGAGATATTTCTTGGCAACTTTATCTGGTGTTCTTGGCAGTCTTGCACAACCTTGGCAAGAACCTCGTTCTTATCAGAGACAATTAATTTGAAACAGCCTTTTAACCGGGAAGGAACGAAATTCATAAAGAATCATTAAAAGATTTTGCTGTTACCTCTGTTTGGTGTTTGTTTCTTTGGAACAAGGTTTGGATCAGAAGATAGAGGGATGGATGGATGGATGGATGGATGGATGGATAGATAGATAGATAGATAGATAGATAGATAGATAGATAGATAGATAGATAGATAGATTGATTTAGATATCAAGCCTTCCTCTTCTGGGGGGCAAACAAGTTAGATCCACCTTCCTGCCTGCCCTGAATATGAGCTGAAATATAGTAAATTACAGGCCGGAAGCTGCTGTGTGAGCTGCTGTGCAATATTCTCCGCTGTTACATTGAGCAGTTGTGTTTGCTTTTGGCATCGGCACGTTACAAAAATCCAGCCTCTCTGTTCCAAGTTTTAATCTGTAAATAGCTGAGGGCTATTTTCTTCTTCTTCTTTCCCTCTGTAGGTTGGCACACTATTGCCAGCTCCACGATGTGCAGACCTTGGCTATGCTGTGCAGCGTCTTTGAGACCCAGTCCAGACCTCAGGGAATCCCAAACCCGGCAGGCCTGGCTCCTCAGCACCCCTCCAGCCACAGTCGATACGTACGAGCTGATTTGCATTCCTGCCCTTTTCCCTCCCTGCACTCTTTGGGGGGAGATTCTGATGTGATTCCCTCTTGTTTCGCCCTTGACAGCCCAGCTTCACATCCTCTGGCTCCTGTTCCAGCATGTCAGACCCTGGACTGAGCACCAGCAGTTGGAACACAGGTTTGCACACCTCTGTTACCTTGGCAGTACCTGCAGGGCTTTACCTTTCCGATTTTTGGCATCAGAAAGATTCACAACCCTCTGTGTAGGCTTTCCCAGTTGGGGGAAGGGGTTTAAGCTTCTTGGAATATCTCTGTTGTCTTTTACTAGGTTTGGCATGTTTGAAAAGGAGAGGTGGCGTTTTGCTAAAGACGTCCCAGATTAATTTAGCTAAAGGATTCATTAGTCCCATTATCCCAAAGGTGCTTTTTCAGGAAGCAACTGGAAAAAAGTAAAGTGAAAAAAGCACCTTTTGGGGGCAGCCATGACCTGGAAGACCGAGAGTCTCTACAGACTTTTAGCTATACAATTTGGGATGAGCACCCTTGGAATCGTGTGGGAATAAGGGATGGATTTCCAGACTACAGGAACCATTTGCACCACTCAGGTGACCCTGAGGACACAGACAAACCTCCAAGTGATCTCAATGATTTTCTAAAAGGATGCAAATGACCAGCTGTCTGCAAGGAGTATAAATCCTTCCATTGCCCACCATCCAGTTGGAGCTGAAGAAGCTTCTTGGATGAGAAGTGAAACATCTTCCAAGAAAAACCAGGAAGTCTAGTTGCCTCCTGAGAAAGCACCTTTGGGGAAACCATGACCTGGATGGCTGAGAATCTCTACAGACTTTTAGCTATACAATTTGGGATGAACACTCTTTGAATGGTATGGGAATAGGGAATGGATTTCGGGTGGGGGGGAGATGAGACTACAGGAACCATTTGCACCACTCAGGTGACCCTGAGAACATGGATAAACCTCCAAGTGGCCTCAAGGACCCTTTAAAGGGATGCAAATGACCAGCTGTCTGCAAGGAGTATCAGTCCTTCCATTCCCCACCATCCAAGTCTGAACTGAAGAAGCTTCTTGGAGGAGAAGCGAAACGTCTTCCAAGAAAAACCAGAAAGTCCAGTTGCCTCCTGAGAAAGCACCTTTGTGGAAACCATGACCTGGAGGACTGAGAAACTCTACAGACTATTAGTCCCCTTAGCAATTAATTGATGAGGGGCATCTGCCCATGGCTGCCAAAGTGCAAAGATGATTTGGGGTAAGGCCCTTGTGCCACTTAGTAGGTACCATCCTGGAAGCAAGGAAGGTTCTTTGGAAGAAATGTTTGCTGCTCTCAAGAAATACTTTTTAAAAAAGCCCCCTGCTGAGTTAAGGAAGGTAGGGATCACCTGTGGATTGCCTAAAATGCAATCCACAATTGCTTAGAGAAACATTTTCTTACAAACAACTCCATCCAGTTTTGGTCACCACTTTACAAAAAAGATGTTGAGACTTTGGAAGAAGCGCAGAGAAGAGCAACTAAGAGGCATGAAGGATTGAAACATACGAAGGACGATTGCTGGAACTGGGTGTGGTTAGTCTAGAGAAGAATAGGAGTGATATGATAGTAGTGTTCAGTATTTAAGGGGCTGCCACAAAGAAGAGGGGATCCGAATATTCTCCAAAGCACCAGAGGGCAGGAAAAGAAAGAATGGGTGGAAATTAATCAAGGAGAGAAGCAACCTGGATTTAAGGAGAAACTGCCGAACAGGGAGGACAATGAGCCAGTGGAACGGCTTGCCTTCAGAAGGTGTGTGCGTGATCCAACATTGGGGTTTTCAAAGAAGAGACTGGACGGCCACTTGTCTGAAATGGTATAGGGTCTCCTGCTTGAGCAGGGGGCTGGACTAGAAGACCCCCCAAGGTCCCTTCCAGCCCTAGGAGTCTTATGTTTTCACAGAAAACCTGTCCTGCCTTAAGGCTGAGCCAGTCCTTCATTTGGACTTCCGTTGTCGCTAAACGCTAAAAGGGCAGGGCCATGACTTTTGGGCCAGGCGCGTGTTATGCTGCTGGGCTGGGAGCGGGGTTCTCTTGCAGGTCCCACCCTCCCTGGGATCAGCTAATCAGCTTTTGACTTTTGTAGCCAGCAAAGACATGGAACACGCCATAGGCTGGGCCGAATCTTCGCCTGACGACTTTCGCCTTGGGAACTTGGCCTATGCTGATCCGCGGGACCGAGAGAGAGACCAGCACGACAGGAACAAAAGGTGGGCGGGGCCAGTCAACCAACCACTTCCTGGCTGGGTGGAGTCCAGGGGCCATGACGGAGAGCCCTTCCCCCCCCCCCCCTCCAGCCTCTTTGGGACGTTGTCAAGAGCAGCAGTTTCAAATATGATTTGAGGACGCTTTGTTAAGTGAGTCTTGCCCCATTCTACGACCTTTCTTGCCACCGTTGTTTAGTGAATCACTGCGGTTGATAAGTTAGGAACCTGGTTGCTAAACGAATCAGGCTTCCCCATTGACTTGTCAGAAGATCACAAAAGGGCATCAGCTAAGTTTGGCACACAGCAGCGGTCATAAGTATGACCCGATTGCCGAGCTTCTGGGTTTTGATCACATGAGCAGGGGGATTGTGATGACCCAGGGTGGGATACAAAACAAACACAGTCACAGAAAACAGGTGAAGCCCCTTTTATCCCTTCACTTTGCTTCCAAGCGCCGAATATTCTTGATGGAAGCCAAAAAACTCCCCCACAAACAGTTACAAGAAGAAGGGAAAAAGCAACACAAGCCAGGCAAGATCAGGGCTGGAGGACGTCCACAGATATCAGAACACACACTGGGAAGGACACCAAACTCAGAGAGGAACCATAAACTAGAGATATTTCCATTCTTTATTTTCAGCGCTTGCCCGTACGCATGTCCGTCCTCTCATCCAGTTGTCACAGCTGCAGCCCATGAAGAGGATCAAGGCCCCCTCCTCTCGAGTAGACCATGTCTCTCCCTGATCCTCTTCTCCCTGCGTGACCTAGGGGAATGGGTTTGGGTCCTCCTCTGACTGCCCAGCTGACCTCAGCCCTTCCCCAGCCTCCTCCACAACCTCTGGAGCCACATCCCCACTCCCTGTCAGCTGTTCCTCCTCTCCCCCAGAGTCAGTCTCCACCAGGGGCATGACAGGGATGCCGCAAAGGTGGTAACTGTGAAAGACGGTCATAAGTCACTTTTTCCAGTGCCGTTGTAACTTTGAACGGTCAATAAATGAACTGTTATGAGCTGTGGTGGTGCAGTGGTTAGAATGCAGTATTGCAGGCTGCTTCCGCTGACTGCTAGCTGACTGCAATTTGGCAGTTTGAATCCCACCAGGCTCAAGATTGACTCAGCCTTCTGTCCTTCCAAGGTGGGTAAAATGAGGACCCAGATTGTTGGGGGCAAGAGGCTGACTCTGCAAACCACTTAGAGAGGGCTGGAAAGTACTACGAAGTTGTATATAAGCCTAAGGGCTACTGCTTTTGTTGTAAGTCGAGGATTAGCTGTATAAGCAAGTCCGTAGAAAAGGACACTGCTAAAGCTCCTTCTCTCGTGCAGAAGGACAGAAACCGGGCAAAGAGAAAACTGACCAGGCAAGAGTAGCCTTAGAAACCCCATCAGGGACCTAAAGGCCCGTTTGTGGATCTCGTCCTCCAGGCTTCTGGATCCCGCCAACACGCAACAGTTTGACGACTTTAAGAAGTGCTACGGAGAGATCCTGTATCGCTGGGGCCTGCGAGAGAAACGAGCCGAAGTCCTCAAGTTTGTTTCCTGCCCGCCCGAGCCTCATAAGGGAATTGGTGAGTTTGAGCCTCTGGGTCTCCAGTAGGTCGTCCTCTTCTGTTGAAGGGCCTTGTCTCCCCGGAAGGACCTGCCCTCCTAAAGGGGAAAGGAGGCCCCAGAAGTTCCGGTTCTGCTCTCCTGTCTCTTCCCCTTTAGACTCTCCGCTGAACAGGGAGGCTTAGGGAGAGGGCCGTTCCAATGAGAGAGCGTCGGTCTCAAGGGAGCTAGATGAAGGGGTATTTCAGAGTCGCTTCTTTCTTGCTTTTTGCCTGTAGACTCTTGGCAGGCTCAAGCACAAATCTGCAAACCGTTATATCTCCCGTGTGAACTTAGGAAGGCCGCACCTTACTTACTATGACCACATGGGATGGCTCCTGGTAAGGCAGCCAGCTGATCGGCTTGGCAGCAACAGAAACTGCTTGAGGTTTCTCTTTCGCTTTCTGGCTTGCCGTATTGATCGGCTTAGCTGCAAAACGCCCAGCGCAGCAGCTTGCAGCAGCTTGCAGCAGCGGCTTGAAGATCCGGGAGAATCCACAGAAAGCTTTGCTGAATGTTTGGAGGAAGCAAAGTAGCTGCTTGATCGGACATCGGCCTAATCCCAGCTGTCAGGGATTATCCCCAGCTAAAAGGCGCTATCGGCCACGTTGCCAGTGCTGGGTTGCAGACCAGCATCAGGGAGTCTCCAGCACTGAGGAAATCGCGTGGGTGCCATTCTGACCTGCTTGCAGGTCCCAAACCTGGTGTGTGACTGGCGGGGTGTGGCTGCAGCAGTTGCCCTCGCGGGCTTGCTAAGCTGGCTTATCAGGTCTCCTCCCTTCCCTGCCTCTTTCTTGTGAATGAATCCGTTGTCCAGGTGAGATAGCTGATAAGAGCAAGGAAGGGAACCAAGCCCTTCTACTTCCAAAGGAAAGTCCGGAAGCAGACAGAAGAAGAAGGCCCCTGAAACCAGAGCTGATCCAGAGGTCCAGGAGGGAAACAAAAGCTTCTGGAAAAAGGCCTGAAAAACACCACCGTGTGCCTTGGGGGAAGGGCAGGAGATCTCCTCCTCCTCCTCCTGATGTTGGTTCAGATCAGTCTGCACAACCCCCAGTTTTACAACTGGAAGTAGGGCCGTCTGCCTCTACTGGGCTTCCTCGCTCTGGGATTTGGTCCCCTGATAATTCTTCTGCAGTTGGGGATCCAGCTCCCTTGGGAGACCTTAAGAGGGATGATAGGAAGCCTTCAATTGTGGAGGACTTGCTTCCTCCTCCCCCTAAAAGGGCCAGACCTGTTGCTGAACCTTACAACTCTGAGGAAGAGGAAGAGGCTGCTCCAGCCCATCTGGAAGCCATTATTGCTAAGGCTATCAGAAGGGGAGCATCCAAAGGAAATATCTCTCAGGCCTCAGATCAATCAGATCCAGGCAGGTCTTTTTATGCTAGAGAAACCTATTCCCTCGGAGACAGAGATTCACCGGGGCCTTCGTTACCCAGCATTGCTGGCAGAGCCCTTGAAGAAGAGAAGAAAGAACCTGATTTCTCAGAGGATGAGGATATGGCTCCGGAGAGACCTTCCTTGACTGGCATTTTTGATGCACAGAAGTTTAGGGCTTTATTATTCAAAGCCCAGAGAACTGCAAAGTTTGGGCCTGGGGCTGATGTTGGTGAATCAGAGGGTAATGGCCCGGTGCCACCGGGTCAACTTTTCGATGAACCAGCTGTAAGGCCAGAAATGGAGCCTGTCCCTAGATTATTCTTCAATGTTATACAAAAGCAGATGGAAGCCCCTGGTACTTTCTCATCGCTGTCGGCCAATGAGAGGCATTTCTTGACCATGGGGCCCAAGCTAATCAGCTCTCTGCAATGCCTACAGTTGATGCACCGGTTGCGGCTATGATCTCTGCCCCATCCAATCCGGCAGATCCTGAAGAGGCACTAAAAGCTGAAGATAAGAGGATCGAGCAATCCCTCCAACGCACTCACCTCGCAGCCGCTCGGACAGTTAAGGCGGCTTCAGCCACCTCCTTTTTCACAAGATCCTCTCTACGGTGGCTTTGCCAATTGCAGGACCGTGTCCCTGCATCCGGCGTGCGAATTCATCAGGATATTCATAAGTTGGTCGCAGCCGCAGAATTCACTGCAGATACTACTGTGTTTCTCACAAAATAAGGCCGGGCCTTATTTTTTTTTGACCAATGAAAAAATGGCTAGGCCGTCTTTTCGGGGGTGACTTAATTTCCTCCCCCACCTAGAGCAGCCCATACACACGTACCTCGCCGCAAGGCCACTTCTATCGGCCGACGAAAGCTCCCCAAAGGCAGAGTCCCCAGCTGCTTCAGGGCGTGGTGTGGCTACCCGTGTTCCCTCGCCTTTAGGGCAGTCTCTTTTGGGTGATGGAAGCTCCCCAAGTGCAGTCACCAGCCACTTCAATCGGCCAGTAGAAGCAGCCTCGGGGCGTGCGCACACACACACTCCCCTCGCCACGAGGCTGCTTCTATCGGCTGACGAAAGCTCCCCGAAGGCAGAGTCCCCAGCTGCTTCAGGGCGTGGCAGGGCTGCCCGTGTCCCCTCGCCTTTAGGCAGTCTCTTTTGGGCGATGGAAGCTCCCCAAGTGCAGTCACCAGCCACTTCAATCGGCCGGTAGAAGCGGCCTCACGGCGAGGCGAGTGTGTGTGTGCCACGCCTCGCCCCGAAGCAGCTGGGGACTCTGCCTTCAAGGGAGCTTTCGTCTGCCGAAAGAAGCAGCCTCGCGGCGAGGGGAGTGTGTGTTATGTGCACTCGCCCCGAGGCCGCTTCTACCGGCCGATCGAAGTGACTGTTGACTGCACTTGGGGAGCTTCCATCACCCAAAAGAGACTGCCTAAAGGCGAGGGGACACGGGCAGCCACGCCTCGCCCCGAAGCGGCTGGGGACTCTGCCTTCAAGGGAGCTGCTATCGGGGTATTCTAGCCTAGTCTACCTGCAGGCACTCCTAAAGGCAAGTTTTCTCCCCATCCCCCCCCATTCTTCCCCCCCATTTCTCTTCACCTCATGTAATTCTAATGAACGATGTGAGAAACGGCGGGGAAACGCATGGATTAAATAGGCCTAAATTTTGGGGGTGGGGCTTAATTTCACCTCCTGCCTGGAAATCATGCTGGGCCTTCCTATTGGTGGAGGCCGTATTGTTGGAGAAACACGGTACTTTGAATAGTGCCAGGTTTGCCTCCAAGGCCATCAGCACATCCATCGCTGCCCGTAGAAGAGTTGGCAGGCAGATGGTCGGCGCAAGTGGAAGGTGGCCTCTTCGCCCATAAAAGGGGACAAGCTGTTTGGCGAGGTCCTGGAGCCACACCTGGTTGAAACCAGGGACAAGAAGTATCTTCCTTCTCTCAATAGATGCTCCAGTTTTAGGGCTGCTCCTTATAAACCGTCGATCCTCTTACAGAGGAGAGGGCACTTCAGGGGCTTAAGGGTCCCAGAGGCGACCCTACAACCGTAGGGTCCTCAGGATAGAGCAGCCCGTGACAGGCCACAGTACTCAGGCAAGCGGCCCTTTCGTGGGGGAGGAACTCACTTCATCAGACGCTCCCGATAAAGATGGCCATAGTCCTCCCATTGGGGGTGATTATCCCATTTTGCTACCCAATGGGAAACTTCCACATCCAACGCTCGGGCGTTATAAACTGTTAGACAGGGTCTATCCTTCGAATTTCGATCACCTCCTCCCAGATCTTTTGGACCTTGTTCAGTCTCCAGAATGCCATCCCGTAGACGGTTGGTGGAACAAGCAATGCAACACCTGTTAGACTGCAGGGCCATTTCAAAGGTCCCCATTAACCAACAGGGCAAGGGATTTTATTCCCATCTGTTTGTGGTACCCAAATCTTCTGGGGGATGGCGAGCCATCTTAGATCTTAAAAGGCTCAATAAATTTGTTTTGTACAAGCGTTTCAGGATGCATTCACTGCAGACTATCTTGGCCAGTGTCAGGGAGGGTGACTTCCTCACATCTGTAGATCTCACTGAAGCTTATCTTCATATCAGAATTCCCCGTTCACATAGCCAATACTTACGTTTCACTTACCAAGGCAAACATTTCCAATACAGGGCCTTTTGGCTTGTCCTCTGCGCCCAGGGTTTTCCCTAAAATCTTAGCAGCCCTGGCAGCCTGTTTGAGGAGGATCCCCATTAGGGTTCAGTGTTACCTAGACGACATTTTAATCCAATCCTTTTCTAAGAACCAAGCCTTCTGGGATCTATAGGCTACCATTACCATGTTACAAGACCACGGGTTTTCCATAAATAAGAAGAAAAGTCGTTTTTCTCCTACTACAAGTTTATTGCATTTGGGAGCTAACATAGATACATTTTCTTGCAAAGTTTTTCTTTCACAAGAAAGGATAGACGGTTTGTTTTCTATGATTGGGGAGACTGTGAAGGCTTGTTCTTCCACCCTGGCTTCTTCTCTATCCCAACTATTAGGGAAGATGATTTCCACCATCTCCATTGTGCCTTGGGCCAGGCTTCACCCCAGAAAGCTTCAGTGGTTCCTTTTGCCTCGTCAGAAGGTGGCCAGGAGTCATTTGGCTGTTAGGGTTTCCGTCCCTACATCTGTCAAGAGGTCATTGTTGTGGTGGTCTTCTCCAGACTTGCATGCTGGACAAACATCCAAAGAACCTTCTCGTATTGTCATCCCCACAGATGCCAGTCTCTCTGGCTGGGGAGCCCATCTAGACTTTGACACAGGGCCTGTGGTTCCCCCTTAGAAAAAGGGACGAGTATTAATTGGTTAGAACTAGGAGCAGTCAGGTTTGCTCTCAAAACAATTTAGATCACACATATTTCATTCTCATGTCCTTGTCCTGGCGGACAACGCCACCAGCAAGGTGCACATTAATAGACAGGATACTGGCCCAGATGTCCTTGGTCCACGGACCTGGTGAGCCTCTCGGGCTCCACTCCTTGGAGGATTCCTCCTCTCAAAGTCTCTCTTCTCCAGGGAGAGGTCTCTCAGCCAGACCCCCAGAGGGTCCAACTGACCACATGGCGGTTGAGCGGAGCGCGTTGAGGAAGCAAAAGATTTCTGAGAAGGCCATCAGACCATCCTAGCAGCCAGAAGGCCTTCCACAAACAGAATTTACCAAGCCGCTTGGAAATTTTTCTGCCAGTGGTGTTCAAAAGCCAAAATTTCCCCCATTTCGGCCTCCGTGGCCAATATTTCGGACTTTTTGCAGGAGGGCCTCGACAAGGGACTCTCCACTAATACCTAGCATAGACAGGTAGCAGCCCGTTTCTCAGTTTCGTTTTTGCATTGTAAAGGTTCCCTGTCTCTCAGTCAGACTATTCGTACATTTTTAAAAGGGGCTTCCAACATAAGACCACCCGTTGTTCACCGATTTCCCACTTGGGACCTCCCCAAAGTTCTAAAAGCTTTAATGCCCCCCCCCCTTTGGATCCCCTTAAATCCATAACCTTGTATTTCCTCTCTCTCGAGGTGGCATTCCTCATAGCCATCACCTCGGCTAGGAGGATTTCGGAGTTAGCCGCTCTTTCTGTCAAGGAGGGCTTGTGTGTCTTCCACGCAGACAGAGTGGTGCTGCGCTCAGATCCCTCCTTTATTCCTAAAATCAAGTCCAGATTTCATAGAGCGCAGGAACTTGTCCTTCCTAATTTTTGCCCCGCTCCTTCCCACTCTCTCGAGCGATCTTGGCACACTCTGGATGTGCGGAGGGCTTTGAAGACTTACACCGGGAGGACCCTTCCGTTCTGAAGGACGGAGGCCCTGTTTGTCTCATTACAACCCGGTTCCTTGGGGTTGAAGGTGTCCCCTACGACGGTGGGCAGGTGGAGTAGGGCCTGCATCGCTAAGTCTTACCACACGGCGGCTCTTCCGATTCCAAGAGGGGTGACAGCACATTCCACCAGGAGTGCAGCAACAATGGCGGCCTGGGCTACTCAAGCCCCCAGTGAGGTGATTCGCAGAGCGGCCACCTGGGCTTCTCCGTCTTCTTTTATCTGCCATTATCGCATTGATACCGTCGCTGCGGCGCATGCCGCTTTCGGCAGAAGAGTCCTGCAAAGTGTACATGAACACTGACGTAAGTGGGACCAGACTTTTGCCCTCCCTGGAATGAGCAGGCTTGGATAGGTCCCATCCTATCTGGACTCACGTAACCATAGACAGGAAAAGGAACAACGGCTTACCTGAATGTTCGTTTTCTGTCTGTGTGGAATGAGTCCAGCCCCCCCCTGAGTCCGCTGGTCCCGGGGGGGGCAAGGGGGGGGGGGGTGCATTAATGTGCGCTTGCTTATTTGCTGTAGTTGAGTCACGTCTCGTCTGCTTTGATGCTTCCTCGAAAGCTGGGGAGTGGCCACAGCAAAGGGGCGGGGCTTGAATTTGAGCAGACTCAGTCCTCTTGGTTTAAACTGAGATAGCCCATCCTCTCTGGACTCACTCCACATAGACAGAAAACGAACGTTCAGGTAAGCCGGTGTTCCTTTTCCAAAGCACCCGAAGGCCAGAGAAGGAACAATGGATGGAAGCTGATCAAGGAGAAATTCAACCTGGAAGTAAGGAGGAATTTTCGGACAGTGAGAGCATTCAACCCCCGGAACAGAAGTTGCCTTCAGAAGTTGTAGAAGTTTCATCCCTGGAAGCTTTCAAGAAGAGACCGGACTGCCATCTGTCAGGAATGGTGTAGGGTCTCCCGCTTGGGTGGGGGGCTGGACTAGATGACCTCCAGGGTCCCTTCCAACTATTAATCTGTTCAAACTGCCAGTGGGAGTCCACCTTGGCCCTCTTCCTTCATACCGAAGTCCCCAAGCTTCTTCGTCTTGTTGCTCCCGGGGGGGGGAAAACCCCCTTCCTCCAGCGACTACATTCCTTTTCTAGATTCAGAGGCAGGAATGGGCAGGCCAGCACGAAGGGAAGAAGAAGGCCCAGCGGTTTTGCATTTGGGCTCTGTGGGGAAGGGGCTTCCTTCGGACCTCTGGACTGTCTGCCCTGAAACCGGGAAGGTCCTGGGGGTCTCCCTCTCCCCTCCCCCACCCGCCCCCATTTCCTTACTCTGAAAACTTCCTTTTTTTTTAATTATGCAATTTCTTGGTTATATGTAAAAATTCCTTATCCACAATGGCACTGTACTGTCTGGGTACAATTTCTTTTAAACACAAATAACATGTACACATTAATTATAACCATTATTCACTCAATCTACTCGCCCATAATTTTCACTTATCCTTATTAAACGTTTTCCATTATTTAATTAAACACTCTGTTCAGTTTTATCATGTAATTAGTTCATATCAAATCTTACAAACATCACATTCATCACCATTATCCCCCAAATCAAATAATCGTATTTTCTTACCCTATTTATTTAACATTGGTTATTTAGTTACACACTTCATTTTTGTTGACATATCCTATTTAATTTTAATTTTCTAACGTCTGCTTCTGTTTGCTAACCATGGATAAAATAGTTCCCAAGTTAAAAAGTATTCTGTGTCCTTATCCTTAATCTTCAAAGTTAAATCTATCCATTTCAGCATATTATATTTTCTTTATGACATTTTCCTCTGTAGGTATATTTTCATGTTTCCAATTTTGTGCCTACATAATTCTTGCTGCTGTTATCACATTTAAAGTTAAATATGCATTTATTTTATTTTTATGGTACAATACTGACCAAAAACATTTCCAGTTTTAAGTCTATTTCTTGTTTTATCATTCCTTCTAGCCTCTGTTTTATTTTTGACCAATATTTTTTGCCAAAGGGCAAGTCCACCATATATGATAAGAAACTTTCTGAAGGCAGCATCCCTTGAGGTAAGAGAGAGAGAATTGCCCCCTTCCACCCTTTCCCCCCTCCCCTCACTACCTCGTGTTGTGCGCAATGCAAGCGACGCAAGCCTTGTGTTCCTGCAGGCCATGTGGGCAGTGCAGCCTTGTGTTCCCGGGCAGCCTGGATTTTAGTTAGTTAGTTTACTTTATTGTCCTTGCATCTGATAAAACGAAATAAAACACCATTTTCACTGCACAAAATGACCATGAAAATAAACACAAACAGACAGCCTTCACACACCACATTAATTGCTTTGGGGGTGACATTTCTCTGCGGACCACCAAAATTTTCTCGCGGACCACCGGTGGTCCACAGCCCACTGATTGGCGACCACTGATCTAGTCCAACCCCCCCACCCGCCCAAGCAGGAGACCCTACACCATTTCTGACAGGTGGCAGTCCAGTCTCTTCTTGAAAGCCTCCAGGGATGAAGCTCCCACAACCTCTGTAGGCAACTTCTGTTCCATGGGTTGATTGCTCTCACTGTCAGAAAGTTTCTCCTTATTTCCAGGTTGAATTTCTCCTTGATTAGTTTCCATCCATTATTCTTTGTCTGGCCTTCAGGTGCCTTGGAAAATAGCTTGGACCCCACTCCTCCTCCTCTCTGTGGCAGCCCCTCAAATATTGGAAGGCTGCTCTCCTGTCTCCCCTGGTCCTTCTCTCCACTACTAGCCATGCACAGTTCCTGCAACCGTTCATTGTACGTTTCAGCCTCCAGTCCCCTCATCATCCTGGTTGCTCTTCTCTGCACTCTTTCTAAAGTCTCAATATCCTTTTTATAGGGTGGGGACCAAAGCTGGATGCAGTACTCTAGGTGCGGCCTTACTAAGGTTTTATAGAGTGGTATTAGTACTTCCCTTGATCTCGATTGTATCCCTCTGTTAAGCAATTTAGGATTGCATTGGCCTTTTGGGCTGCCACTGCACATGGCTGGCTCATATAAATGCTGTTTCAGAAGTGTTTCCTTCAAGTGTTTGGACCTTGCCCCCCCCCTTATTTTACTTGGGCTTAATTCTAACACCCCCTCTAATCACCCCCCCCTTTCTCTCTTGCTCCCCTGCCAGAGTTTGGTGTTTTCTGCAGCTACTGCCGCAGCGAAGTGCGCGGCATTCAGTGCGCCATCTGCAAAGGCTTTGCCTTCCAGTGTGCCATTTGCCACGTGGCCGTGCGGGGCTCCTCCAACTTCTGTCTGACCTGCGGCCACGGAGGCCACACCAGCCACATGATGGAATGGTTCCGCACTCAGGAAGTCTGTCCCACGGGCTGCGGCTGCCACTGCTTGCTGGAGAGCACTTTCTGACAGCCCGTCTTCCGCAGCTGACTCGGATCTCTTCCAGGCCAGGTGATCTCCAGATGACCAGCATGAAAGGTCCCAGGTGGCTTCCGACATGGATGGCCAGTCTCCTTGAGGGTGCTCTGGACAGGAGTGAGGTGCGGTGGCTGGCGGCCCCATAACTTTTTGAGAAAGTTCTGTGCTAACTGAACGGAAGGGAAGAGATAAATGGAAGCTGAAGAACAGCCTGGTGTGATGAAAAGTGCATAACAGAGGGATGGAGTCCTTCCCCAGAACATGCACTTCTAGAAGGCCCTTCTGATCAGGGACATCAGTTGCTTCTTTGGGTGGACCTCTTAAGGTCTTGATATTATATATGATCAGCGTGAACAAACCATTTTTCCCGGGACGCAGAAAAAGTCTTCTCTCTTTGCGGTGTAGGTTGCCTGAATGAATTAGCACGTCCTTTGGGAAGACGGGAGTGCAGCACAGGCCCTGGGGGCCATTGGAGAGGCTCACCTGTCCTGTGGCAGGTGTTTACTTTCTTCCTCACCTGCCCCTGTAAAATTACCCTTTTCCCCCCCAAAGATGTTGAAACTGGAATTTGCTTCCCTGGAATTGACTCGTTTGACAAATGTTGGAGCAGATTATTATTTTTTTGTTTTTTAAGGAACGGCTTGGATTCTGAAATAGCAGGGCCAACATTTGGCTTTGAATTAACAATTTCAGGACTGAGCTGCCTGTGTTTTGGGGGCTGAAATGCACTTGGACCTGATGGAAACGGGGGTGGGAGGGGTGGGGTGGGGGAGCCAGAAACCATATAAATTCTTCATGGTACCAACAGGAGTCTGGACTGAGCCCTCCCGCTTTGGACTAGATCCTTCGGTGCCTGAACCTCAGATTGCTGACCCTGTTCGGAGCATAGAGACCACGTCAGAGTTTCCTTCAAGCCAAGAAGCTGAGGAAGTGTATTTTTATATGTTCACTTACTGTAATTAATAATTAAGAAAGTTTTATAAAATTTTTGTGTTCTGCAGCCTTTGAAGTTATTGGCAAATTTGGGGGAAGATTTAAACCTCCCTCCCTCCCTCTCTCCTTCCCTCAACATGACTCCAAAATCAGCTGCCTTTTATTGAATGTATTTATTATTTATGATGTATTAAGGCCCATCACTGCTCCTTTCAGCAAACTGGTCCACGGGGCTCTTTCTGTATAATAAGAGATGTAAAAAGACGTGAGAGATGGCTTATTTGTACCAATAGAAGGCAGCAGTGGCTTCGGCCTGGAGTTGTGGACTCACAGTAAACTTTGCACCGTGTCAAGGGATGCACACCACCTGTATGGACACACGCAGTTTTCTTGCAATAAAGAGTAAGGAGTGAGACTGAATTGAAATAAACCCCCATCCAGTAAATTGTGCCCTGGATAGAATTTTGTAGGATGTCCAGGAGAAGGCCTCTCCTTGCACGCTTGTCTCCAAGGAGGAACGGAGGAGTACAGGGAATCTTCAACTTACAACCACAGTGGAGCCCAAAATTTCCAGTGCTAAGCAAGGCAGTTGTTCAGTGAGCTTTGCCCTATTTTACAACCCTTTCAGCCACACTTGTTCAGTGAATCACTGCAGTTGTCAAACAAATCACTGCAGATGTCAATTGAATCACTGCAGATGTTAAGCGCAGTTGTCAGGTGAATCACTGCAGTTCTCAAACATTGCAGATGTCAATTGAATCTGGGTGTTAAGTGAATCACTGCAGATGTTAAGTGAAACTGCAGTTGTCAGGCAAACCACTGCAGATTTTGTGAATCACTGCATTTGTCAAATCACTGCAGATGTTAAATGAATCACTGCAGGTATCAACCGAATCACTGCAGATGTTAAGTGACTCACTGCAAGATGTCAATCAAATCACTGCAGGTGTTAAGTGAATCACTGCAGATGTTAATCAAATAACCAGATGTTAAGCGAATCACTTCAGATGTTAAGTGAATTACTGCAGGTGTTAAATTAATCTGCACATGTTAATCAAATCACTGTAGATGTCAATAAAACCACTGCAGATGTTAATTGAATAACCAGATGTTGTGAACCACTGCAGATGTTAAGCAAATCACTGCAGAGGTTAAGTGAATCACTGCAGATGTTAAGTGCAGTTGTCAGGCAAAGCACTGAGATTGTCAAGTGAAGCACTGCACTTATTAAGTGAGTCACTGCAGTTATTAACTGAGTCACTGCAGCTGTTCAGTTATTTTGTCTGCTGCACAACTTGCTCCCCCCGCAACTACCTGGCTTCCATGAGCCGGAGTTGTTGAATTAGTTGCGGAGTCCTCTTTGTTCGGGGGTGGGGGGGTGGGGCAGAGAATCCGGGTGTCACGTCGGTCCCTCTTCCTCAGAAATGAGCCTTCCTTGGACCCTCTCTTCTAAATTGTTCACAACTTCCAAAGTGGATTCTGGCCCACGGTTTGAAATCCTGGGATGGGGGGGGGCTGCTGGGGGATCTCGGGGGTTCAGGAGAGCCCCTATCTAAGATTCTGGGCAGCTCAGAGAACCCCCCCAATCCCACTCCTGGCTGGCCCTGCCCCACCCCTCCCAGGAATCCCCACGCGGCCCGTTTTGGAGGCAGGTAAGTGCAGGGTGTGTGCAGATGCCCAGGGAGGGTGAAAAGAGTGGGCCTCCCGGAAGTTCGGGAAGGCCAGAAACGGGCCTGTTTCCAGCTTCCAGAGAGCCTCCGGAGCCCAGGGAGGGCCAAAACGCCCCCCTCCCTGCCATGGTGCTTGAGCAGGGGGGTGGACTAGAAGACCTCCAAGGTCCCTAGTCTATTCTACATTCTACATTTGCTTGCCTGTTTTTTTCCTCCCAGTCTGCCAAACATTTCTTAGGATTACTGAAAAATCCTACTAGCTCCAGCCCAGACAGGATTGGTTGAAGACGCCCAGCACCCTTAGAGAAGAGGAGAGAAAACGGCTTTCTCAGCCATTCCTGGACTGCTGAAGGGTTTCTGAAGTGCTAACATGTTGAAAGGGGTGGGGAGCAGTCTCAGCTACCCCGTAAAATTTGGAAAAACAAGTGGAACTCCATTCCAAAGAGGAAAAGCTAACCACGTTAGCAATATGGAATGGATATCCTGGAACGAAGTTTCTAAACGAACTCAGCCCACCTTACCTCTGAACGCACCGCAGAATTTGTTTAAATCCTTCCTCCAGATGTTCTAAGACAGGCTCTCCAACCGTGGCAACTTTAAGCCTGGAGGACTTCAACTCCCAGAATTCCCCAGCCAGCAAAGCAATGGGGTGTATGCAGAGGGCCCAACACCACAATTTTTATTTCATTCTGCCCACAAATTAAGACAACCCCAAGAAAGAGAACATCCTTTATAGTTTATAGTTTATAATTGCTTGATAAGTGCCTTCAGAATTAAACGGGATCATCCTATGATAGCCCAGAAGGAAACCAACCTGTGAATAAACCAGAATGCTTTGGGCTGTACACAGCAAAACCAAAACTATTCTAGATCAGGACTCTCCAACCTTGGCAACGTTAAGCCTGGAGGACTTCAACTCCCAGAATACCCCAGCCACCTTTAAGCCTGGAGGACTTCAACTCCCAGAATTCCCCAGACAGCTTTAAGCCTGGAGGACTTCAACTCCCAGAATGCCCCAGCCAGCTTTAAGCCTGGAGGACTTCAACTCCCAGCTTTGCTGGCTAGGGAATTCTGGGAGTTGAAGTCCTCCAGGCTTAAAGCTGGCTGGGGAATTCTGGGAGTTGAAGTCCTCCAGGCTTCAGGCTTAAAGTTTGCCAAAGTTGGAGACGGCTGTTCTAAGACTTCAGCGTTCCTAATCCTCCTCTACATTTGGAGGGCGCCCAGTTGGGGAATTGGCAGTGCCGATATCGAGGCCTTTTCCTGAATTGTGAGGAATTCTGCCCATCTCTGCTTAGGAGCCAAGCCAGGGTTTGCTTCCCTGAAACGGTGGGAGGGGAATCGGAGGGAGCCCAAAAGAGGGAACGGGGGCCAGGCTAAGCTCTTCCTGCTGGTCCCCTTGGTTTTTTCGGGAGCTTTATGCCACGCAGGGAGGGTCAGAAGTACGTTTCAGCTGGAAGCAGAAGAGGCAGTGCTGGTCCGAAGACTGGGATTCTGTGGAAGAACTGCTTGAACGACTCCTAGAAGGTACAAGGGGAGAGGGAGCGGGCCAAGATAAGTCATCAGATAATGAGACAATCTCTGTCAGTAAGAAACGTGACTTACTTGCGTTACAAACCTTTCACCATCCCAAACAGAAACCTGGTATGCTGCAACATGTCTTTAGGAAGGGAATTTAAAATTATATTAGAGTTGAAAGGGGCCTTGGAGGTCTTCCAGTGATGAAGCAACCACAATCGCTGATTAATTGTTCTAATTGTCAGGAAATTCCTCCTTAGTTCTGGATTAGATTCCTGCAACCATATGAAGAATGGTTGCAGGAACTGAGCATGGCTAAGTCTAATGAAGAGAAGGACTAGAAGTGAAATTGTCATTAAAAGGTAAAAGTAAAGGTTCCCCTCACACCTACGTGCTACTCATTTCTGACTCCAAAGGGTGGTGCTCATCTCCATTTCAAAGTCGAAGAGGCAGCGCTGTCCGAAGACGTCTCCATGGTCATGTGGCCAGCAGGACTAAACGCCTTCAAAGGCGCACGGAACGCTGTTCCCTTCCCACCAAAGGGGTCCCTATTTTTCTACTTGCACTTTTTACATGCTTTCAAACTGCTCAGTTAGCAGAAGCTGGAACAAGTAACGGCAGCTCATTCCGTGATGCGGTGCTAGGGATTCGACCTGCCGACCTGCCAATCTTTCTGATTGACATGCTCAGTGTCTTAGCCACTGAGCCACCGCTTCTCAAAATTGTAGTAGTCTTCCAATATTTCAAGAGCTGTCAAAGACAAGAGGCGGGGAAATCACCCTATTCTGCCCAAAGGCCTACCTGAAGAACAACCTTCTCCCTTATGATCCTCACCCCAAATACATCGGGGTAACTTTGGATTAGATTCTCTCCAGGGGTGGGATTCAAATTTTTTACAACCAGTTCTGTGGGTGTGGCAAAGAGTCTGTTCAATTTCTTGATGACTGCCTCTGTAGTGGTTGTTTTCATTTTATTGACCTCGAGCCAGTTAGAATACGCATCTACAGTTATTAGGAAAGTGTGGCCTCTCGTAGGTCCCGCAAAGTCAATATGAATACGAGACCAGGGACCCCTGGGTGTTTCCCATTCTGCTGGGGAGCTTTGGGTGGGGCTGAGTGGTTTTCCTGGCATCTGTTACAAGAGACGACCCAGGTTTCGATTTGTTTGTCCATACCTGGCCACCAGGCGTAGCTTCTTGTAGTCACCACAGATTCTCAAGGACCCGTCAGGCTTCATGGGGGTGACAATTGGTGTCTCCCATCGGGCGTGGTCAATGGGTTCTAACACGCCTTGTGCAATTAATTTGTCCAGTTGCTCATCAATTTTGGGTTTGAGAGCAAAGGGAACTCAGCGTGGCTTTAGGCGAATGGGCGCAATGTCAGGGTGAAGATTAAACGAAATAGGGGACCCCTTGTACTTGCCTAAGTCTTCGTTGAACACTTCTCGGAAATCGTGGATGAGGGCTGCCTCCCACTCATCGTCTTCAGTATGATGGATGCCAGCCATTCCGATTCGTAATGGCGCAAACCACTGAAGGCCCAATAGGCTTGGCCGGTCTCTGTCTACAATGGTGAGTGGTAGAATTGCATTATGTCCTTTGAAAGAGACCTGGAAATGGCTGGTACCTGCGACTGGAATCCGGTTGCCCTGATAATCTTTCAGTATGAGTCTCTGACTGCTGAGGTCTTGGCATCGGATGTTGGGAATCAGTTGCTTGAGTGTTTTCCAGGATACCATGGATAGTGAGGACCCAGAGTCTACTTCCATGATGCAAGGTTTATTTTCGATGGTGACCTTTACACGGATTTTCTTAGCATCTAGTGATGAAGCGTGGCCGATGGTGATGGTTTGATGAGCCTCTTCTCGTCTGGGCGTGCCATTAAACCTTCGGGGTCTGCTGTACTGGTTCCACTGGTTGCTTGGGCGGTCCCTCTGTGTGGTGGGGTTGCCATCATTCCTTTTCGGGCTGTTCCCTCTCCGTCTGGGGCTGGAATTTCTTTTGTTTCTGCATACTTTCGCAATATGCCCTCGTTTTTCACAAGAATAACACATGGCGTCTAAGAATCTGCATTCGGATCAAGGATGGTTTCCCCCGCATCCAGCTCATTGGTAATTGGATTTACGACCCCGCTGGTCCCGTTGCTCACATTCTGACCAGAGTCTGTGAACTTCTTCCTCCTAGCTGTCTGAGGATGACTTGACATCTTCATGATGGATGGTCGATGTGTACTTGTCTGAAGGTTTCCCCGCATCGTTGGTGGTTTGGCGGTTGGTTCCGCTGGTTCGGCGCATTCATGCTGCTGATTTACGAGTGGCTTCAGCTTCGGTGGCGTCTGCTATGGAGTCTGCAAGTGAGATGTCTCTCTTGGCCATGATCTTGCTCTGGACAGTTGGATCTCTAAGACCAAAGATGATTCGGTCTCTCATGGCTTCTTCGAGGTTGGCGAAGCCACATAAACTGCCCTGGTTCCTCGGGTCTGCCATGAAATCCCCGACGCTCTCACCTTCACGCTGGTCCCTCTGATAGAACTCGTGTCTGCGAATGAGAGTTGGTACGGCTGGGGCGTAATGGTTGCGCAGGATGGGAGCAAGGGTGTCCCAATCCATGGTTTTAACTTCAGCTGGTTTCGCTAAGGCTTTAGCCATCTTAAAAACGGCTGGCCCACAATGGGTTAGAAAAACGGCTCGTTTCTTGCTGGGCGTGGCATCTTTAAGGTTGTTGGACTCTAGGAACATTTGAAACCTGTCCATATATGAGTCCCAGTCCTCGCTAGCTGGATCGAATGGGTCGGGTGGTATAGCGCTGCTGGCCATGTCGCCGTCGTTGCGCTCTGTCAGCCACGTGCTCCTTCAGCTAGCTCAGTTCTAGTAGACTTTGTTGCCTCCGCATCCCATCCTCGTCGCCAGTGTTAGATCTGGGAGGATGGTTCAAGAACGGAGGCAAGACTCAGATAGCAACAACAGCTCTTTATTAGTGACTTCAGATCTGAGCGAAGAATCCCAGCCGCAGCAGCCCCTTATATAGGGCTGGCTGCAGCTAGGCAGCCAATGAAGGCGATTTGAGTCTGCCGCTCTTGGCTGGGCCAATCGCGGCAGCCCGTTTACTAGCCAATCGCATCAGTCTGCGGCGACCAATCATGATCTGCTATTTGCGGGCCAATCAGAGTTGCAGGCTTTCGAGCCTGCTAGTTCGGAACACTATGGATCAGATTATCAAAAGTCTGTTGATTCATTTTTATGTACTTCTCACATTCCAAAAGTGTTTTTTCAAAAGTCAACTGGACTTTCTTGTGTTTTTTTTTCCTTGAAAATGTGTCACTTCTCATCCCAGAAGCTCCTTCAGTTCCGGCTGAGTGGTGGAGAAGGGAAGGGTTTGTATTCCTTAGCAGTTAAGATATGCAGCAGTTAAGACGTACAGACTTCAATTCCCAGAATTCCCCAGCCAGCAGGCCTGGACTTCACCTCCCAGAATTTTGGGGTTCTCTTGTTGAGGCCCACACACCTTAAAGCTGCCAAGACTGAGAAGCATTGCATTAAGCTATCGTGATTGGTTTCAAATGGCTTAGCATATTTGGGTTAGTCTATTGAAGAGAAGGACCAGGAGAGACAGGATAGCAGTCTTCCAATAGTTGAGGGGCTGCCACAGAGAGGAGGAAGGGGGTCAAGCTATTCTCCAAGGCCCCCGAAGGCCAGACAAGGAATAATGGATGGAAACTGACCAAGGAGAGATTCAACCTGGAAATAAGGAGGAATTTTCTGACGGTCAGAACAATCAAGTAATGGAACAGAAGTTGCCTTCGGAAGTTGTGGGAGCTTCATCAATGGAGACTTTCAAGAAGAGACTGGACTGCCATCTGTCAGAAATGGTGGAGGGTCTCCTGCTTGGGCAGGGGGAGTTGATTAGATGACCTACAAGGTCCCTTCCAACCAGGGGTGGGATACGACAGGGTTAACAACCGGTTCGGGATTTATGAGCTTCCCTGCCTGCTGTGAGCCGAGTGGCACCTGTCAATCATCATTAGCACGTCATTAGCACTCTGCTGCCCCACTGCCGCCAAGAAGCAGCCTTTGAAACAGCCCTCTTTTCCTGCTTTTTTAACTGCAGCTGTGCCTCGTTCGGCAGCTGAAGTTGAAAAATCAGGAAATAAAGATCAGGTAAGAGCCCAGATGGGCAGGTGGGCAAAACCGTCAGCAGACATAGAACTGGTTCTATGTCTGCTGCTCTTCAGAGCTACTGGTTCTACAGAGGTGGACAGAACCGGTAGAAACCCACCCCTGCTTCCAACTCTGTTAATTTGTTATAATCTGTAATAATATTTGGGCTAATCTAAGCTATGGTGGTTCAGTCACACTTTGTTTAACCTGTGCATAATGCAAGGCAGAAACCCATTGAATATGCTGCGGCTCTAGGATTCTTGGGTTGCCACCCTTGTCTCAGAGCCCAACGACCAACGTTAGCTGGGCAGGTTCCATCTGCTCCAATCCTGCTCTAGGGAAAATCGGATCTTGATGATTTCACACCTAAACGCAACCCTTTGTAACTCCTCTACTACGGAACGGAGACCAGGCGAAGGAATTGCAGCTCAGAGGGGCTTCCTCTCCCACTGGCCTAAAGTGGAGTAAGAACTTCTTCCACTTCCGTCTCCCAGGTGCATAAATTCTACTCCTTTGAGCTACTGTGTCCCTATTTTTCTCCCTTCTCCTCATGGGTTGGATAGCAGAGATGGGTCTCCGCAGTGGTGGGATTCTACCAGTTCCGCCTGGCTCAGCTCCAAAGACCATCTGGGAGCAAACCAGTTTGCTCTGATGATCAACTGCTGGGCCCACCTGGCTCCATATTGATCTGCTTTTGATGCTAAGCTGCCTTGCGCGGCATAGTGGATTGCAGTGCGTCAGCTGTTGAAGAGACAGGGAGAACGCAGGAGCACAGGAGAAGGTCAGTAGGAAAGCCTCTGCACATGTGCAAAGCGCGTGTTTGCCAGCACATACGCAAGGTGCACATGCGTGTGCAAACACGCCCACCAAGCCACGCCTACTGAACCAGTGGTAAAACAATTTGAATCCCGCCACAGGGTCTAGGACAACTCGCCTCGGCCAACTCGCCACGGAACAAGAGTTGTGTAATATCAAAGAAAAGGTGGGATAGAATCACAAAAGGAAGGAGAGGCAGAATGAACTGTGAATGACAAAAACTAAAATATTTTTTTAAAATTTTAATTTAAAGAATGAAATTGAATTGTTAAATTGTCCCACTGTGAGTTGGCCATGATGAGTTTGTCCTGCAGCGAATTGGCTATGGTGAATTGGCCGTGGCAAGTTGATCGTGGCCAGTTGTCCCATTTTGGGCAGAGACGGCCTACGCTCCAGTGGTGGGTTTCAAAACTTTTTCCTACAAGTTCGCTGCGTGCGCAGCGTTTGCCACTCACCTTCGGCTGCAAGTCGTGTGTGTAAAACAGCCGGTGTGCAGCAACCCTTTGTGCCACGCGAAGCAACCGAGGTTGAAAAGCAGGAAATCGGGGTCAGTATAAAGCTGCGGTGGGTTAAAGGGCTCAGCAGCTGATCGTCGGAACAAACTGGCTCACTCACAGATGATCTTTGGAGCTATCAGTTCAGCTGAACCGGGCTGAACCAGTAGAATATCACCCCTGCTGTACCCCCCACCCCACCCCCTCAGGATGCGATGGTCAATTTTTTTTTGAGGGGATGGCTCTCACCTTTGTTGACCAGGAAGTTGCTTCTTCTTGGCATCCCGCAGGTTCAGCTGCCTTAAGATGCGAATCAGCTGGTTGATCTGCCGCAGTGTCATTTCTGGAGCCTGGCACGCCAGCCGCTGCCGCTGGCTGATCAGGCAAGGAGGATTGGCGAAGAGGGAGAAGTAGCTGCTTCTGCCCAGAAGCTGCACGGCTGGCTTGTTCTTGTAGCAGGAGGCATACTGGGCACCACGGGAGAAAGTCAGAGGAGTTTAAGGGGTTAGGACCGTCTGTTTCTTTTTTGCCTCTAATTCACATTTGTTGTATTGCAAAGTCTTGCTTTTCCATTCCTCATGTCTAGGGGACATGATTTTAATTTAAATTATTTTAAATTCGATGCATGCAACTCCAAACAAGGATTTTTGCACTTTTACACAATATACGGTTTTTGCAAATAACGATATCTAAAAGTCTAAGGGACTCTTTTTTTCCTCCTAAGAACACATTTAAACTATGCAGGTAGTCCTCAACTTATAACAGTTCAAAGTTACAATGGCGCTGAAAAAAACTGAGTTATGACTGTTTTTCACACTTATGACCATTGGAGCATCCCCCGTGGTCATGTGATTTACATTTGGATGCATAACTCACATTTATGACAGTTGAAGTCTTCCCGTGGTCATGTGATCCCTTTTGTGACCATCTGACAAGCAAAGTCAATGGGCAAGCCAGATTAATTTAACTAACTTAACAATTGCAATGATTCACTTAATGACTGTGGCAAAAACAGGTCATAAACTGGGACAAAACTCACGTAACAGTACTCTTACTCAGCAACACAGGTTTTGGCCTCAGTTGTGGTCGTAAGTCGAGGACTACCTGCACTGAAAGTACATCGCAGAATTTAGGACCTGCATATTTCATGCTTTGTGTGTGAGTGTGATGACCCAGGGCGGGATACAAAATAAACACAGTCACGAAAACAGGTGAAGCCCCTTTTATTCCTTCACTTTGCTTCAAAGCTCCAAATATCCTTGACTGGAGACAAAAAAACTCCCCCACAAGCAGTTACGAAAAGGAGGAAATGCCATTTAAAATAAAAATGCCTATAAATTATAAAGAGTAAAAACAGCACAAGCCACACTGAAGCAATTAGGGGAACCAGGCAAGATAAGGGCTTGAAGACGTCCACAGATATAGGAACACACACTGGGAAGGACGCCAGACTCAGAAAATGAACAACATCCAATTGAAGTTGGAGGGTTTTCATTTCATTGTCCATATTAGGATTGTGAAACACTTAATATTTTCAAAGTTCATTAGACCTATCGCCTGCCATTTTGCATTTCCATGCCAACGGAGGGTTGGGTACACATTTATACATTTCAATGGACATTTGTTTGTCTGCGTGCATCGACCAAATTCTTGGATCCTAGCCACGAGAAAAGAATACGCAGGTCCCCAGATCTTGAAGGGCTCTCAGGGTGCATTTTAAAGGAAAGCGGGGAAAGGTTGCAAACAGGTAACATAACCTAGCTAGAAGACAAATGGCAGAAACATTTGCTCACATTCCACGGATGGAGAAACATGGATAAGAAATGCAATACAGAAAGAGGTAGAGGAAAAAATAGTTTCTTACTGGAACAAATGTGGCCATTTTTCCTTGTAGCAGGAGAGATCTGAAGGGCGGGTGGGTCGGTCGGTCGGTCGGTTGGTTGACAGTTGAAGCCTTGAGAGAATCAGCCGTCCCAATTTATAGGCTCACGCCAACACTGCGAAACAGATCCAGAGAGAACCTAACTGCTCTGCCCTCCCCCCCTCCCTCCCTCACTTCCCCTCTCATGTTCCAGGTGATTTCTTCCTTTATCAGGTTTCTGCAAGATGGGCCTTTGGCCGCCTAGGCTGGCTCAGATTACTCAGGGAGGGGGGCGGGGAGGGAATATGAATTAATTATGGCCTTCCATCTTTAATCAAATCAAAGCAACCTGGCAGGCAAGGGGTCTTTCAGGCTGACGCGAGAAGAGAGAGAACGAAGCTGTAAGAGAGGCAGCCATTTTCAGTTCTAAGCTCCGGATCCAAATGTAGTTAGTTATGTGTCATACAAAGCATCACTGGTTTGTTGGTTTGTTTGGGTGAGGGAACTTCTGAACTGGAAGTTCTACCATCAAGAGAAGGGGGAAGATGTGTCCATCTGGTTTCCCTTTCTTAGATTAACGGATGAACAGAGTTGGAAGGGACATTGGAAGTCATCTAGTCCAACCCCCCGCCCAAGCAGGAGACCCTACACCATTTCGGACAGAGGGCAGTCCAGTCTCGTTTTGAAAACCTCCAGCGATGAAGCTCCCACAGCTTCTGAAGGCAACTTCTGTTCCATGGATTGATGGCATTGATTGATTGATTGATTGGATTGATGACGCGCAGCTTCCCCCACACTAGCTGAGGCCTGCAGTGCCAATCAGCTGAGAGGATAAAAGAAGAGAAAAGCGCAAAAAGAGAAAAGTGAGAGGGCCGACCCTGCGCTTTTCTCTTTATCCTCTCAGATGATCGTTGGAGCCTTTTTTTTTTTTTACTACCAGTTCTGCTGAACCAGTCCGAACCAGTAGCATTCCACTCCTGTGCGAGGGTGACTTCCCAGTTTATGCCTCTATTCTGGGCTGCCGTGCCCACCCGCACCTCTCTGAGACCCCCGCAGCAAATACAATTCTAGCTGCAGTTAAAACATGAATAATGAAGTATGTCAATTCTCTATTGTCACCTTCAGGTAAAATTCCCAATAAAAATCAAACCAGACATGTTCTCAAAGTTCCCTTTTATTAGAGAGTAGTAAACTGGCACATCTGGGAAATCCCGAATCTGAAAGTTCCGGGTTTCCCTCCAATAAGTAAAATAGGACAAATCCACCCCCTGCCCCCATCATTCCGTCACATGCCCCGATCACCATCTGTCCCAACTTGAGACATCCCCTCTACTCCTCCTCAGCCAGGTGCAGGAACAACATGACCTTGACTTAGAAGAAGAAGAATGCTATTATGTCTGGCCACATATGCTCCATGCAATCCCCCCCTCCCATCTTCCCAGGCTCAAGAATGTGGTAGCGTGGAAGCTTCCGGTGCTTATACGGCTTCCAAAGCTGACAATGTTATAGGTGAGCTCTTTTTTTCCTCTCCCATTTATCACACTCAAATTGCCTGGGGTGATATAGGAAGTCCTCAAGTTACAACCACAATGGAGCTCAACATTTATGTTGCTAAATAAAACATAGTTTAAGTGAGTTTTGCCACATTTTACAACTTTAGTCGTGCCAGCCACATAACCACGGAGATGTCTTTGGACAGTGCTGGCTCTTTGGCTTTGTCACGGAGATGAGCCCCAGCCCCAGGGGTGGGATTCTACAGGTTCGCACCTATTCACTAGAACCGGTTGTTAACATTCTAAGCAGTTCGGAGAACCAGTTGTTAGAAGAAATTATTGGCCTAAGCCTGTAAGGAAGGCAGGAAGGAAACATTCTGGGGTTGCTTACAGAAACTGCCTCTCCATTAACCCTGATTACATTCTTGGCAGGACTAGACTTCCTGTCTCTTCAACTTCTCTGGAGTTTTTTTCCCCTCCTTTGCTAGTACTTTGCTTGTGTGGAGGGACCATTCAAAGTTACAATGGCACTGAAAAAAGTGACTTATGACCATTTTTCACACTTAGGACTTGCAGCATCCCCACAGTCACGCGAGGCCAGGAGAGGAGATGTGTGCCTTGATGTGAGTGATGTTGAGATGGCCACGCCCAGCCAGTCATATGACTACCAAGCCACGCCCACCAACTAAGCCACGCCCGCAGAACCAGTTGTTAAAAAATTTGAATCCCACCCCTGACCAGCCCCTAGTGCTGGAAACTAGCATGTTAATGTGTGAGGGGAACCTTTACTTTTACCTTAGGTTAGCTAAAATGTTTGAAAATATGTCTAGCAAATGTTGGAAATGTAATAAAAAAAAACTGGGCACATTTTATTACACGTGGTGGACTTGAGCTAAAACAAAAAAAATGTGGCAAAAATACACAGATGGCTAGAAAAGATAATAGGGAACCATATAGATTTTAAATCTGAGCTGTTTTTATTAGGGATGATATCAGAAAAATTTGATAAGAAAAGTACGTATTTAGTATTACATGTCTTAACAACAGCGAGGATTATCTTCGCACAATACTGGAAAAATGAAGAAACACCGCAAGACGAAGACATAATTAAGAAGATATTAGATTGTGCAGAAATGGGTAGATTTACATTGAAAATCAAACAGAAGGAAGGCACAGAATATTATCAAACATGGAATGTATTCTACAAGTGGCTGGAAAAACGGGATGGAGAGCAAAAATGGAATTTGTATCGTTAAGCAAGTTAAATACCCAGACAACACGATGTTTATTAAGCAGTAAGAAATGTAACTAATAGAAAATTAATAAAGTTTATTTTTTTTAAAAAAAAGGCAGAAATCCTGGAGGGGAGCTCAGGTGCTTGGAGAGGAATCTCTTCCCAGGACAAATCTAGCCTCAGACAGGCGGTATGTCAGCAAGCGAACTTGGGACTGAAGAAGATCCTCTCGGCGCGTGGCTTATTCATGCCTTGACAAAGGCTCCGGTGACGGAGATGCTCTGTTAACAAGACGTCAGGCCGAAGCGGGGATAATGAGCTATCAGGTTCTCGTGCTGCAGTCGTGCAAAACAGGAAAGCGGTTTGTCCTTCTGATGAAAACAGCTCCCCCCTTTTGAATGTGGGGCACGCAAGACAAAAAATGCCAGTGATTCACAAACCCAGCAGCTACAGGAAGTCCTCGGCTTACGACCGCAATTGACTCCAAAGTTTCCGTGGCTAAGCGAGATGGTTTTTAAAGTGAGCTTACGGCCTTTTCTTGCCATGGTTGTTAAATGAATCACGGTGGCTGTTAAGTTAGTAATACGGTTGTTAGGTGGATCTGGCTTCCTGACACATCCTCTCCATGACCTGCTTTCCTCGTCACCTTCTGGGAGGAGGGGGCTTCGTGGTATCCGAAGAAGAACAACTAGATTCCGTCCCAGTTTTGTTCCATATAGTATCAACCTTCTGAGCTCTCACGTTCTTTCTGCTATGTATTCGAAAAGGGACAGTGATGAATATTTATATGTATTTATATGTTAGGGTGTAGGTATATACAGTACATATGAATGTCTATAGCATATTGCTTACAGAAACTGCCTCTCTGTTAATGTTTGTTAATGTATGTGTGCACTTTTGAGAGCACGCAATAGAATTTCATTTTTAATGTGTGCCAGAGTGCCCACTTTAATGACAATAAAGGATATCTTTCTGTCTGTCTGTCTTTCATCTATCTGCCTATCTGTCTTCTATTTTCTATCATCTATTATATCTATCCATTCTATCTATCTATCTATCATCTATCTATCATCTATCTGCATCTATTCGTATCTCCATCTCTTTATCTCTCCATCTCTATTGTCTATCATTATCATTTATCTAGATCTATCTATCTATCTGTCTATCTATCTATCTATCCATCCATCCATCACCTATCTTTTATCATCTATTATATCTATCTATCCAACGTATTTATCCAACGTATTTATCTATCCATCCACCTATCTATATCTATCTATCATCTATCTATCTTTCTATCTATCTTCTATCTATTTTTATCTATCCACCCATCTATGTCTCAGACATGTCTCAGCTTCAATTCCTCAAATCCCCAGCCACACCTTAAAGTTGTCAAAGTTGAGAAAGATCGGTTGAAGATGAATGGAAGGAATGAAACCTGGGAGATAAAAGTCTACACAGAATTGTGAAGTTTGAAATATACTAATTCAATCACTGAAACGCCCAAAAGGAGTTCCTTGTGGTTCTCCTTACTATGGAAAATAGATACCAGGTGAAAGTAATGTTGGCAGAATATTATGCAAGCGTTGAGCCTCCCCAAGACTTTGGGAAAGATTTACAGATTTAAAAAATGCCAAATCCAATCTAAACATCTGGCTGATTACGTGACCAACCAGAATAAATGTACTAACAATGCCTGGAGCAACCAGAAAAATCTTTGCTGACAAATGTGTTAGGGTGATATCAGTCTCTACAAAATGGTGCAAGAAACATAAGTCCACAATCCTCAAATGACAGGGGCAAATACTTTACAACCTAAAGGTAGTCCTTGACTTACGACCACAATTGAGCCCAAACTTTCTGTTGATAAGTGAAACATTTGTTAAGTGAGTTTGGCCCCATTTTATGTACTTTCTTGTCAGCGTTATTAAGTGAATCACTGCAGCTATTAAATTAGTAACACCGTTGTTAAGTGAATCTGGTTTCCCCATTGACTATGCTTGTTAGAAGGTCACAAAAGGAGATCACGTGACTGCAGGGGACGCTGCAGGCATCATAAATATGAGTCAGTGGCCAAGAGCCTGAATTTTGATCACGTGACCACGGGGAATGCTGCAATGGTTGTAAGTGTGAAAAACGGTCATAAGTCACTTTTTTCAGTGCCGTTGTAACTTAGAATGGTCACTAAATAAAACTGTTGTAAGTCGAGGACTACCTGTATTTGTTGTGGGTATTTAGGAACACAAAACAAAAAGAAGTATTTGATTTAGTATAATTATATGTACAAAGTTCTACCTAATCCGGGTGTTGGCAACCCACAGCTCTGGAGCCGTATGCGGCTCTTTGGGCCCTCTGTTGTAGCTCCCTGTTGGGTGATGCTGCCACTGGCTGGCCCCGCCCCTCGTCCTCCCCTCCCAGTCACATCTCTGGGCTGAGAAGGTAAAACACAAAAGCCAGAAATGAGAGGGAGGGAGGGAGAGAGAGAGAGAGAGACAGAGAAAGAGAGAGAGCCATGTCCCACAGAAAACACTGGGAGCCACAAAACATGGGTAGGTGTGGCAGTGGGGATCATGTGACTGGTTGGGAGTGATGTGGAGTCGGCCACGCCCACCCAGGTTTTATGGCTCCCGGTGTTTTTCTTTTCTGTGGGAAATGGGACCAAATGGCTCTTTGAGTGTTTAAGGTTGCAGACCCCCTCCCCTAGTCCTTTGAGGCCTTTAAAAGGCGTTCTTGGAAGATTAGCTTCATTCATTCATGTCCCAGAAAAAAATAAAGAATTCTGGGAAAACCCGCATAAGCGTTCATCTCTTAGTCCGCTTTCAATTAAAACTGAATTCCATCAATTAAAGTAAGAGGGGCCAGGCCAGTTTGTGTCCCAATGAGCTTCAATGGGGGCACGCGAGAAAAAGAAGAAGACCATTTCCTCACTAGCATTGCCACAAAGCCCAAGGCCCGTGATGGTCGAACCTATGGCACAGGTGCCATTGCCAGCTGGTCTTCGTGGGTGCAGGAGTGCCTGAAAGCGACCCACAAATCGGCCCCAAAACAGGCCCTTTTAGGGTCGTTTTCAGGCTGTTTTTCGGGCCCTTTTCGGGCCAAAAATGGCCAGCAAACAGCCCAGAAAGTGGCCCAAAAACTGGCCCCCCAAATGACCCAAAAACAGGCATGCGTGTGTTGTCCCCAAAACTGGGCTCTTGCTTGGTGTCGAAGCCGATAAGTCCCTGGACACGAGGTGTAATACAACATACTTTTATTTTGGTATCAAGATATAAGGACCCTGGTTTGAAAGATAAGCAAAGGCCTCGATGAGAATCTTACAGCAATTTTTATAGTCAAGGGGTGGTCGCATTCAGCCCTTTGCCCTTCCCCTAGTAATGCACGCAGAACAGATAATATCAGCTGGTTCTTTGAATCTCAGCCCCCTACATGGCTAAATGTCACATCACCTGTGTTTCCTCCCAGGTCACAGGTATCTTGTATAGGAAGTTAGCACCCACCCCTCTCCTAGAAAATTGAAATAGCCTAGGAAATATTAAAAAGGCAGAACATTTCCTCTAAAAAGAGTAGAAACTCAGAAGCAGAAACTCTCCCCCACCTTTGTTAATTGGGTGGGCCATTAAGGCCTGGGCCAGAATACTTTACATAACAAAGATCTCCAGGTAAAGCTATAGCAATTGCTCAAAAGCCCTTTCAGTGCATCATCATCCAGCAAGGCTCAACCAAGCCTGGGACTCAGGACAGCCTACAGAGTTGCCCCTGCGTGGGAGTCTGACAACCAATCAGAATACAAGCTCCAATTCAAATCCCAACAGAGGGTATAAAACCCAGGCACTCTCGGCACCTCAGCGCCTTTTCTTGATCTCTTCCTTCACCTTGGAGCATGTGGATCATCCTTCCTTTTCACTCTGGAGCTCCAGGCCACGTGGTCCTGCTGTCCACCATTAAACCTTCCAAACAGCCTCCACGGTTCCAGTATCTTTTCCCCCACTTGGAACTGAGCCCAGAAGGATCTTTCTCCCAACACTTGCAAAGTGTCCTACTTTCATGTGCCAGCTGTGTGTTTTTGTGGGGTTTTCTTATAAGCGAGCTATTCTTGTTCCCGATATCTGGCTCGTGGTTTGAGGTATTAACTTCTCCCTCGCTAAGAATGTGCTGCTCCCACCTCTTTCCTATTGCAGAGCAGCTCAGGGTAGCTGCCCCCACTCCCCGTGACCCCCCCTCCTTCCACAGAGAAAAGTAAAAGCAGTTCTAACTCTTTGTCTGAGGCAGCACACACACACACACACACCCCGCTCCTTCTGTAGAGAGGGATAGGAAGGAGCCAGGCTGCTTAAGGCACAGAAATGAAGACAAGAGAAAATGCTTTCTCAGAATTCACGTTCTTTAATGTCCATTCCATCCATACCTGGGTCCTATCTCCACATATGACCCTTCCTCTGATCCCCAGGGCCTCCTCGGTACATACATCCCATCGCCTGATCCTTCATGTGCACTGGCCAGCTGGTCTTTGGAGCATGGACGTTCCGGTTTGGGCATTCGGTACCGAAAAGGTTCGCCATCAGTGCCCTAGGCCGATTCACAATGCAAAGGGTTGGTTTTGCATAGCTGCCTTCTTAGCACACACATAATTGTTGATTGCCTAATTTTATTTTAATTTAGCAGTGTAGCAACCTATGTGGAAAGGGAACTTCACGAAGACAGTAGTGTCACAAAAACAGGAAAAGCCCAAGGGAAACTTCAGGTCAGCCAGAAAACAAACTTACATAGGAAAAGGAATCAAATAAAAAGTATTAAAAAATCCCTTTAGACAAAAGCCTAAGTAATTAAGAAAACTAGACAAATAGGAAAAGGAAACAAAAGATAATTTAGAAAACCCTTACAAACACAGGACATACCAAATAAGCAAAACAAACAGACAAAAGACACAAAATATAAATTACAAAAGGGACAGAAAGGAGATTGCCACAGAACAAATATGAAAAACTATCTTAAAGCTAAAAGAGATTCATTTCCAACAGTGACCACTGGACTAGATGACCTCCAAGATCCCTTCCAATTCTGTTATTCTGTTAGACTCTGAATTCCAGATGAAGCCAATTTCAGAAACATCTCTTTTTCTTATCAAAGGTATATTTTAATCAATTTTATATTTTAAATTTTATATTTGAAGGTATATTTTATCAAAGGTATATTTTATCAAAGGTATATATATATATATACACATTACATATCTGATATTAACACAGCTGAGAAAGTCCAGGAATATTTCACCGGAAGAGTTCTCCACTCCTCTATTCGTTGCAGAATACCGTATGTCACCAGACTTGAAATTCTAGGCCTAGAAAACTAGAACTACGCCACCTCCAGTCCGATCTAAGTACAGTGTATAAAATCATACATTGCAATGTCCTACCTGTCAATGAATACTTCAGCTTCAACCATAACAACACAAGAGCAAACAATAGATACAAACTCAAGGTTAGTCGCACCAAACTTGATTGCAGGAAATATGATTTCAGCAACAGAGTGGTCAATGTCTGGCATACTCTACCTGACTCTGTGGTTTCTTCCCCAAACCCCAAAAACTTTAACCTCAGACTGTCTACTATGGACCTCACCCCTTTCCTAAGAGGTCTGTAAGGGGCGTGCATAAGCGCACCAATGTGCCTACCGTCCCTGTCCTATTGTTTATTTTATTTTTCTTATATGTACCCATTTCATGTATTCATAACTATGTATATACTTATACCTATTATCTTGTAAGCAACTGACAAACCAAATAAATAAATAAAATAAATAAATATATCTTCGGATTTGTCTAGAACGTTGGTTTCAAAGTGTTCCATGTATAGGTTAGCGATGACGGTTGAGAGGGGTGATCCCATGGGTGCTCCTTCTGTCTGTTGTATCATTGTCCATTGTGGATGAAGTATAGGTTGGTTAGGCAGTGGTTGGTCAGATCTAGGATGTGTTTGTGGGGGTTGTATTTGTTTTGGATGGCTGTCAAGGATTCTTTGATGGGTACTTGGGAGAAGAGGGATATGACATCGAAGCTCACGAGTAGGCCGCTGGGTTGTAGGTTTTGTTTCTTTATTGTTTCTATGAAGTGGAAGGAGTCTTGTACGTGTGAGGTGATGGATTCTGTGTAGGGCTGGAGTTGTTTGGCGAGAAATTTGGCAAGATTCTGTAGAGGTGAGCCGACTATGGGTCTGAATGGTGTTCCTTCTTTGTGTATCTTGGGGGAGGCCATAGAGCTTAGGGCTTCTGGATGTTTTTTCTCTGGGAATGATTCTCTGCTGGATCTCTTCACTGACCGGAGACGCTTTTATTTTGGATTTTGTAGTTTTTTCTAGGTGGGTGATGGGGTGAGTATTTAGAGGTCTGTAAGAGGGCTCTTGGACTAGGTTGGATAGTTTGGAGTGGTAGTCCAATGTGTTCATTATGACTGTGGTGTTGCCTTTGTCTGCTGGGAGAATGACTATGTTGCTGTCTTTCCTCAGGTTGGTGAGTGTAGAGTGTAGAGGCTCACCTCTACAGAATCTTGCCAAATTTCTCGCAAAGATACCAACAGACAGAAGGAGCACCCATGGGATCACCCCTCTCACCCGTCATCACTAACCTATACATCAAACACTTTGAAACCAATGCTCTAGACAAATCTGAACACAAACCCAAATTCTGGCTCAAATATGTAGATGACACTTTCATAATTTGGCCACACGGGAAAGAAAAACTGGACAACTTTCTCACACATCTTAACAACCTACACCCCAAAATACAATTCACCATGGAAACGGAAACCAACAACCAACTTCCCTTCCTGGACATCCTAATTTACAAAAAACCCAATGGCTCCCTAGGACACACCATCTACTGGAAAAAAAACACACACCAACCGTGACCTAAATCCACAATCCCATCACCACCCTGCACAGATCAACTCCGTAGCCAAGACCCTCATCTCCTAGCTGACAAAGACCACCTGAGAACAGAACTACACACCCTCACTAACGTGTTAATTTCCAACGGATTCCAAAGAAACACAATTACCAAATTAATCCAAAGAAAGATACCCCCCCAAATCCAAAACACAGAACAAGACAACAGTATCGCACTCCTCCCCTACATCAAAGGCACCACAGACAAAATCAGCAAAATTCTCCACAAACACAATATCAGGACAGCCTTCAGCACTGACCAAAAAATAGCCAACATCCTAAGAAACCCCAACGACAAGATCCAGTTAGAAAACCAAGGAGTTTATGAAATACCATGCAACAATTGCCCAGCCACATACACTGAATAAACCAACAGGAGAATAAATGCACGCATGGCAGAACACAAAAACACAGTCAGAAGAGAAGAAAATACTTCCTCCCTCTTCCAGCACCTTAAAGCCACAGGAGATGAAATTAATTTCGAAGGAACCAAATTAATATCCAACACTGACCACTCCAGCAAGAGAATAATCAGGGAAGCCATTGAAATAGAGAAACACCGCCATAACATGAATAAACAGGATGATACCTCCCGCCTACCACACATCTGGAAACTAGCCCTCACCAACAAATGAGTCCCAGCCACAAAAACCAACACCAGAACAACACGGGACACCACTGCCAATCCCCCTCATCAGACCCAGGCCCAAACCCATCCTATAAACGAAGGACACACTGCTTGCACTGGCACGAAGCCGAAAGCACCAGCCTGAGGATGGAGAGTGGGACCTCACCAAAACGTCACCAAGATACTCTTAATCTTACATGGGAAAAGACCCGAATACACCTAGACATTATATATAGATAGATGATAGATAGATAGATAGATAGATAGATAGATAGATAGATAGATAGATAGATAGATAGACAGATGATAGATAGATAGATAGATAGATAGATAGATAGATAGATAGATAGATAGATAGATAGAAGAGAGAGGGAGGGAGATGAGGGCAAGAGAGAGATGATAGATTAATCTATCAGACAGACAGATGATGGATGAATAGATATAATTTTATTATTTTATTACAATAGTAAAAACTAATACAAACTAAACTTAA